>OZ012717.1:2500000-2930119 GCA_963942605.1 Poecilus cupreus
TCCGGGAATATATCACTTTTGCTACTAGGTACACAATATACTAATTTTCAACAATCGTTGCACAATATCAACATTGTTATTCCATTTTTGGTTAGGAAATGTTCAAAATTGTCGCACTAGGGCGACAAAGTGACATATTGTAGCACAAAAATAAATTAGGTAAAAGAAGCAAATGATGCATTGGATTTTTCTGGTAATAACCTTGCTATTGCAAATACAGTTGGCATATACGTACATACACTTCAACTTAATCACCATAAACGTATTCACTCTGTAGACTTTATGTCAAATGTACTCCATATGTCAAATGTACTCCATGTGTCAAATTATGATTTCTTTGAAAATTTTTATTTTGTTCATAAACGTTGTCATGATTACGGTGACATGGGTAACTACAATTTTACTGAATTGTTATAGGCGGGACCACAGATAATTTTGAAAATTAATTTTGTTCTACAGCTTGACATTGTTCAACGATTGTAGAAAAAATATTGTGTGTATCTCGTCGGATATAGCTTGTTCGATGCACTTCTCGAGTTGTTGATCTCGGCTTCGCCTCGATCAACAATTTCTCGCCGCGTGCAACAAACAATGCTTTATCCGCACTTGATACACAATTACTATTGTTTGAAAATAATTGAAATAGTATATTGAACAACTAGTGTTACAATTAGGCATTGTAACACGAGTTGTTCATACTGCTTTTCCTATTTCACGTTCATAAATTCAATAAAAATAAAAATTAAATAAAATTGTACGGCATGTTTAATATACCACTGGTCACCAAGGGGCTTTGCCCGCGGGGCCTATCGGGTCCCAGGCCGCAACTCCGACGCAGGGGCTCAGATTCAATAATTTAACGTGAACAATGACAGCCCCAAGTTTGACAGACTGTTAATTTTACAAATAATAAATTCCCCAAAAACAGTTGCACAAAATTCAATTTTGTAGCATTGTTTTTGAGAAAAACAGTGTCACAAAATTGACTTTGTGTACGTGAAATAGGAAACATAATTTATCACATTCTGACATTCAACATTTGACATTTTTATATTTGTACTGATTACCTGATGATTGTTATTATAATTATTGTTTAATTCGGTGTTGCCAAATTTATATGTATTTTAAGTAGCTTCTGTGGCTTTAGTATGGGCCGGACAAATTTTTTGCATTAGTATTATCAACTCATTCTGTATATTTGATAATTAAAACATGACTTCTTTTCTTTATTGATTTACGGGTCGGAAAAACATATTTTTTTGAAAATACAAATATTTGTATAATTTTCTTTTGCTGTAATGGTTCCTCATTTTACCTGGAGTATTATTTTAATTACCAGCCTTGTTATTATTTAAAATTTATATACATAGTTCTGCTCAGCAATTATAATTTGTTATCGTATAACAAGCCAATTAAAATTATTAATTAATTACTAATATAAAGTTGCAAATAATACATTTATAGTTGAACTAATTTGAACTAAAATATGTAAATGGTCTGACATTTTCATTTATGAAATGTTTGAAAAGATTGAATCTATAACTTGACCTACTATACATCATTCCTGTCATCTGGGAATCGTTCCATCATTACAAATGTTTTAGCTTCCTGTTACATCACATAAAATATTTATTAAAGCTCTAAGTCCATTACGTTATGTAGAACACTAGCAAGAGTGATGATAAATTAATATGCCTTTATTAGTGAATCAATAATGCAATAAGGATTTCTATTGTTGCAGGAATTGTGCATCTGAATCAAGTTATAATATTCAGCACTGAAGATTTTCAATGGTAAGTTAATTTTATAAATAAATTAGTTTCTAATTCTAGTTCCAAAACGACGTAGGCAACTTTGCTACTTAAACTATACTTACTTAGAAATTAGAAATATTTATAAATATAGGTACGTTGGTTTGTATGTTGTGTTGGTTAAAAGATCAATTGAAAAGACTGATTGTGTGAGCGAAATGAAGTAGGGAAAGGTTTAATGTTAAAGGTTATTGAATGTTGATAAATGTAGTGTTGATGTTTGAGAAGAATGAATTGGTGACTGATTATAATATTTCAATTAATGGTGTGAGATTGAAACTAGGGAATGAATTTGTATATTTGAGTTGTACATTTTCGAAGGATGGACGTATTGACCGAGTAATTGAAAGGCGGGTGTCTGCACGGTGCTAGGTATTGGGTGCTCTGGGTACATTAGTTCAAAACGTGAATGTATCTAGAGATGCTCGATTGCGTGTTTATAATGGTGTGTTAGTGCTTACATTGGTGTATGGTTCTTAATGTTGAATAAATTTGTTTCTATTATAAATTTTAAACTGTTTCTCTGTTTAAAAAAAACATATTATTCAGTAATTTCTAATAAATTTAAAATAATATTTCTAGTATTAATAATTCGACATAAAATTAATGTTTACCAACTAATATTTAAGCCATAACTGTATATCTTATATTATGTAGACTATCATTAATTAGCTAAATAACAACGATCGTTTTTCTTTGACTCATTATTATATATTTGGAAGAAGTTTATATTTGAAATGTATATATTTTTAAATAATGTTACTTCCACAACAGAAGAACAAAATTTTAAAACTTACGGGACTATTATTATTCATATTCAATACATATTAAAAAGTATGCACATACATATCTACAAATGAATTATAAATATTATTTTTGTTTTATATTTAGACAGAAGCTAATGAATAAATTCTTCATACACAAACCGAATGTATATCGTATCAAGCAGGTTCAATTATTTTCAATTAAGAATGAGTTAAATAAATTCGTACGTGACTAGCTGAGACCTACGTTTACTGCTGTTCTTGTGCATTGTAAGCATAGGCTTGGTTTGCTGGACGTACGTCGCAGCGGAGTTGAGATGCTGCAACCGTGTACATTCCAGCGCCATTTTATTCTCAGTTGGCTGCTATCGTTACCAGCAAGCGGATGTGCTAGACATTCGCTCCGCGTATATTTCTCTACGCCCGCACTAGGTGGGCCAACATAATGTAAATTCGGTGCTTTCGTTTCGTGGGGGGTGTACGTCGGGAATTCGGGCGAAGCGCTGTCCACCTGGACCAACGTAGTGCGCACCAAAGCAGCCAATTCTTAAGCGCTTATTCGCGATGGAGAACCGGGTGCACTGGACGGCTTCCAGTCGGGCCCCAATTTGGGGAAGCGAGTCTGTGTTAGCGTGTAGGTCTTCACCTTTTGGGGGATCGGGGGGAGTCCCCACCAATTGTGGGCCCTGGAGTCCAGGGGAGGTCTGATCCCCTCGTCAACCTGACGGGTAGGCGTGAAACCTTCGGATCTCGCTCGCGTAACTAGGAGCTCCCGGAGTGGGTCGTCGACACGGCATATGTCGAACGTTTTTTGCTAACTTGACAACAACAACACCGGTTGTTTGTCATTAGAGTCATTGCGCCTTAGTTTGTAAGTTAGCTACACTTAGACAACCACTTAGGTAGGGCAAAAGGCAAGAAAGAAGTCAAGAAAAGAAACCATCATTTAAACCAACATTGAAGCCAACGATGAGGGGTGTGCTATGGGATGAATGGTGTGCTATGGGATGAATGGTGTGCTGTGTGAATGATTACCATAACTTGCTTTATTGGACAATTTTACTGCCTTGTATTTTGAGTTTATGTTTCAGATATAATCAAACATCAACAAATATTTCCCAACCATACCATGTATGTTCTTTTTTTCAGGTTCACAGTTATTCTTTTATCTAATACTTTTTTTTTTTTTGTTTATAGCGAGCAACTTCATTGGGAGTCACCCCGACCATCTGGGCTTTCATCCGCGCCTAGCTTTACAAATGTGAAGCAGGTCAAAGGTACCCAGCTCTTATCTGAGCTGAGGTAGTGTGAAATAAAGCGGACATTATAATAATATTAATTATTAAACATGTACCATTCAACAGCAAAAATAAATTATCATCGCAATGTACTTTGTTATTTTTTAACAGCACCTTTTTTGACAAATATATAATTTCCCTAACCATAACATGTATGTATATTTCCAGGTTCACAATTATTATTCTTTTATCTAATACGTTGTTCTTATGTTCATAACGCCTCGTGGACAACGTCACCGGAGCCTTGATCACCTTCATCAGTGTCTTCGGAGCCGCGAGTAATTTAATTTTACAGCAATACAATTTTATTAATAGGATTTCCATGGACCTGGAACCATCTTCTGCTGCTGGAACACCATTGTGGAGATGCTGGTATTTTTACTAATTTCGCCGGACCCTTTATCACCTTCTGCTTCTGCATCATCATCGTGGAACTGCTGGTATTCTGACCAGGTCCGCCGAACTCTGTATCATTGTGGATAACTTCACCAGAGTCAATAACATGACTGGACGTTTAAAGAAACATCATCAGGACCGACTTCCGCTGCTAGCAACATCAAAGTAAATATATTATTATTGTCGTATGGCCTCGTAATTTATATTTGCAACTGTTAAAATCTTAGTTCACAAAAGATTTTTTTTGTAACAAATAACAAAATATATTTGTTCTTTTGCTTCTAATTCGAATTATAATTTCATGATGTGCGGCGGAGCCGGCATCGTAGCATCAGTGTGAGTAAATTATTTTCGTGTCATGCATAGCATTTGAGTTTGTAATAATTGTATTACAAAATGAATAGTAGAACGTTTTAATAGTTTGTATTGAGTTTAATGTATTTATGTCTATTCGCCTTTAATTGTTGCTATTTTTTTGTTTGTTTGTTGGACAGTTGCAGCTCCTTTGGGGTCGGCGACGCATCTCTTCACCAGGTGCTCGCCAGTCTTCAGTGTGGAAGTCATCCCCTTGCGGCGATGGACGTATTCCCGGTGCAAAATGAAATTAGCTTGTCTTGGAAGTCACCCCAATCCACCAGGAAGCTGTGCAAGATCTTATAAATTAAATAAATTGATGTATTTATATATTAATATTTTATAATAATGAACTAAATAATATAACATGTATATATCTATAGAGGTAATAAAGAAAATATTTTAGAAATAATATTTCGTTTTTTTAGTACACAAAATGCAAAAAGAATATTTATAATTACTTATATTATTTATCAAAATGGATTTCAAAATGTTTTAATTGATTTTTCAATTTTGATCCTAGTGCTGCCATCTCTTAGTAGGTAGATGAGTATTGTACGTTAAAATCTCTGCTGACTGATGGTTCATAACATAAAAATTGCCACTACACTGAGGAAATGTGATAAGCAATAATGACCCTTACGTACATGCTATATAAGACATATAAAACTGGTGAACTTCAAAAGCGAATTACCCCCCAATTGAAGGGCGAGCGCCAATTTTCGAGACCGCCCTTGGAGTTTTTAGGGCAGAATCTATAGGAATCCACCCTTAACTCGAATTTTTTGGGTTTTTGCCATAAAAAAGTTGGACTATAGTCTTGGTGTTTTTACGATTAAATTTTGGGGTAAAAAAAAATTGAGATAAGGGTGCTACACCCTTCATTAGGACCCATAGATTCCGAATCTGTGATTTAAAATGTCCTAGGGTTAGTATTTCTTACGTAATTCGCGTTTAACTTTTATATATTATGAACCACCGTCCAAAACCTAACTTTTGGTTCATAATATATAAATTGCCGCTACGCTGAGGAAATGTGACATGTAATAATGAACCTTATATACATGCTACATAAAGCACATAAAATTGGAGAATTTCAAATGCGATATACCTCAAATTTAAGGGTGAGCGCCAATTTTCGAGAATTATTGTAGATATATTTTAAACATATCTAGTTATCCTGCATAATAAAGAATTACGTCGTCCTGTTAGGAGAAAAGAGCATCTGAAACTTTAACTTACTATCATAAATTAATCAAGGCGTGATGTGAGCCGAAAACGAATTTCAACTTTCGGACCAGGGCAGCAAAGATTGGAAGAGCACTTTTTTGGATAAGAAGAGGAAGTCCTTTTTTGCTATCGTTGGCATGACTGAAAAATCAATGTTGCCAACGATAGCAAAATGGACAATTTCTTCTTCTTATTCGAGGGCTCTGCCAGTCTTTGCTGCCCGGATAAAAAAATAAAAATTTGAGTTTTCAGCCAATTAGCCAGGAGTCTTCTGACAAATATGACGTCATTTTCTCATTACGAGAAAACATTGTCCTTTAATTTAAAGGGTTATTTAATAAAACAAAAATAGGGAAGGATAAATATATGAAACATAAACATAATTTTACTTATTTATTGCAGTAAATAAATATTTCAACAAAATTATACAAATAAACAATAAATATTGCAAATAGTGCAACATAAAAATTTTAATTTGTCAATAACTTATTAATTAACAATATTAAATTAACACATGTGATATTTCCCAACATTACAAGTAATCTACAGTTGACAATTTGAGGCTAGACAATTTTAGCTCAAATACTTTCAGAATAAATAACAAATGAAAGATATCCGCCATAATGGCTAGACGAACGTTTTTATATGGCTTGTATCTTGTTAATTAACAATAATAAATTAACAATTGTAATATTTCCTAACACTACAAGTATTCTAAAGTTGACAATTTGAGGCTAGACAATTTGAACTCAAATAGTTTGAGAAAAAATAACTATTGAAAAAATCCGCCATAATGGTTAGACGAACGTTTTTATATGGCTTGTATCTTGTTAATTAACAATAATAAATTAACAATTGTGATATTTCCTAACACTACAAGTAATCTAAAGTTGACAATTTGAGGCTAGACAATTTTAACTTAAATAGTTTGAGAAAAAATAACTATTGAAAAATATCCGCTATAATGGTAAACGAACGTTTTTACATGGCTTGTATCTTGTTAATTAACAATAATAAATTAACAATTGTAATATTTCCTAACACTACAAGTAATCTAAAGTTGACAATTTGAGGCTAGACAATTTTAACTCAAATAGTTTGAGAAAAAATAACAATTGAAAATATCCGCCATAATGGTTAGACGAACGTTTTTATATGGCTTGTATCTTGTTAATTAACAATAATAAATTAACAATTGTAATATTTCCTAACCCTACAAGTAATCTAAAGTTGACAATTTGAGGCTAGACAATTTTAATTCAAATAGTTTGAGAAAAAATAACAATTGAAAAATTCCGCCATAATGGTTAGACGAACGTTTTTATATGGCTTGTATCTTGCTAATTAACAATTGTAATATTTCCTAACACTACAAGTAATCTTAAGTTGACAATTTGAGGCTAGACAATTTTAACTCAAATAGTTTGAGAATATATAACAATAGAATATTTTTATATCGCCTGTATCTTGTTAATTAACAATAATATATTGATAAATGTGAAATTCCCTAACTCAAAAATTTTGACTGACACTTTGTAACTCAAATTGTTTTTAAGAAATGAAAGAAATACAAACTTCAAAATGGCGTCATACCAAACAATTTTATTTCGCCAATGATTGAATAATGTTTTGCAAAATTTAAACAAATCTAGTAATTCTTAATTCTATACATCATGTTCCATCCATATTTGTCAGAATTGATGCCATAACTTAAATTGTCTTTGATATATTAATGATATAAAATAACTCAGTATGACGTCATATCGTACATTTTCGTTTGGTCAATTTCTTAGGAATTTTTACGAAATATTAATAGATCTAACAATTATGAATGCTATATTTCCCAATATATCCATATTTCAATCATTGAAATAATAACTCGAATAGTTTATAAGAAATTAAACAGTTGAGAACATTTTTCTAGGTGCGCAGCTGCTGATCCTTAATGAAGATGCTGTAGCTGTTTTCCTCGAGGTTGATCGGACGCCTCGTTGTATCCCCAGGATTCAGCAGAATTCTGAGAAACCCAGTGTGCAATATTATCATCATTGTACCCTGAAAAATATAAATCAAATGTAAATAAACAATTGTATAAATAAATATATAGATTAAAAACCATATTAAAAATTAATTATTTATTAGTATATTTTGGAATAAATAAATTACAACATTTTGAAGTACGAAGTAGCTTCAAAACAATCTTCAAATTTGACGGTTTCAACTGAAGATCACTCCAAATTGTTCTAGAACTATTATTACAGCCTTAGAAGATATACCAGATGGTTCCATTTCTCAGAAGTACAGAAGTTAATATTATTGTAATCTACAAAATAGAACAGAAAATTAGTATGTGTTTAAGTCAATAAATAGGTTAAATGTTCATTTTGTTTTATTTACCTACGTCCTTTTGCTATTTGGAAGACTGTCAAGCATTGTTTTGACTTCAATTCCTCTTGATTTAATACCAGTTATGAAACCATCTTCACATCTCTTCCTGTAGATTGTAATTGCAGCCTTAGAAGATAAACCAGATGGTTTCATTTCTCAGAAGTATAGAAGTTAATATAATTGTAATCTACGAAATAGATCAGAAAATTAGTGTGTCATTAAATAGGTTAAATGTTTATTTTGTTTTATTTACCTGCGTCCTTTTGCTATTTGGCAGACTGTCAAGCAATGTTTTGACTATTCCTCTGGATTCAATACCAGTTATGAAATCATCTTTACATCTCTTCCTGTTGATTGTAATTTGACAGCTGATAGCTAATCTTGCTAGGTGTTGTTGGTCGAAATCTTTGTATGCAACTTTGCAATATTATCATGTGATGATACTAACTCATCTAATGAGCTAGAAGAAGCCAAAAAACAAAAGAATTGATTATTACAATGTTTAATACCGTTTTGTAGCAATGTAGTAGAAACAAAATTCCAAAACAATAACAGTTATAAGCCATACTTACTATATATGGGTAACTAGGCAAATATGTTCTATATTCTAAATACTCCTGCAGGTCCTTGCACAATTTCAATGCTCAACATTTAGAAATACAAGTAAAACACTTAAAATATTATCAAACTGTAACGAAATTACTAACAACACAGCCATTTTACAATGAAATGTCATTTGGTAATTAATAAATAGTTCTCCTTGTTAATTATCAATGCAACAGATGACGCTAGGGTATTTAAAACAATAATTTATTTCAACGAATGTTGCAAAATAAACAATACAAATATTCTTTTACAATTGAATTCGCCCTGAATCACACTCAGTTATACTTCCCGAAGATTTCAACTCCTGTTCAGAGCATGAAACGCTACTATACAACATCTTTAAAAACCTGCAGTTGTGCATTTACTACAGGCTGTGTTTAAAACTTTGGTTGCTATTAATAATTTTAAAAAGTATGTGAATACATTTACATACAGTTAATTCAATACAGCTTTCAACAATCTCCTACTGTCTTAAACCAGTCTTATAAACATTTAAAATGATTGATGCAAACTTAAGGATTTTAAATCATATCGATTCAAAATTCAATTTAAAACGCATTTGCGCCGAATCCAAATTATTGATTTTTTCAACGATTGATCGTCAATGCGCATGACTATATAAAATTGCTTTGGAATTTGAAATATGCGGAAGTAGAGCACAAAGTATAGTTTATAAATTTAGCAGGAGATAGCAGTAGGAAGACTGATAAAAAGAATTGTTATTTTTTCTCAAACTTTTAATTATAAATGCAATCGTTTGGTGCAAAATTTATTTTCAAAGGGCAATATATCTTAAAAATAATAATTATAGTACATAGCTCTACTAAACGGCCACAAGGTGGGTCATTGCAGTTGTGTGTTGACTAGGGCTGTTCGATATCTTGTTTTGAATATCGATATTCGATATTAGAAAAATATCGATAATATCGATGTATCGATATATTGATATATCGATGTATCGATATATCGATCTAATATAGTTAGATTTTATTGGTAATTAAACAATAATTCAGGATGTCGATCTGTACTCTATAAATAGTAAACAATCTAATGCAGATAGATTTAGGGAAGGATTACAATGGTTCAGAATGTCGGCAATTCTATTGTGAAGAGAAGTAACGGGTGTTTGTGTACTTGCTTTATGGTGCTGGGCGCCAGCATTATAAAACAAACGGGAATCTACTTAAAATAATTGAAATTGTACTATGCCATGACTGGAAGGTAGTTTTATTAGAACTTCTGCTGGAAATTGTACCTATACATCGTCCCAATTATTAATTCTCCCCTTAATCCCGACTCCAGATGAAAGTAAAAATAAATATCAGTATGCTATGCTATCAATAAATCGAGCACAACCCCTTTCATTAGATGGCATTATAGCTAAATTTTAGTTCTTTTTCACAAAATACATCGCTACATCTATATATCAAAACATCGATATATCAATATATCGATATATTGATACATCGATATATTGATACATCGATATATCGATATATTGATATATCGATATATCGATATATTGATATATCGATACATCGATATATTGATATATCGATATATCGATATTTCGATGTATCGATATATCGATATTTTTTCTACCGAATATCGTTATTCGATATATCGATATAATATCGAACTATATGTGTGCAAATATTTCCACAATTGGAAAGCTAATCAAAAACTATTATAAATAAGAGTTACAGTGACTAAAAAATTAAGAAAATTTATGTGAAACGCTAAGTCTCTTGTGTACTGTGCTCGTATAAATTAATGTGCTATTATAATTATGAAAACGGCAGTTGTTTACTCAAATGAATTCCATAATCGTATTACATATCCCGAGTTGATTCTCTAATGATAGGCAAAGGAATTAACCAACCCTTAGTTTGAGTTTCCATTTTAGGGAGTACCTTAGTGGTAACCCATTATTTAACGTAACATTTGTTGCAGTCTGTTAACTTGAAATGATGTATAATATGGGGTCATTCTGTGTCTATATGAGGAAATTCAACTTGGGGTCAAGCCTAAATTAAGCAAGGGTCAGTAACCATTCATACGCACAAACAATATTCTCTGTACTTCTACAAAAATATTTCGATAAGTAATAAAATGTTTTAGTGAAAATATTAAGGAGGAAATTGTAATATAATATTTTTCCTTAGAAAATACACCTACAGTAAAAATTCTGCCGTTGACCCGAAAGCTGCTTAGTTCTTATAGGTGAACCCTATGGACTGTCATATAAAAAAAATTGTTTGTTTTATTTATACCACAGTATAAAAATTCATACATTGAATTCTTCGCAAATATTTGGGAAAACATCTTGTTTTTTAGTTGTTTCCCGGAACACTTTAATAAATTTAAGAAAAAGAAAACAGGAAATACAAATTGCATTAGATATCTGTTACAAAGAATAAGAGGAATAAAGCAAAACCGTTTAACAAAAGAATCTTGTGTACGCAACACGTGTATTTTATTTGTTCATTGTTGTAGAAAGCATAAAACCTTAAACAAAAAAGAAAACGTAAACATCTACATCTATCCATCAACGAATTATACTACATATTGAAATGTGGAGTATAGAAATTTCAGTGCTATTTTACCTATTTACTTTACAGCAAAAGTATAAATACAAAAGTTGTTCAGAATTTAGAATGGGGTCTTCCACCATTTTTTTTTATGAAACTTTATCTATATTGAAGTTTTAAAAAGTCTTAATTGTTATTCATTAAGCCACAATGATTTTTTTTAAATGTTGTGACGTCATAGTAGAAGTGTTGCTGGATCTAAAACAGTAGAGATTTAAATAATTTTTATGACATAAATGCTCTATTTTATTGTAATAATAAGTAAAAAAATTTATGACTACAATTATTTACAATCTGTACAGTTTTAGATCCTGCAACATCTCTACTATGACGTCACAACATTTAAAAAAAATCATTGTGGCTTAATGAATAACAATTAAGACTTTTTAAAAATGTAGTCTTCAACATAGATAAAGTTTCATTAAAAAAATGGTGAAAGACCCCATTGCATGCAATAATGATAATATAAATCAAATTAAAATTTATTAATTATAAGAAACATTATAACACGGCCATGGGAAATTAAACAAAAACGAAAATATTTCACATTTCTGAAAACAAATTTAGATTTATTTATTATATAAAAACTAATCTTTTTATGCTTTGATTCATACTTATTGTTTCAATCTACTTCAAAATGCATTTCGTTTTATTACAGAATATTTCTTTTCTGTAGTTTTTTAAATGACAATTATATCTAAAAAACGACAAAAAGTGGTTTTATTAAGTGGCACAGCCTTGCAAATAAAATTTTAAAAAAATGGAAATGTTGGACAATTCCAAAACCCTTTTTTTGCTCAAAAAACCAGACCTGCACCCCTCACTGTATAGAAGATATGGCCTATTTTCTGTTTTTTTTTTTCACTAAAAATCAGGCTTATGTGTTTTTAATCAAACAAAAAATATTTTGAATGTCTCTTCGGTCATTTTAATGTTACGAGGTATGCCCAAAGGGATGCGATTGCATGATGATGACCGATACAATACAATTAATGAGTAATTGATTTTCGACCTGAATTTAATTCCCTAAAATAATTGGAAAAGTATTGCTAGCGGAAAGGGCATCAGAAAATTTAATAAGGGTAATTATGATCAATTAAACTGTCAATCACAACATGTAGCAATTATCAGTTAAAATGTAGGTTACACAAATCAAATATAAAGTTAAGTTCGAGCAGTCACTCGAAACAAATTGATATTATACATATGGCACATTTATTTCACATAGTATACACTCTATCACAAATATAAATCGGTAAATAGTTGGCAAGCTTGTCATGTCAGTGTCTAAATAACTTGGAAGGTATTAGAGATGCCTTCGTACGCGTGAATCCCTCCGAAAATGTACTTGTAGTATCCGAAGTGGCGGATGCGATAGTCGCCTGGTTGCACGGTGGGCCCCACGTCCCACTGCACCGTCGCCTCGCTGGAAGCTGCCAGCGCCAGTTTACGCCGCCAGATGAATCTGAAACGAGATTACGCCAAATTATTAGAGCAGCGAAAAGCAGGCAAAGCGAAGATAAGTCTTATAATGGAGGATTCTTATAATGACGTCACGCGACACAAGCGCCACGTTATGAACTATAAGTACAAATGAGTTCGAAGGTATAAATACGAATAGAAATAGTTTTCAGTTGTATTCGAACTGTTTCAAAGTAAAACTCTCTTGTTTGTATATGTGGGGGATTTTTAAATAAAATCTGATGTGAAATTTACGCAGATCTAAAATGGATACAATGGTTGAGTGTGGGCTGATAGTTCCTAGCGCCACCGCGATTTTGTGCGCAAAGTTTCAAACGTGTGAGAGCGACATACACAATATTTCATCGTTCGTTGCTATTGGAGACGAGCGACAAAAATTTTGCCGCTTGGTGCTATTGGAAACGAGCGATATATCAAAATTCCTCAGAAAATATTAAAGTTGCCTTTGACCTCGTCTTGACGCTTGTTTTTGTCAACGCAAAGTTGATGTTTTCAGTAATAATATAACAAGAGATTGAGAATGAATTGAAAACAATTTGACAGATCTTTCGAAAACCTGTTGCCAAATGGCAACAAGTTTGAGAAAGATACTGGAGAATTAATTTCTAGTTTATAGAACTTACGAGTTATATTTTTTGCTCATTTTTTTATTTGCGTTGATAACTATCTGATATATGACATATGTCAACAAAATCAAAAAGCTACAAAGATTATTCCCGGGAATAATCACTAGAGCTTTTCTAATAAAGCATTTAATTGGTTTTAAGAAACATCAAAAAATTATCTGAGGAATTTTATTTTGTCGCCGGTCTTCAATAGCAATGAGCGACAAAAATTGGGTTTTTTCTTTTTTTACTAATTCATCACCATGCATACATGTAAAAGAACAGCTACATCAATCTATGACAGGAATGTCACACCTGCGTTTATTTTAATAAAATTAGATCAATATTTTTCTTACAAATATTGTACATAATTCGAGCGCAAAGTATTTATGTAACTCTCACACGATTGCAACGTTAGCCTGAACTTTGCGCTTTAAATATGCAAATAACTATTGCGCTTGCATTTGTCAACGCAAAGTTGATGTCTGAGGTATTTTACTTTAGGTTTGTTCCAAGTGGTCATTTCTGACAAGTTTGTGACATGTTTGTGACAAATTTCAGTGCGCCTGCGAAAAATGTAAACAAGTTAAGTTTGAAACATAGACTGGAACGGCGAATGGAATGAAGCACATGTGCATGCTCATATTTTGTTTTGACAGCTAACCTTAAATATAAATATAAATAAAGAAATTCATACAGTTTTCGCCACAAAAAAGAAATGTTTCAAAGTTAACTTGTTTACATTTTTCGCAGGCGCACTGAAATTTGTCACAAACTTGTCAGAAATGACCACTTGGAACAAACATTTTGTCTCTCGTCTCCAATAGCAACGATTAGTAAAAGTTTTGTTTTTTTCTTTTTTTACTTATTCATTACCATGGATTTAGTAAAAGAACAGCCACAATAATCTATGGCATGAATGTAATATACGTATAAACGTTTTTTTGAATATTTTTTTCTACTCCTGTATAAATATATCTTCATTATTTAAATTTTTTATAGTAGTCATAATGCACTGTCGTGCATTATGGATTCATAATTTACTATTCTAAACCAATCACAGAACCAGAAATCAATTATTCCTGTTTATTTTAAAGCCGCGATGTGGCTCCCCCTTTCTAGGGCTGTCTGACAGTTGACAGTGTAGTCAGTTGTCATTGTGTATTTTGATGTCGTTTTTCAACGTGTGATTTCAACCTATTTCGAACATTTACTAAATGTTATTTCAGAATTTACAGGAGTAGAAAAAGTTCAGTTATATTCGGGATTATGGTTATTATTCACTCGGATGATTTGCATCACTATATAATAAAATACTACTATTAATGAAATTAGATAAATGTGCAAAGCATTTATGCCACTTTCACACGACGATTGAAACTTTCGCCTGCGTTTCAGTATTCGTGTTCGAGCAACAAAACATAACTTTGCGCTCTAAATATACAAATAGCTATTTCTGACAACTGCTATAGAAAGTAACTTTGTATATTTTGAGTGCAATGTCATTAATATTTTTTGAAAGATGCGGTAAAAAATATGTTCATTTTTCTGCGAGTGTTTGTATGGTCTGGTAGTATGATGGGAAAATATCTACGTTAGATGAAATGTGAATAAAACGAGATTAGATAATTCAGATATAAATCGAATCATATTAATGGATCAGCGAACATACATTCGCTATTTGTAAGTTGTATTTATTGACTAATAATATTTTCAGAACAAATTTTATTTGTGACTTAGATTTGATGAAAATCAAAATTAAGTAACGTGTAAAACGTTACAATACTATAATTACTATTAGTTCTTATGGTTTCGTTTTAATATAAATAAGTAGGTACTTTTAATTTCCTAAATTGAATTCAATGTTGACCACTGGCTTGGTTAACAAGTTGTGCAATCATGATTGATCACTCTTAGTGGTACTGTCGATAAGTTAGATTTTTCTGTTTATATTTTAAGGCTGTTAGATTTCTTTTTATTAAATTATTTCTTTTCTGTCGTTTAAGAATTCAAATCATAGCCAGTACTCAATTTATTTGTACCAATCAATTCGGTACCTTTCAGCTACAAGTTATTTTTAGACGAATGGGTTTTTAATCTGCTAAAGTACCTCAACATTATTGGATAAGTATAAAAATAGACGTTTTCTTGTGTGATCGTTCCATTACGTACATTAGATGGTTTTTATTTTTGCTGCATGTCGATAGAATCACGAAACAATTCAAGAGTTTGGTTGTATTTCGTCGATTTTTACGGCTAATGAACGAGTATTATATTTTCCATATTTGTATCATATTTAGGAACCGCGGTTATTGAACATAACCTCAAATTGGAAACAAGAACAAGGTTTCTGTTTGTTGTTATGGTTTAAAAACCGTCCGGTTGGTGAAGGAACATATAATTTCTTTCTTTTCTGATTCCGAAAATTAAAACTTCTGTTACTTATTGTCTTCTGTAGAGACAAATAACGAAGTAAGACAGGAGATTCATTATTTAATTTGGCTTTAGAAAACACAATAAGAAAAATAGAAAGAGGAATATTAAGAACGAAACAAACATAGAAGAAGGAATAATAATAACTTGATAAGGATATTGTGATCGTTATAAAAAAATAAAATAAAAAGATGACAGAAATGTTGCAAGAAATATTAGTAGAAAGAAACAAAGTGGATTAAAAACAAATGAAAAAAAAACAATACTGCTTGGAAAAACCATTGGCAACAGAGAAATAAAAATAGGGAATGTTAAATTTGTTGAAAAATATGAATATTTAGTATTTATATTAAATACAGGAGAAGGAGAAGCAAAAATCAAAGAAAAGATAATTTAAACAAATTACTAAAAAAATTTTAACTAAAGAGACAAAAAATGATTATTTTTTACGTTTCTTAAAGCCAATGAAATGCTCATTCTATATCAAGTGTCTGCGTTTTAACCAATCCTGTCATTATTATACTGAGAATAAAGCTCTACTGGCAGATTCACGAAAAGAATTAACGCTAATTCCATTTTTTTCAAACTCTGTAGCTTTATTTCTAAATTAATTAAATTAACAAAATGTGTCAAATTTTATGTTAACCTATCTTAACTACAACCTTAGTTAACATAAATATGTTTTAAGGATGGGAACTGAAGTTACGACTAATAATAAAAATATGATTAGCGCTAATTCTTTTTGTGAATCTGCTTGCTAGTGATTATATCCGGGAATAATCTCTGTAGCTTTTTTGTTTTTATTGACAAATGTCAGATATCAGATAGTTATCAACATAAATAAAAAATGAGCAAAAACGATAGATTTAGTGGCGTGTATCATTATGAAATAAAAAAATAATCTAATTAAATATACTCGAGAGTACGATAAATTAGAAAATGATGGATGGATGGCTGGATGGATGGATATCCGTGTGCGCAATATCTCATGAACTAGACAAGATAGGTGAACGAAACTTGGAATTTATAAGTTTTATGAAAAAATGAAGTACTGAGTTGATTTTGAATGAAATTGAACAACCGGAAGAGAAACTTTACTGGACTCAGAAAACAATAAATTCAATTTTTTTCAAAAATAGAATAAGCTTACAGAAGTTTCAAATAAAAGATGTTAGCAATAATATTTGGAATATAAAATGTTATTTGCACTTTTCTTGTACATGCTTCTAATTTTGAGAGAAACTAAATTATATTTAAGAATATATTTCAATAATCTTAGTTACAATGGGAAAAAAACAAAAACATTTTTAATATTTATGTGTCAAACGTGTCAAATAATTGTGAAGTGTCAAAAATTTGTCTTGTGAAATATTATAAATGTAAGTAATATTTGTATTATTAGTTAGAAAGTTTTGCTGACTAGATATTAATATATTCCTATTTTAAAATACAGTCATACGCAAGGAACAAGTCATACGTGTTCAGTTGGTTTTATTTGTATAAGAAAGTAGTGTGGTGCCACACCAGATTTTTTTTTTAATGAAGTAGAAGATTTAAAAGCAGCAGGAATTAAAAACTGATAAAGTCAAACAAAAAATAGGAAGACGAAGAAATCTAACGAGGAATTAAAGGCATTTGTGAAAGCAAAAAGCGAGCCTGAAACAGATAGGTTACCCTTCTTTGTTGTTGTTTGTTACTATTCGTTTGTTGAACGGTTGCTATATAAAGACATGTTGCACAAGCTTATCCAGAAGTGATAAATAATATTTAACTGAGTATTGTTCAATTATTTAAAAATTCCTTTGAATTTACATATGTAATAATTAATTGAACTTATTTATATTAATGGATTATTTAATTTTTATATCAGAATAGTATATTGTACAACAAACACATGGAATAGTACTCATTTCCCACGAGTATGAAATAGACTTTCCATGCGAGTTGTACACCACGATATTATTTCCTAATTAATTTAGATTTTAATAATAAATTTGTCCCGCTTTCACCATTCCAATATTTGACAATTCTAAATAAGTATCCTAGTAATTGCACCTATACTTAAATGAACTGATCTGTATTGAAATACTCACAAAACAAATTCATTTCACACGATGCTTGCAATGTACCTCATATCCCTAGCAACAACAAACATACAATGAGCAGATTTCTAAATGGTCGTAGAAAAAAGTGATTGATTTCGCATCTCTATACAGAACGTCGACATTGAAATATCTCACTGCGTTCGTAGAAAAAAAATCTTTAATATAGGTACGTATATTTAGTGAATTTAGTCACGGTTGATCGTGATCCCGAACCAGTAGTTTGTACTGTTTTAGTTTAATCACACAGCTCGTAAAGTAAATTGCACCGGACCCTAATGTAATGTAAACAGATTTCCAATGGCTCTATACATCACCACGTTCCCGTGTATCAGCAGCTAACTCAAGTAAATGTTAGGTTATCCGACCTGTAATTACAGCTGAGGTGTAGATTTTATCACAGTACCTTGCGACTGTGGTCACTGAACTCTCAGCGTAATAGTAAATAGAAACGAATCGTTAAACTTCACTGATGCAAGGAAGAGATTATTGGATTGGTTAAGATACGGATTAGGCCCTAGAGAATCTCATGCGATCCTAATACAAGATGCGTAGAGGTTTGGTAATTACTTCCAAAACTAGTTTCTAGAAGTTTTTCTTTCTGTAAATACACAATGGGATCATTCACTAGAATCACAAAATGGTAAATGTTATTTATATCGTAGCGTTTTTCTCATTACGCGGGTTCGGTGAATTTGAAAGAATACACACAAAAATTTAATTATAACTAACAATGCCATTATTTATTTACTTGCACTGTTTATTTACTTGCACTAAAAGCACTCATAACCATATTTATTTCTACTGACTATTTATTTACTTATAGTTTATATCTTCACGTTCTATATTTATGTACACACTGTTTATACTTCGCATGAATTGAATGCTTCTTTGTATTTATAAAACAAACTCTATTTTATATTTTCTACGTGTTTTATTCTACTACGTTATACTTGTATCATTTTGACAGGTTGACTTGAAAGACGCTTGACAACATTGCTGCCAACTCTGTTTTATGACTAACACAAACCTGATACAACAAAAGTAACTATAATCAATATAAACTACAAATAAAAATGATTAAATAAAGCATTTTACACAAACTATACAGTGTGTTTTTTTTTTTTAACGTATACGCATAAATGTGAAACATGAGAGTTTATCATAGGTAATGAAAGAAAATGGAAAAAAAATAATAAAAGTTTTTTAATTACGGAGATAACGAATAAAGTTTAAAATTATTTTACCTAATAGAGTGACAATAAACTAATAAAAAATTAATTAACAAAGATACTGTGCATTAGTATCGTTGTTAAAAGAGGCCCTTTTAACGGTTGCCTAGCAAGTTCAAAGTGTCATTATCTGACACTAGTGTTAAAAGTAACATTTCAACGTTTATTTGTGTATTAAGGGTGCAAAATTATGCATTGTAGCACGAGCATAAAGTTTGAGTTTCAATTATGCGAGAGCAGCAATGCCATTTTGCACCCGTAATACACACAATATTTTTCCTACAACTTTCTTAATATTCAAACAAAAGAAATGAATTAAATAAATATGTAAAATTGTTAGTTTTGTTCCAAGTTGTCATTTCTGACAAGTTTGTGACAAATTTCAGTGCGCCTGCGAAAAATGTAAACAAGTTAACTTTGAAACATTTCTTTTTTGTGGCGAAAAATGTATTAATTTCTTTATTTATATTTATATTTAAAGTTAGCTGTCAAAACAAAAAATGAGCATGCACAAGCGCTTCATTCCATTCACCGTTCCAGTCTATGTTTCAAACTTAACTTGTTTACATTTTTCGCAAGCGCACTGAAATTTGTCACAAACTTGTCAGAAATGACAACTTGGAACAAACCTATTATATTTTTCATACTAATTTATTGATACATTTTGATGTTACTAAGCAACAAAAACACTCAACACGTACCTGTCAACATCAACATAGAAAACCAAATTCTGGGCTCGAACCAATAAATTATCGGGCATTAATAAATATTAACCATTACTCGTATAAAAACTGCAGCATTACCTTAAATATTAATAAATAATTATACTTAACGTTACCTTAAATAAGTTTTTTTTATTACCAATTGTATAATTTTTCTTAGGTTAGATTAGGTTAGGTTAGGTTAATGTCATAAATTATTAATTTAATTCAATCTTTTATTTATCGAATTTGTCAATCATCGTTTAATTTCTATTATGTCGTTTCTGTTCTTAATTAGTTGCAAGTTTGTGTTCAATAACTAAAGAAAAATTCAAAAATTTACAAGTAACTGATTCATAAGCACGTAGGGCGCGTTCAGTCAGTTGCAAAGATTTAAGAGCTGTGCGTTTGCTTATTGGATACATTTCAAATATACGTATTTTTATTCAATCTTCTTACAATGCGGAAAAGAGTTTGTAGCCCATGTGCGCAAAATACGTTTTTTCACGTTGCCTGGGAAACAAAGTGTTGTTTATATATATATATCCAAGAAATAGCATATTTTGCGTATTGAAAACAGTGAAAAAATGTCAAGTTTTTTTGACAGTTGTAGGAAAAAGTGATTTTATTGATACTTTTAACATGCTACTAATGATTTGTATCAATAAATCAACAAATATGACCCGTATCTGTCAAAATATCATTCTACATTTATTAGTATTTACTAATAAACTAGAAAGATCGTAGATAAAATTTTGTATGATATACGTATTAAAAAGTGATTTATTTCGTTCATAGGATTGTTTCACTTGGCTTCGCCCCGTTTCACAAACTTCCTCACTTACCCATAAGATGTAACTTTTAACGTTTATATCATAAATAACCACTATGAAACTAATGTTCAACAATTCGATGCAATACTACAGATCTGATTATTTTTAGATTTATTTTGCTTGTCATTAATTAGTTTATAATGCTCTTAGACTTATATAATTAGATTATTTCAGTTCAGAGTTTCATTAAAATTCCTGAAATACTCGAACCAGCTTTTATTCTAACTATAATGAAATTAGACTTGTTATTCAAAATTTTTAATCTCGCACTGAATGGTATTAAAAAATAATTGCGAGTCAAGAAAGCAGCCGTAGAATATAATAAATATATAGTAATGACTTCGTTAATAATTATTTAACAAAATTCAATAGAATTTCACCGTTCTTCTAAAAGAGGCTTATACATGGCTGATATTCACAAAATATTAATTAATATTCCATATAAAAGCACCAAATATGGATTTTTTTGTTTTAAAAATGTAAACTTTAGAAACAAAACGAAAGGTTTGAAAGTAATTATAACTAAAATATACATCGTCACAGTGTAAATATATAACTTTACTGTTATCGTGTTATCACTCCCATTCCATAGCTTTGAAACTGCGACTACATTATTAACTTCAAACAAAATAATTACCATGTTATACCAGATTTAATTTTTAATTAAATTAATTAATTTAGTGAAAAACTCCAAAATTTTTGGTTTTAGGCATATGATACCCTTAATAATAAATGACAACGCCGCGAAAAACTAAAACAAAATTCATATATGCGAATGTGAATAAAATACAATTCATAATATATAAAAATATATAGAATGTTCCAAATAAAAAAAGACAAACAATTCTAGCCAAGCCGTTAGGAAACATGTGAAAATAATTTTCTATAACACTGTTTTGGAAACCAGGCATTCCACAACTAAAAATTGTTATGGAATCACTAACATTCCATACGCTGCGTATGGAATATTTTCCACGAATCAGAGCCGCATATCAGCACGATATATGAAGTATCTTGATTCAGTTACTATGGTTACGTCTATTTAAATAATTGGGATATATTTATACAGGAGTAGAAAAACTTTTTTGCAATACCTGTACTGTAAGTTACCCATTAATAACAAAATTTAAACACAGTAAGTGGAACTTTTATTGCACAATTGGTTTTCATGGTTACATCATTTACTTACCGTCCACGGTGGATGGTAAGTGAAACTTACCGTTCATGGTGGACGGTAAATAAATATATATCATTCAAATTTTATTTTTAACCTCAATCTGTCAGCTGTTAATTTTGATACCTATTTTTCCTTTTCTTATATTTACGCAGGTATTGCAAAAAATATCTTACTAACCTCGAACTGTAAGTGATTTTTTAGGCCTCGAATGTTTAGGAAATCTCGACCCTACGGGTCTCGACATCCCAAACTACATTCTCGACCTAAAAACTATCACTTACAGTTCACGGTACGCAATATACTATTTAATAGGTTTGTTCCAAGTGGTCATTTCTGACATGTTTGTGACAATTTCAGTGCGCCGGCGAAAAATGTAAACAAGTTCACTTTGAAACATAAGCTTCATTTCTTTTTTGTAGCGAAAAATGGTATGAATTTCTTTATTTATATGTATATTTAAGGTTAGCTGTCAAAACAAAAAATGAGTATGCACATGCGCTTCATTCCATTCGCCGTTTCAGTCTATGTTTCAACTTAACTTGTTTACATTTTTCACAGGCGCACTAAAATTGTCACAAACATGTTTCAAACATGTCAGAAATGACCACTTGGAACAAACCTAATGTCAAATAATTGTCAAAATAAAGTCACACGTGTTCAGTTGGTTTTATGTGTATAAGAAAGTAGTGTGGTGCCCACACCAGATTTTTTCCCAACGTCAGGTGGTGTTTCAGTACCTTTAAGCTCCGTCAACAATTTTTTGCACTTACTTGGTTTCCCAGCTGGCGTCCGTAGCTATGATTGTCCACCGGTCGTTGCCGTCGCGACGCTCTACTGTCAAGAACGTTTTGCCGTGCATGTTGTTATTTCTGGGGTGGCCAGACACCTGTAATTTCATAAATTTTCACTTTTTGTTCTCAGTAATTGCTTACGTCAAAATTATATGTTTCAAACAATGGTTCATTGTTATGCGAAATCTAAAAATACTGACAGTTTGTGGTTGGAAATTCACTGCTTCTGAAAAGTTTTGATTGTAGAAAATAAAACTGGGGTTAGTATAAGCGAACATGATCATGTAAATGTGTAAAATTTGCATCTAGTGTTCAACTATTCGCAACATAGCTAAAAGTTGTTTTAATTTTGTTTCATGCTTGCTATTGAATTACTAATTTATTTTTAGTTTTAAACTGGAAGTTTGTTCAAACTGAGTGTAAATATTTACTGTTGAATATTCTGTGCATATATTGTTTTACGATAGACGCGTAGGAAGTAAAAAAATTGTTATTGCGTTCAATATCCTCGATAACTAGACGTCATTATACTGAAAGGTGACACGGTTAGGTATAAAAATATCCAATTATTTTAAAAACAGAAAGAGATGAAAGTCCTGAAAGGTGAAGGTATGGAGTCGGCTGTTCATTCAACCTTACAAGAAATCAGAAAATTAATTTATACTTCCTAAATAGTTTTAAAATACTAATACATCACGGCAGCACAAAAAAGGGACACTTTTTCATTCTGGACTTCATTAATTAAAACGTTATTGTTCCTTGATTATTGCAGTTTCATTTTATTATACCGTGTGTCCTACGTGAATGTTGGCATAGGCAGTTAATATGTAAAATCAGTTTTTTTTTAAATAAAAAGTGTCTGGCAAAAAATTAGGCTTCCAAATTTTATATTACAATACTGTCAATATCCCTACATCTTATTTAATAAAGATTAATTTATTTTGATACCGCAATTTAATGAAATTAATAATAATAATTCCTAATTTTCCGCCTACTCTTTTTATTGCTACTGACGTATAGTGCTTGCAATTTGTTTTAAATGTTTTAATCTGTCACTGTCAATTTCTGGCAATGGAAACCATTCAGTGTTCATTCCTGTGAAGTGAAAAATTAATTTGTGATTTAATAATTTGTTATAATAACTATGATTTATTGTTCTGTTTCAATATAATTACTAACATATTTAGTCAAAAGCACATAAAAATAAATGTTAATAATTACTATATTGACAAATATATTTAGTTACCATTACCATTACCAAATACACGAAAATAATGTTTTACTTGCTAACAAATTTGAAACTTGTTAAATTACTAAAAAATATTATTATTATTAAGTTAATTGTGTTGATGAAAATTAATATCATATCTCACTTAATTTTTTTTTTCATTTCAAATTTCATTTTTGTATTACTAGTGACCTAAAATAATGATAAAATTAAGAGTAGTGTTTTAGCGTTGGTTTTAACGCTGTGCAATGGTCTAAAATTATATTATAAAAAATACTTCAAATAAAAGCGGTAGATAATATATTTCTATAACACTGTTTTGGAAACTGGGCATTCCACTACTAAAAATTGTTATGGAATCACTAACATTCCATACGCCGCGTATGGAATATTTTCGACGAATCAGAGCCGAATAATAGCGCGATATATGAAGTATCTTGATTCAGTTACTATGGTTACGTCTGTTTGCTTTAATTTGATTTATTTGAGTTTGACGTTTACAACAGTTTTATATTTGTATTTTTTGAATAATTCCAAAATCTTGTTATAGAAAGTATAGTCTACAACATGTAACGGAATGGCCTATCCCACACTCGCAAACCGTAGCCCTCGCCTTCGGCTCGGACTACAAACTTTTTGCTCGCGTGGAATATGTGCCATTCCATTACTTGTTGTAGAATATACTATTCTCTGTAACGTCTATCCGAAGTATTATTCTTCAAAATCAATTACTGTACAGCGCTAAAATCGAGGCTAAAATACCGAAAAACAGAGCTCCTGGTACAAGCCAATGAGGAAACCCCATTATAAAATTATTATACTTCGAACATAGCAGATAAATTAAACTAAACTTATACTTTGTAAAATTAGATAAATAATTTTCCATCATCATTGTTACATACCTCAAATTCAAACAATTACAAAAGTTTCGTAAAATATTTACATAATCCAGACAATAGAATTCTTTTCACAATTTTATAAAGATTTTATTAATTTAATTAAATTTCACCTCCCAAATTAAAATTTCATTTACATATTTTGAATTGTTTACCCCTTTGTGTCTCTATTTTGCTTAGTTAATCCACGGGTTTAAATTTTTTGTCCGAGTTCCGAACACATGCGCATGAGTGAAATGAAAGTACAACGTAGAAGCAAAATTGTTTTAGTTTTTCAAGACCTTTGGCGATACTGTGTAGTTCCGCTTCACGTTTTTCCGAGAAAGGAACTTTATTATTTATTAATTTTCAATTCTTTTCTATTGCAACAGTTTGCAAAGACTCGTGACATTTTTAAGGAACAAGAACTATTTTCAAAGCTTTTATATGGAATA
The DNA here is from genome assembly GCA_963942605.1 of Poecilus cupreus. Classification (NCBI taxonomy): domain Eukaryota; kingdom Metazoa; phylum Arthropoda; class Insecta; order Coleoptera; family Carabidae; genus Poecilus; species Poecilus cupreus. The sequence continues at coordinate 2,525,353 of OZ012717.1, forward strand.
ATACTCGTATTAGTTGTTCATAAAGATAAATACAAAGTTGAAACCAACGAAGAAATACTTAATACACAACCATCATAGATATTGGTTTTATACTTACTATACAATGATTACTTTTTACTTTATTTATGTAAGTGTGACCAACTTACTTTAATAATATTTATGTTAAGTTTATTTAGTCTGCTGTCATAAACTCAAGTAGCTTAACACTAACAGTAAATTTAATAGTGATTAGTGTTGTGTACACGTAGTATCACAGTATAAGAATTCACACAGTAGCGACACTCGCTGTCGGTTCCTGTGATCTTCATGTCGCATCGACCGATGACTGAGCCGAGCGGCCATATTGGCAGCTGCAGCATACGGCGGTAAATTTGAATAACTGTCAGTTGCAAAGGGCATAAAATCTAAAAATAATATTTCACCTGCACTATAAAAGTTTCTACAATTTTGCATGGTACAAATAAGTTTACCTCTCTGTTTTGCACTCATTTTATGAACTTAATATGACAGAAATACTGTAGCTTGATATTTGACAGGTACACCAGACACTGAGGTATTATATTTTCTTTTCTATGGTTACTAAAATAGCCTATCAGCGAACACTAAGCGGCCATCTTCCCGGCTGCACACCACTGAAATATTGGGATCATGAAAATATTTGAAGTGTCGCTACTGTGTGAATTCTTATACTGTGCTAGTATTATCACCGAAAAGGTGACCAGTATACTCATAGTTATATAAATAGCAAGTGCGGAAAGATATTATTTCAGCGAATGCGTGAATGACATTTTCCCGCACGAGGTATGTACAATACAAAAATATTATTAACGACACTTAAGTTTAATAATAAAGTTAGATACATATACTGATATACAGGATGACTCGCATTACGCAGCAAAGGGATTTCAATGGTAAATTCTAAGTGTGCAATTATTTGCTGCCTTAATCAAAAATTTATTTAGAATATATCTAGAGAAATAATTCTGCATCTATTAATACCATAGTTCATAAATTTCCAGTGTCTAGAAGAGGAGAAATTGTTTAAACTTATTATTAAACACCGTTGTTAAAAAAAAACAACAAAATATAGCTAATGTCAAATAATAATGGACGTTCTAATTATTATATACTGTAGCTATATTTTTTTTTTCGTCCAACTGTAAATTAATAATAAAAGGAAACATTTATTTCAATTTCAAACGCATTTTTGTCTATATTTTTATTATGTACTAATATATGGTTGCATTCAGAAAATAATACACTATCGAATAGGAATGTTCCCCTTGTCTCCTACAACTTTATTCTGTAGTATTTTTTGTAACTATAATAATAAAGAAAATAATAGCGGTGATCAGTTTTGGTGTTATACCCTGTATATTATTAAATCGATGGTGAAAATAGATTAATTTTTGTCACAATTAGCAAGTTGTCACGGTAGAAACTTTTTAGAGAATAAGTCCAAATATGTATGCTTTTAAATAAAATTGTATAGTAAACTACGTCGCGGCGTACTTACAAAAGAAGCAGTGACGGTATCCCCCGGGCGAACGATTTTAGCAGGCTGCAAGACGCAGTCGCCGAAATCCCGACGCCATCCAGGAACGTCGAACAGAACAGGCGGTACCAGCGACAGCAGGTTGTTGATGTCTTTGGGCGGGTTTCCAGGCGGCAGCGTCGTGTTCTAAAACATTAATTTTAATGTTCGTTTTATCAGATTTCAGCCAACGTCTTCGTATGACAATAATTAGAAGCGCTAGAACATTCCGAAAATGATATTCAACTTTCTTCAAGATTTCATGAAAATGTATCTTCAAATTTCAGAACAACTGAGAAAAACAATTTATGGACATCGTTTCATTGTTGAAGAGCCCTTCTTAATTTAATCTATTTTAGAATATTATCATTAATAGGACTTGTACTTATCTGAATTAAATTTTAATCTAATTAGTCTACATAAAATTATACGATACACTTTGATGAATTACGTAGACATATCTTATTTCCTCTTACAATATTCTGATTAAATTCTTATTTAACGCTAAACTTTGATGTACAAGAGTAGGTGTAATAAATTGTATCTTCGTCAATAACACGTGTTTCAAATTAAATCAGACGAAAGAATTTGTTTTTGTTATAAATCAAACTAAAACTTAATACAAAGGAGTAAATATTCTGCGATTCGATGAAAAATATCCCCGGTGTATTGAAAAATTTTAAAACTTTATTAAATAAAAAATGTATATATTTCATATTCTTATAATTTTGTTTAGTCCTTTGTTGACAATCATAATACGACGCAATTGTTATCTCGTTAAAGTTTCTATAGATATCTTACAATTTATTTGTAGATGTTTAAATCATATAATATATAGTAACGCAGTATGGGAGTACCTCAGGGATCAAACCTATGTCCTATCTTATTTATTTTATTTAAAAAAGATATCACTAATATTCTGAAGTTTGGAATTTAACTGTTTGCACAAACAAACCTTTAGCCTACACAACTCACGCTCGACAAACTTAAATAACAGTGCTCATTTTTAATAGAACTTATCTGAAGATAAGTTCACTTACAGGTTCCACGTTGAACTAATAAATTAACCAATTAAACTGTGTGTTGATACATATCAAAAGGAAACATGCATTTTGTGGGTGTAGTACTAAAGGCTGTTTTCTTTTTATAGGTACAGAACTTAAAAATGAAACAAAACACATACAAATCGTAGTAATGACCACGATATTGACCTTTTTGGAAAAATAATTTTATGACATTTGCCATTAATGTTTGAATATTAAATAAAGGCGACAATTTCGCTTGTTAAGTAGCCATTTAATAAAAAATGAGCCTCATCGCTGTATAAAATTTCAGTAATAATATAACAAGAGAATGAGAATACATTAAAAATAATTTGACAGATCTTTCGAAAACTTGATGCCAGGCAATAGGTTTGAGATATATAACTACTGGAGAATTATTTTCTAATCTATCGATCTCTCAAGTTATATTTAATTAGATTATTTTTTATTTCATTATCAGGCATGCCACTAAATCTATCTTTTTTGTTCATTTTTTCTTGTGTTGATAACTTCCTGACATCTGACATTTATCAACAAAAACAAAAAGCAACAGATATTATTCCTGAGAATAGGTAAATAGCTCCGTGGTAATGCATCGGACTGTGGATCGTGAGATCCTCAGTTCGAATCATATTACCCAAGGAAGATATTAGAGGAAGTTCCACTTGCGTCATGACCTTGGTTCGTGACTGCAGCGCCGCGTAGCGATCTGGATGGTGTAACTTATATCTCTGGACAATTTAAGAACACCAACCAAATTTCATGAATGTAGTACATACATAGAAAGACCAATGTTACTGTGATGAATGCAATTATTAATTATTTTCATTTCTATTTAAATATCTATAACATATATAATAAAGTAAATATATGTGTAAATGATTTAGTTGACCCCAATTAATTAATTGCACATTAATAAAATTATAAAAAGTTATATTTTGAAGTTATACTTGTGGTTTTGAGCGTACACAGTTAGCTGTTTTTGAAAAATAATAATGGTGAGCTATGTAAAAAAAAAACAATATGTAATAAAAAGTTGTCAAAAGATATAATTTTCAAGTTTTAATTTTAGTAAAAAGAATCTGCTGAGGTGATTTGTGTACGGGTAGTGTTCTAATTTACCTCCATTCCAGAAACATTTGGGGAACGTGACAGGAGTGTTTTGCGTTCTGCGGAGGTGAATGGATTTTTTGATGGTGAAAAAGGATGTTCGCGCGGCCAGTGTATTTCGGCGGAATAAACTTTGACATTTTGAATTTTTCGATTGTGGATACGTTAAAAAAGGCGTCGTACAACTCTTCGTAAAGCGATCAACAAGATAACAAATCAGTTGGATACTCTATTAATTGCGAAAAATAAAAATTTGAAAGAAATAGAAAAAATATTTGAATTGTCACAAGAGAAGAGATTTTAGAAAAACTACTTGAATCTGCAGCATATGTACCTGTAAACATGTATTTTAAATATTATTTTATACAATATATATTGTTATTTACAATTCCGTATTTTATTTTCCAATCACTTTAAAGAATATGAAAACATTTTAAAATTGGAAGTAGCCGCGCTTGCCGCGCATTAGCATCAGCGCCGCGTAGCGACCTGGATGGCGTTAATCTGACGGTTCGGTCTCTCTCACGTATAAGTGAAGCTTCCTCTAATATCTTCCTTGATATTACCGATAGTTGCCAATTTAAAACCCCTGTGGTTCTCCCTCCACTAACAACTTTGGATGCTATGACTTGACGGATGGTAAGCGCATTTCATACGCTAAAATATATCACCTACCGAGATCTGCGTAAACAGAGTGCCACACCCATAATGGGTAAAAGGCGTAATGATATATTTTTTTTTATTTTTTATAATCACTAAAGGTTACTTCTCAGTATAAAAATGACAGGATTGGTTAAAACGCAGATACATGACATACAATGAAGTATTTCATTGGTTTTAAGAAACGTTAAAAAATAATCAAAATAAATTTGCACAATTTGTAACAGCAGAACTGGCTTAAGTCTATTTATGGCAAAATGACAAACAAAACAGCTGTCAGCTGTCAAATTGGCTGTCGCCGGAAAAAGTTAAAAGTTAGTAACCTAGATTTTCTCGAAACATCGTAGGTACCATTACCATACCCAAAATGGATGGTGGCGTGACTATTTATTTATTATTGAGTGTGTATGATTGAGCAGTTCCGCTTTAAGTCTGTCGGAATACTATTTTATTGAACCGCTCAACAAGTTATCACGTTTCGCGTTTCGCACGCTATTCGCGTACCATTGAACCTCGATGAAATATGACTAAAGGCTAACTTGATTATGACAGCTGTGATTAATGCAACTGAGATACGTTGCGCATAATTTCGTTGGAGAATATTCGCTAACTGCAAACACATTTTGATGGACTTAAAGTATATACTAACCTGGACTAATGCTTTCGCCATTTCCTTATACCTATGGAGGTAGATTGTTAAAGTATGCGGCCCGAAAATGGTGGACGCACCTTCGTAACGTTGGATCTACGCAAGAAACAAAGTTTATTAAAAGTTATTTGAAACAAAGGGATCAATCAAAATACATTATAGACTGGCCAAACACTCAAGCCATTCGGTTGCTGTTATTAATTTGGTTGTATTTTGAAGTAAGCGAGAAAGAATCCTTGCAACAAGTTAATTAGCTTATATATGGATAACATCCATAGGTGGTCCAGTACAGCTCTAGAAGAAAGTAGGTATTTCATCCGCCATTTTGGGTCCAAATGTCAAAAATAAAACAAGTTATTGAAATCCAGTTACTTTGAAAAAGAAAAAAAACATTTAAAATTTGTATCTGTCAATTTGAAGTTGATATTGTATATTTATTATTAAAACATTTATTTTAAATATTAAAGCTCAGAATTTAAAAGATCCATTAGAAACATTCTACATAGGTTTACTTTAGAAATGTTAAATAATACATCTTTAACTAGGATATGCTGGATTTAAGTAGTATAATTTTTATAAATCAGTGTTATGTAGTTAAATGTTTGTTTTATTATAAACCTTAGTCTTGTGTAATCTTTTACATTGCAAAATCTATATTAATCTTTAAATCATTAAAAAGTATTCCATTGTAATACAATAATTGAAGGAATGATATATCAGTATCAACTTCAAATTTGACAGAAGAGAATTAAAGTAACTGGATTCCAATAATTTGTTTTATTTATGACACTTGGACCCAAAATGGCGGATGAGAATACTCATATATTTTAGTACCTTAGGTCTAGAGGTTAAGAGCGCCTCTGTAAGTATAATTTGTAGTTCTGATCAACAGCAACAGATGAGTCTGAATTATTACCTTAAATTAGGTATGTGGGTAAAAATCGAGTAAATACGTACGCGGGGTGCTTACAAAACCGCATAAAAAATAAATAGTTATTCGTGACACGTTTGAAAAGCAATCAACTGTACATCCTCTATAGATTCACTAGACCGTTATAAACAATAAAAAAAGTAAGAACAATAAATTTTGTAAAATTAAATCTTATTTCTCAAGAAATGAAATTATCTCAATTCATGAAGAGTGACTTCATCTGATTCGTCATCTTCCGTTTTATCTATATAAATGTCACCATCGTTTTAGATGACTTCCAATATTAACTTTTTAAGCCTTTCTTGCTCTTTTAACTTTTAATTTCTAAGCCGGTAATCTCTTGACGGCTGACCATCAGCAACTTTGCTAATGCAAGTAAAACATTCGGTCAATGAAACCGATGGACATTTAAGTTCTACGATAGTAGAAAGAGGAAAAAATTACATACATATGAGCCCAAACCGTTCAATTCAACACCCGGTATTTGATTAATCGCATTTTATTGATAACTCTATAAGGGTACCAATTCACTAGTACCAAGCACTTTGCGGAGTGCCTCAGGGATATAATCTTGGGCCACTTTTATTTCTGATTTTCATTGATTTACTTTTATCTCTATCCAACTTCAAACTGCTGAATACAGACGATTTGAATATAGAGCTCGTGGTGGCAACCAATATATCTATTTTTAATTTAACACATATAAATATAATAAAAATTGCATGGTACTTTAGTAAGTAATAAGAGTTCTTACGAAACATGGTCGTTTATAGATTGTGCACAAATCAAATCAAAATTTTCCAAACTTATTCCAAGTTATGTGAGAACATTCAGTGAGCGGAAAATCTTTCATATTTTTGCATAACATGCACGCAAACAAAGATATGAGATTGTCAATATGAGAATCCTCTTTCGTGAAATATACAAACAAGAAAAAATTCAATGTCTTCAAATATTGTTCGCAAACTTTTTATATACATTCTTTAAGAGCAGACACATTTCAGAGGAATTTTACTTTGAACTTTTGGGTTCTTTGTCCCTTTTTTTAAGTACAGGTGTGTCTAAGTTGTAAATTTCATAAGATTGTACTGTTAACAATGTTCAAGTAGATTCACAAAACGGATTAGCGCTAACTCCATTTTTATTATTGCTCGTAACTTCATTTTCCATTCTCAGAATATATTTATTTTAATTATGATTGTAGTCAAGATTGGTTAGCATACAATTTGACACATTCTTTTACTTTAATTAATTTAGAAACGAAGTTACAGAAGTTGAATAAATGGAGTTAGCGTTAATTCCTTTTATGAATCGGCCTGGTTAAGTATATTACTAATATTTTTGGTAAAATTTTACATAAATCGTGAATAATGACTTTCATAATCCCTCATATAATTATATACTATTTTTTAAGAATAAATATGGGATTAGTTTAAAAGTGTATTATGAAATGACGGAATATTATTCGCAAAGATTCATTAAATCAAGTAAGCATCATCCTACCTCATATTCCTCCGGTGTAACAATATAATCCGAGTAAAGGTTACTCAGTCCCGCGACGACCACATCAGTTTGTTCCGCACCACCAGCATCTCGGATGGCCTGTGAGACAGTATCACGCAGACGTCTTCCACTCATGGTGGTGAACTCGCCGGGGACGGCAGCCACCGCGAGGTCTGAACCCCACATGGCTAGCTGAACGGGCACGACGCTGGGTTGCCACTCGTACGGGAATGACATCTGTGGGAGAGATGCGAATTAGAACATGCTCATGCGTAGAAGAAGAAGAGGTTGTGTTACAGTATTGTGCTGTCAAATATGGAAATATGGCTAGCGTTGGCGAAATTAAATCAAACCTCGAATACGTATTTCGAGATCAAGGTTCTTAGTGCAACTAAGAGGATCAATCAAGATTACAAATTGTTAGCCATGAATCGGATTCGATCTTGACTTTGGCTTAGAGGGCTGATTTCATTTGTTAAATTGTTCTAGTAAAACATGGTTGAACTGACTGCTTTTTTAGTCCGTATGACACACTCAATTTTTTTGTACATTTTCTGTCAATTAAAAAAAAGTAAAACGTTAAACGTATCATAATAATAAAATAATATTTTTCTACGTCCGCTACTGTAAATCTGCATTTATGTACATACAATCCACATACTACGTAAGCTTCTTCTTACGCACGGCTGTGCGTAAAATCGTCGATCGCACGGTTGGAATCAAAAGATGATATGTACATACAATTAAGAGTAACTTCACCAAAAACTGATAAAAATATATTAAAAATATAAAAAGATAGTAAAATATAAATATAAAATTCAAAAACAAAAGTATAATACAAACTGCAACAAACTATACGCTATATAAGCATAGAGCTCTAGAAGAATGTAGGTATTCTCGTCCGCCATTTTGGGTCCAGATGTCATAAATAAAACAAGTTATTGGAATCCAGTTACTTAAAAAAAAACATTTAAAATTTGTATCTGTCAAATTTGAAAACATATTTCTTGAAATTCTGTACAATCCAACTACACAAATCATACGGTAATATATTAGAAAGTATTCTGTACACTTACCTGTTAGATATGAAATATAATAATTAAGAGAATGATATATCACAATTATTAATCAATATCAACTTCAAATTTGACAGAAAAGAATTAAAGTAACTGGATTCCAATAATTTGTTTTATTTATGACACTTGGACCTAATGGCGGATGAGAATACTCATATATTATAGTGCCTTAATAAGCATCGACACCTGCGCCATCATGCGGCGAGCCACCGCAACATTTTTGGGAACAGCGCCGTGACAGCTGTATTGTTTAGCATAGGGAAAGTGCGTGAAAATAAGTAGTTCGCACAGAAAAAAGGAATCTCATAGTTGTTGTAGTGTGGTGGGCTGCAGAAATACAAGGGGAATGCTTCGACTCTAAAATTTTACTCATTTCCCAATAAAGCCTGGGAAATTGACCAAAAAAGAAATGGATCGCTTCAGTTCGCCGATTAACGTGTCATAATATTTCTGTCAAGATCTCTTTGGGTCGTTTTTACATGACAAATAAATATAATACAATTTTATTAATTAAAGAAACGTGTTATTTACATTTTTAGACCGAATAATAAAGCGTGGACTCCAACAAAGTATCCAACAATATGTTATGTAGTGCGCATTTCATAGGTGGAGAGAAGTCGAATAACCCGTTGAGTAACTCGTTTATACCTACTATTTTCTCTACCATTTACAAAAAAAGTTTTGTAGCCATTTAACTGTACAATATTACCACAGTATAAGAATTCACACAGTAGCGACACTTCCAATATTTTCATGATCCCAGTATTTCAGTGGTGCGCAGCCGGGAAGATGGCCGCTTAGTGTTCGCTGATAGGCTGTCTTAGTAACCATAGAAAAGAAAATATAAAATGTCAATGTCAGTAGTATCTGTCAAATATCAAATTACAGTATTTCTGTCATGTTACGTTCATAAAATGAGTGAAAAACATTGAGGTAAACTTATTTGTATCATGAAAAATAGTAGGAACTTTTATAGTGCAGGTGAAATAATATTATTAGATTTTATCTCCTTTGCAACTGACAATTATTCAAATTTACCGCCGTATGCCGCAGCTGCCAATATGGCCGCTCGGCTCAAGGTCATCGGTCGATACGACATAAAGATCAAATGGACCGACAGCGAGTGTCGCTATTGTGTGAATTCTTATACTGTGATATTACTATGACTGTTGCCTGTCATTCAATTTGTAGGTTAGTTAATTCTTTCATTCGTACCTCAATGACGGGTTTATAAAAGTTTGTATTGTTTTTCAAACTCACTCAAACCCAAACCCACAGTTAATAATAACAGACATTATTCAAGTACAAAATAAGATTTCGGCTTAAGTTTACTATACGCTCTGAATCTGACGCGTGCGCAGAGTAACACTGTTGCATCTTGGGATTTTTACGTTATCATGTGGTTCCAAAACAATTCTATAAATTGTTGACTGTACGTCTTAGTGTTTTTAGCAGGTTATGTTTGTAGAATAACTACATAAAAAATCTTGAAACTCAGATTTACCATTCTAAAATGCAATTTATATTTATCTTTACTATCAGTTTTCATTTTTAAATTGTTGCTAAAATTATTATTGTAACCCACTGTTTTGGTGCCACTGGATGTACGGTCTATTTTTTTACAGGCGACTGCTTCGCAGCCTATCGGCAAAAATCTAAAACACTTCAGGGCGTATAGTAAACTTTTACCAAGATTTCCAATTGATATCCTGTATATAATCTGTCAGACTTTCCTACAAAAACTTATAGCGAATGACGATAGATGTCAGCGTGTTCGAAAAATACAAATGCTTACATAGCGTATAGGAATAGGTTACTTAACATAGAATATTTAATTTATTTTTGAACGCTTTTAAATTTGAACTATTCTTAATATCCGAGTCTAAGCTACTGAAACTTACAATACACCAAAAGTCATTCAACGTTTTCTACATTCTACAACATTTAGAACTTTGGTACTTTTTCTATTTGATTCATGTTTTTGAATTGACACATACAGATGCGCATAGTGTTTTTTTTTATCTCTGCGCACAATACAATAAATTTTCGAGGTTAGTTTGTTTATGAACGTCTGTCAAATAAGGAAAAGAGAGTGTTTTAATATAAAGTAAAGGTATATAATTTATCAATCAAATCTTAGATCATATCTAAAGTAAACTAAAGTTCTTTTAAAGTTAAGCTAGAAATATCAACAGAAAGTTGACATACAGGCATTTTGCTTACGAATATTTGCGTTCATAAAAATGTAAAAAAAATTGAAAACAGAAAATTGACATTAAAAATTTACAAAAAAAAACAGAGCATGTAATACGGGCTTGAAAAGAAATATTAATATGTGAATTTTTTAAGTGCATAACCCATTATTGGATGATACGTGTAGCGGTTATTTTAAAACGCAAACAAAAATTCATTTGACTTGCTATAATAACATTATGAAAACGCTGTACAACTGCACGTAAATCAGACGAAACAATTTAATAATCCTAACGCATTTAGTTTCATACGCATTACATTACACACAACAGCATTTCCAAACACATATGCAACTAAATTCTAAAATTTTAATGTAATAATGCAGCGGACGAGCAATGCAAATTACATTTATGCACAACGCAAAATTCCATTAGTATATTAGTAAAATATTTCCATTTGCAATGTTACAGTTGAATACGCAAATACTTACATTATCCAGATGCACATCTTGCTCCATTGATAACTACAGCAAAGTTGGAAAGCACCAACAGAATACATTCAATTAATTTTCAGTGTTGTTCCACAATTAGATACAATATTGAGATAAACTAATGTCAAACCAAGTAAAGGTGATTGTGTGAATACATCAATAAACATGGACGAAACGAAAGTGGTGGAATGTTTAGAGGAGATTGATTGCATGTTGAATGTGCTACTCCACTTAGTGGGATGAAGCGAAGAGGAGATTTTTACGAAACATTAATTAAACAGTATGAAATATTTAAGAATAAGACGATTTTCTTTTATATTTTATTCAGGAATAGTATGTAAGTAGATCTAGTAACATTAAAATATATCAGAGGTTATTTTAAAAGTGATATGATTATCATCGATGATATTTTTGAGTGGTGTTGCTTTGGTTTCTCGAGCAATACTTTCGATTATTAATCACATCAAGAGCTTATATTTAAGGTGAACCATCCGGGCCAATACGGGCTGAAGATAGCGCAAGATGAACATGACTTTTTTGAAACAATATATCATTATTATAATAAATGAAACATATAATGTTTTATATTTACGTTTGTAGATAAAAGTCCAAAGTTTTGTAATAAATTTTAAAATGCCAATTTTGTTTACATATTATACATGAACATAATTTTCAAAGTAGTCAAATATATGTCACACATTCCCATGAACGACTACAGTAATACAAATAATGTGTATATTTATAAATATAATCGTCTATAACATACTAAAATTATTTTACATTTGAATTTACAGTTTTTGAGAAACAAATAAAAATATACCAAAAAGTGTGTTTTTTGGTATATTCTTATTTGTTTCTCAAAAACTGTAAATTCAAATGTAAAATAATTTTAGTATGTTATAGACGATTATATTTATAAATATACGAATTATTTTCATTACTGTCGTCGTTCATGGGAATTGGAAATTCAGTATCAAAATTCTGAATTTTTGAACAACTAGACTTCAACGAATATTTTTTTATAGTTGAATGTTTCAGTTATCCTTTTCATCCACATATATAAATACTAGAATGTTCAAAGACTTCACAATAATAATTGTTTTGTTTTTCGATAAGAATAATTGTAAGAAATAATTTATTGAAATTTGAATTTGCAAAACAAAATTCATGGGAGTGAACGAACCCAACGAAAATATGTTCTTCATCTGACATTGCAATGTACAAGTCACTGTAAAAAATCCATGATATTTTGACGAATGGAGGTTGTTGGACCATAAAGAACATGAAAATAAATAAAGAATACAGAATTTGCTGTTTTTTTTTTAAATAAAGGGTTCGTTCTTTCGACGCGTATGTTTGACCTTAATCAGAGAATATAATGAATATGTATTTGTTGAGAAGTGGATTGAGAAAAAGAACGCACCCTAAGTGTACTGAACGCAACACATTGAGTGTACTAACCTAAGTTTTGTTGTAATAAAATGGACATTTGTAACTACAGACATGATTTGAAGCACAATTTTTTTTAATAAATCTAAGTTTGACTTTAATGTAGTTACTTGCGAACGATTATCACACATTTTTAACTATAAATTACAAAAATACGAGTAGCTGTCAACGAACCAAAACAAGATAATCATTATCGTTGTGATAGACATGTAAGCAAGGAGATTCTCAACTCAATATTGATTGGCGGAAAATAAATCACGTGACAAATGAATTATATTTTCGAGTGGACAGTTCGATCGACTTGTGTTATTTATAAAGAATACAACGTGTATGTTCAAATATTTTAAAATCTCCATTCTATAACCAACCACATTATGAACTACCCGCATTTCAAATTTCTGTGAGATAGATAAAAATAACTCAAGTAGTTGTGGATCAATCTAATCTAAAGGAAAAGATTAACTGCATTACTTCATAATAAAAAATATATTCCTGCAGAGTGCCACACCCGAAATGGCTAAATGTAACAGTTTTGGGCACGTTAAAATGATATATTTTCATAAACACATTTATACTTATAATACTGCATTAGCTAATGAATTTGTTAAAATTCCCAGAATCACAAACGCTGATGGCGAAGCTTCAAAACACTAGGAAATACCATCGTGCCTTGATCTGATGATAGCTGGAATGTAGAGCACTGCAAAACCGCTGATATCCACGGATAATCCGCGGCTTCTAATAATTTTACAAACTTGTTATACGAATGTGGATCACATAATAAATAACTCGAGAATAAAACCGTACATTATTAACTTTTGAAAAAATATAATCATATACGAGGTCTTTCCTAAAAGTGACCGACATTTATTTGTCCCAAATAACGGTAGGGCGGCGCCACTTTCCACAATGTAATAACACACCTTCATGCGCCTGTCTGATTTTTTGCTTGGTTTTCCGTTGCGTACTTTTCGTTATTTCGCGCGGAAAAAATAAAGGTTTGATACTTTTGTGACAGACCTCGTATAATATCATTAATGTTACAAGTTCTGTCACTAATTTTTGTTGCTGTATCACGAATGGAGTATTACGTTTGATTTTAAATAACACGAGTGCTCTTAGGACCATCCCTCGACAAATGGAATGACAAAATCCCTCGTCTTCGGCACGTGATTCTGAATATATCATTTGTCTCGAAATGTTACCAAGCAACAGTCGTTCGAAATACAATTTTTTCCAACAAAAATATATGCCCTTAATATACTACTATTCAACAGTAATGTTTCTACTACAATTAATGAGTACAATAAAACCTACAAGTTTTATGAAACTATGTATTTTACAACGAACTATTCTTCGAAACTAGGAATTTGTTTATTACTAAGAACATTGAAATATCTTCGTTTTACTAAGAACATTTAAATATCTTCTTTTTTTCACCTATAGTGTTCCTTTTTTCTTTGAAGACTGACCACCAGTTCTCCGTAATCCGCTGTGAATATACCTACGGATGCCGATCGGTTGGTTATTGTAAGCTAAAGATGCGGATTGACACTTTTTATAAATAAGCGGATGCGGGTACAAATAATAGTAGCGTTCGATTTGCCCAAAATCTCAACTCAGTTGTTTTGAATTGAAGTGAGTTTTACATAAATGAAGTGAGATATTTTATAAGCAAATAAAACGGACTTTTGGCACCACTGAACTGATACTAATGCGGTAGACTCTGCTTGGCTTAAAGAACCACGTGTCTATGTATTGTTTACAGCATCAGTTAACAGTTGATATTATAAGACATCGACGGGCCGACCTCGGTGGCGTAGTGGCTATGTCACTAGCCTAGCACGCCAGAGGTCGTGGGTTCGAATCCCACTGAAGAGCATGGTCGTTTGTGATGTTTACATAAATTCACAATCATCCAATCATGAGGCGGCATTTGACCATAGTAGTTAGTCCGCCTCTCATCTTCGTAAAAAAAAAGACCAACGAGAAGAAGCAAAAATTAATTTTTTCACGACATGTTAGGAAACCCCACCGTTCTTCTCCAGAAATAGTGAGGAAAATGTGTTGTTCCTCTCTAGAGAGGAAAATATAGAAGTGTTGCGAATATGAATGTTATTTACAAAAAATATATTATAAAATTTATAAATCCCTTATACTAAAAGGCTTAATTCCGGATCTATAGATTCATCTGCTTAGGAACCATTTGTACACAGACCTAGAGCCTACACGGTTTGACGGATTCGAGTGAAACCTTCAAAGGCACTTAAAGATCCTTTGGGAACACGTGCTTTTTATGAATTTACATTTTTATTACACATGATGTGCGAGATATTAAATAAATAAGGCGGGCATTTTTAAATCTAGTATGGGTGTGTAGCTTTTGTTGAATCAAACCCGTAGTTACCACTGTGAAATTTTTGTTGATTTCAATTGAATTGACAGTTCACTTTGAACAACTTGTCATTTTTGACAGTTTAGTTTGAAGTTTTTATTATACATTACTTTAATTGTAGACAAGGTAGATAAGTTTGGTAAATTTATTTGTGTTTAGAATAATTGAGCGAACATGTTTAGTATTTTGTAAATTTTTTAAATGTGATTTATTTTTTTTTATATACGTATTTATTATATTTCACATTTCACATCATACATGATTTCTTTTTCCATCTCAAAAAAAAAAAAATAGATACCCTTGTTCGACAACTTCGTTGCTTTTAAGCATTTTAGGCGGTAAAATTTAAATAATTTAATTACTTATCTAATATAAAATGGTAAAAAATTATTTGCAAGATAGTTTTAAATATTTATAATCAATTTCAGAATTTTATTTTAAATCTAAAATTAAAAAAAAAAGTAATTTTGAACGATCGTTTGTTTTTTTTTTTATAAATGTTATTTAAACCCTATCGTGTTTGGTATCAAATTAAAGGATTCACGGAGGAGATTTAAACTTAAGTGTCAAAAAGTTATTTTGGACGATGGTCAATTTTTTTTTATAAATGTTATTTAAATACTATCGTGTTCGGTATCAAATTAAAAGCTTTACGGAGTATATTTCAACTCAAGTGTCAGAAAGTTATTTTGGACAATCGTCAATTGTTTTTCATAAATACTATTTAACTCCTACCCTGTTTGGTATCAAATAAAAGGTTTCACAGAGGAGATTTAATCTCAAGTGTCAAAAAGTTTTTTTTAACGATTGTCAATTGTTTTTATAAATGGTATTTAAATCCTACCTTGTTTGGTATCAAATTAAAGGTCTAGCGGAGGAAATTTAAACTAAAGTACCAAAAATTATTTTGGACGAGTGTCAATTGTTTTTTTATAAATATTAATTAACTCCTACCGTGCTTGATATCAAATTAAAAGTTTCACGGAATAGATTTCAATTAAAGTGTCAGAAAGTTATTTTGGACGATCGTCTATTGTTTTTCATAAATAGTATATAAATCCTACCCTGTTTGGTATCAAATTAAAGGTCTCATGGAGGAGATTTACACTCTAAGGTCAAAAAGTACTAACGTGGAAGCGAGAAACGATGTGACGAGCTTACTTCGCCAATGTACTGTACAATGTACATGGATGCGAGGAACGAAGTGACGAGCATTCTTCGCCAATGGACATGGAAGCGAGGAACGAAGAGACTAACTCAGGATATGTGTCGCGGAGCCTAGGGGTTAGACATGCGAAGCATGTCAAACCGCTAGTACATTCCTAATTTTATTGAAAATTCTTATTTTAGTAATATACATACTTTAAATTATCTTACAATTATGTCTTATATTTTTCTTTTTCTTATTAAATCACATTTTGACAACTTATTAAAGATATTTAAGATTGGTTCATTGGCAACACTGCTACATCGCCTTGTGTCTGATAACCTAATTTTTAACGTGTCAGTCTGTCAGTTGTGTTTTCAAAGTGTATTTTAGGTCCGAGCAAATCGTTTTTAGAAACATGTCGTGAAAAAATGTTGTGTCCAACATGAGAGGAAAACTCTTCTTCCACTCTCGTTCGAAATGCCTCATGAGCGCACTTAGAACTCTAGGGGGAAAAAGAAGCGCTTTCCTCTCTAGTTTGACAAATAACTATTTCGTCTCTTTTATTCGTTTTCCAATGATGAAATCCTAAGTGTTATCCGACGATGAACTTGAGCTGATGCTTAATACATTATCTAAATTGCTATCGCTGTCTATATTTAGTAAATGTTCCTAAAATAAATAATTATTTAGAACAAATGTTCAAATCAAAATATTTAACATCCACGTAGCAGTATGGTATCTTCAACTTCTAATTTGCCCATAATTCTTTTAAAATCTAAAAAGATTACTTCAACACTTGACAGATTGAAACAAACCGAAAAACAAATAAAATATTACCCCCAATCCCAACGGTGTATAAAATCTCAACTGTCGACTCGCACAACCGAAAAAGGTAGTGTAGCATCGGCAAGGGGAAGTGTGTTATCTCACTACAACGTCAGCGCAAATAAAACGACAAAATATGCTATCAAACGGAGGTAAGGTGAGATTAACTGAGATTTTGTGAAATAGAACGCCACTAATGTATCCGCGCAGGGCTCTAAGATCACTTTTATTAAAATTGCGTCAAACGCGTCTTACACACCATTACTCCTCATAGCAGTTTATAATTTTACCACCAGATGGCTACGGGTTCATTTCAGTTGCGAATATTTTGGTGCGTGCACTACCCTCCCTCAAAGAACCACCCCAAAAAGATATTAGTGGAAGAAGAAAATTGTCGGCTGTTGATATATTTTAAATCCAATACTTGTGTGGTTACCAGGAAAAACAAAGAAAATCCGAAACACAATTAATTTTCATGTCCTTGTCGAATTATGTTTTTGTGTTCTTACACAAGATATAATAAAGCACTAGGAAAAAATATTATATCCAAATGTTTTTTTACAAATATACGTCGTCGGGAGTATCATTAAAAATAATGAAATATTTAAGTAAATGAGAAGCTCTTATTAAATTTGAAACAAGACATAGAAACAATTTGAAGAGAAGACGTGTTTCGATTTTGTTGTTACGTTGTTAGTTACAGAGAAATGCTGAAATGGATGTTTACTGGTGCGTGAAAGAAAAACTAATTTCCTGTGTGTGGTGATCGCTCTCTGAATTGAGACACACGTTTTATTGGTTTTGTAATTACTGTGTTAGTCCCTCCGAATTACTGTCGAATAACATAAATTTCGGATGCAGTTTCGGGGTTTTTCCCTTCAAGGTTAATTTCCCCCAAATTAAATTTTATAGCTTCACGAATAATAATACAAAATTAAAAGGCATTCATCCAGAATTTAATTACAAATTAAAGTTAATTCATGTGTTTCAAAATGATAATTTTAAAGTGTTTTATTCTTTTGTTTTACAAAAGGGAGTGATAAATTAAATATGAAAAGGTAACAAAGTATGTAGGTTGTTCAAAATGAATAATTAAAATTTAATGAATGTTTGTTTGTATACGAACATGCAAAACTGTTCTCGTGATTTTATTACCTATTTCGCAAAAATTTTATGAATGACGTCCAACTATGAAATATAGTAATTCTGGAACGCCTACTAACGTTGAAATGACACCCCACAGAGACAGACAATACGTGAGAAACCCATCTTTGTCGTACACCCGCTTAGCAACTTCGCTAATACAAGTAAAACATTCGGACAATCGCTTACACAACGACTATTAAAAGAATTGACCTGAGAAGTACTCAATGTGGAAATTTTCTTAGTAAAAATGCCTTGCAAGAACGACCACTAACAAACTGTTTCACTGGATGCTGTTACTCGTGGGCCGTATTACTCTATTTACTGATAATTTTCCGTGTGATAAAATTATTTTTTATATATTTAATATTAAGTATAATGGATTTTTTGTTAAAAGCAGATCTTCGGTATTTCACAAATTTTAATAAATGTTTTGTTCTCATTTTTATAATTCGCGGGTCTTTCATAACGCTCTTCCTATTATCTAACTTTTTATAAGTGAACCCCATCGTCTTTAATCATCTTAGTAATGAAGACTCACTGTATGGCAATTCAATATCATTGTTTAGTGTTTGCCAGAGTGATTTTGTTGTATGCATAATATTTTTTTAATATCTATCATAACAACGTCTTTTGTAAAATCGTTCATTTTACTTGAGCCAGTATCTTTTCTTGTTTTTTTATTTGATACACTTCCTATTTTTACCATGGCTTGAATTGTACATTTACTCACTTTTGTTAAAATTGATGTTTTTATCATAGCTCGACCTAAGAAATACCGTAATCTATTTCATTATGACTAAGTAATCCAGTAATAGATAACATTACAAATTCCGTTAAAAATTTTCTATGAACGGTCTTCGTTATGTATTGTGTTGTTGATATTAAGTTCGTGCAGATGACGTCACAACATGGCTACTGTCAGTTGTTTGGTAGGCAGGCAGTGATTTACATCCAGAAGTGAATTTTTATATTTTGAGAATTAGATCGAAAATACTAATTTTGTGAATATTTCTTTAAATTGAAGGTACCTATGAGATACTACTTATGTATATATTTATTACTTTGCAGCAGAAATACCTGAAATTTGCTGTATTGTTGAATGCAGTAGTAGATTAAATAGAGACAATTTGTCGTTTTTTATAATACCAAATCTTACAGATATCAATAAAAAAGAAAATGAAATGAAAAAATGCGGGAGCAAGCTTATGCATTAATGCTGTAATGTATTAATTATAGCATGTAATAATGCAGTGAATAACACCAGGAAAATAAAATTATAAAATTATTTGATATGCTTAGTGAATAAATATTAAGTAATATTGACTATTAGTATTTACTCAAAATTTTAGTCACTCTAACTAACTTATTATCATGGCTAATATTTAAAAATTCATTGAAATATGTACACATGATATTTGTACGCATCTAGGCTTTTATTTATGCTCGCAATTCTCCCTGTGAATAAACACTTTTTGCGTATAATAAAAGTAAATAATTAGTAATGTCTATGAACGTCACTTTGGTAATATTTTTAATGTCGGGCTACATACTTTTCTTATCTATTTGATGGGGATTTACATTATCTATTACGGATATTTTCTCTAAATTTCTAGCCGGACATTCTTCTCTAGCGTAAAAAAATAATCACTATAAGAAGTCAAACTTATAAAACTTAGTAAACACTACGTAAACAGTAGCAAATCGAAAACAAGCCGATGCATTAAATAGCAGAATTCATTTGTTTGCCCACCAAACAGCTGCCAGTAGCCATTTTGGTGAACTGCACGAACCTTATTGCAATATTAAAAAGTACGGCTCTTATAAGTATACCTAGAAAAATCGGTACGAACTGTAAATTTTTCAGGTCAATTCAATATAAGCGTAGTCGATATTGCAGGGATTATAGAAGTCAAGTAAGTTGTTCAGCTACCTACCTCGCCAGTGTTAAGAAGGATGGGTTTAGCTCCCTGGCAGCGAACTTGCTCCTTGCTGGGCTTGCACAAGAAGTCCCGCACCATGTTCCACAGGGGGTTGGTTGTGGTGGTGCCCTGCTCGAAATTGAAGGCTCCTGGGCCGTCTGTTGTTCCAGCTGCGAAGCTGTAGCCCATCGCTGCTGGGCAACCTCGGACCTAACATTCAATCAATGATTAGAATTGCGTACATTCCACCTCGACGAGATCACCCAACAAATGGATGAGTGGATGGCATTTTACACATAATCTTATAACGACTGAGGCATCTATATTTAATAAAGAAAAAGGTGTTTAAAACAAATACTTTATTGTGTTTCCTTGAATCCTGGATAATAAAATACAATAGGATTTAATACACAATATCGTTTTCCGACAACTGCCGTAGAAGTTTACTTTTGCGCTTGCTTGATGTTTTCTAAGAAATTTTTCTTTGTCGCTCATCTCCAATAGCAACAAGTAGCAAAATAGGAACGACCGATAATAGTTATTTGTGTATCAAGTGCGGATAGAGCATTGTTTGTTGCACGCGGTGAGAAATTGTTGATCGAGGCGAAGCCGAGATCAACAACTCGACAAGTGCACCGAACAAGCTCTATCCTACGAGATACACACAATATTTTTTCTACAATCGTTGAACAATGTCAAGCTGTAGAAAAAAATTAATTATCTTTGGTCACGCCTATAACAATTCAGTCAAATTGTAGTTACCCATGTCACCGTAATCATGACAACGTTTAGGAACAAAATACAAATTTTCAAAGAAATCATAATTTGACACATGGAGTACATTTGACATATGGAGTACATTTGACATAAAATCTACAGAGTGAATACGTTAATGGTGATTAAGTTAAAGTGTATGTACGTATATACCAACTGCATTTGCAATAGCAAGGTTAATACCAGAAAAATCCAATGCATCATTTACTTCTTTTACCTAATTTATTTTTGTTTTATTTTTGTCGCACTAGTGCGACAATATGTCACTTTGTCGCCATAGAGCGACAATTTTGAACATTTCCTAACCAAAAATAGAATAACAATGTCGATATTGTGCAACGATTGTAGAAAATAGTATATTGTGTTATTAGGAGTAAATGTGATAGTTTGGGTCACATTTATTTCGAATAAACATGCTATTTTTTCTTCAAACATAGAAAATAGACATTAAAACATTAAAAAATGCTCAAAACTTCAACAAATATTCTGCCGTATCTAGTATTTCTAGTTGCCACAGAATATATTTCATTATTTTTGTTTGTTTTATTCTTAACTGTCAAATTATTGAATTACAACCTTACTATTTTGCATGATATTTTACTTTGTCCGCCGCCGGCGTAAATGTGTTGCCAAGGAAACACTTTTACGCCGGCGGCGACAATATTGAACTTCTGCTTGTTGAATACAAATACGTAACAACGTACTTTTATGACGTTTGAAGAAAAAAGTTTTTTTTCTTTTTTTACTAATTCATCACCATGGGTACGAAGTAAAAGAACAGCTACAAGAACCTATGATAAGTATGTAATACATACGTTTATATTAATGAAATTAGAGTAATGTATTTTTTTTTTCTTTTATAATCATTCGTCGGAAAAATATTGTGTATAATTCGAGCGCAAACTATTTGTCGCTCTCTCACAATAATTGAAACATTCGCCTGTATCCGAGCGACAAAACAACTTTGCACTCTAAATATACAAATATAGTTTATTTGATGAACCTTATATTAAAGGGACAAATACAGTTCTGTGATTGGTTAAAACAGTACAGTGTACAATACATGTATTCGGCGGAATACGCTCGGAATTTCGAACTAATTTATATACACAACTGTAATTCCACCACCAGTGAATTTGAGTCCCTTTAATGAAAGGACTCGTGGAGTAAAGTATAGTTATTTCGCCGTATTCATTTTTGAAAAATTAATTCAGAAATGTTAACAAAACCAAACTAGTTGTTATAATTATTTTTTTATATTAAGACCAAGACGGCCAAATTGTTTTGCAGAATGAAGAAAAGGAAGTAAGAAAGCAAACTTTCGTCCAAAAATGCGACACAGGTGTGAAATAAACCGTTGTATGTCATACGTCCGTTAATGGACTTATAACTTAAATAACTATATTTTACCTCTATATTTTTAATATTTAATATTCGTAATAAATTTAAAAATGCGCTTTCAAAGTATTTTCCAGTAATTAGTAGTAGTTTTCGACGTTTTGTTATGAAATTAAATTAAAAATATAACGTGTACTCTCTCATGAGGCCTACGCTATGCAACAAATATTCACATACTTTTACAATATTATATTCATTGTTTGTATATTCATAATTAAAATTTTAAAAAGCTGTTATATATGCGTAGTATAAAACGTTGAAGTGTTTCTTTTCTATTTCAAAAACTTTTTCATGAATTAATTAGCAATGTTTACAATGACTGCAAACTTGAAAATATTTGTCTGCGTACTTTCAGTATTTTATAATCCAGATTACAAAGTACAGTATTCAGTCTTAGGGCATTATTATAAGATATAAGAACAATTATTGGTTTAACTCTTTATGTTATAATTTACGAACACGTCATGAAATATTATGGAACAGGGCAGAATTTGTATTTGACAAATATTGATGGATGATAGATCTAATAGTTAAAGTAAACCTAGCCCAATGATTACACTAGAGTTTCCAATATTTTCCAAGTTTGCTTATATAGCATATTCTCCATTCCTTCCAAAATAGAAGATTACGGATGTCGGAAGACAAATATTAATATCGAGAATAATGGATCGTTTAAGTTGAATATTTTCGTTAGAATAAGTGAATTAAACTTAATAAGAACGATAATGGAAATGGACTGATCATTACAATTGGTAAAAAAAAAACCTGAATATAGGTAGCAGGTCGAACAGTAGTAAAATGGCGGCGGAACCTATACATGTTTTTCTAAGAAACAACTGTTAATTAACGTTAAAATCAGATATTATTTCCTTTGTTGTTGGGTTAGAGTATTCCTTAGTTAGTTGTAAACATATTTAGTAACACTTTTGTGAAATTTTAGAGAAAGTTAAGTTTTCTATTGTGGCCTTTTTCTGATATCCTCTCAAGGCCTGTGTTTACGGTGATAGAAATCGGTCCGAGATTTCGGATATAGTTCTATATCATAAATAGTGAACTTGTATGACTACAGATGTCAGGTTAGTCGAATTTATGAAGTTAGTTTCAGTCAATTCCACCAATACTAAAAGCTAATAAAATATAACTCAAGAAATTATTTTGACATAAGTGAATTAAAGTTGTTTATATGAGAAATAAATAAAAAATATATTTCGTGTTTCAGAAACTTATTGAAAGTACTAATTTTCAGTTTTGAAAATTTTTCAGCTTTTCAAACATTAAACGTCAAAATTTTAATTTGTTAACATCCATATGAAATTAGCAACTATGTAGTACGAAAAAATCGAACAGAACGCGTTTTTTCATCATAGTTTTCTCAGACCGATTTCTATCACCGTGGACACAGGCCTTCACTATCGCTTGTGTATAAAATATGTATTTATAATAATCTTTTAATAATGTAACATTTATTAGAATGTGTTTTCTGGAGCTGCGTTGCTAATGCAAAATTATTGTTTGTGTAATATTGGTGTTCCAACGTACGCATTAGTCTCGAAAGTGAATTTTACTTTTTTACATGAGTTATTTTCAAACCAATTTCGAACGGTTTTGACACATAGAGTTTTCAAAACTTAAAAGGTTTGATACAGGTTTCAAAACTGCAGGTAAACGCAGTAAATGTATTGACAGCTCATTTTTCGCAGTCTACCAGTATTACTATATTTCAGTGGTTTTAGCTTACGAACGATTCTCATGATTTTAAGATGGAACTTCCGTCTAGACACAAATAAATAAAGAAAAGCAAAACATAATCTTTATATTCTTTTGATGTAGTTACCACAGGAAGTCCAATTTAATTTTCCTTATAATATCCATGTCTTTGTACTTACTATTTCTTCTTCATTGGTCTTGGGGTTCACGTAAACAACTCTCTGGCTCGGCATGTGCACGTATTGGTGAATGACCTTGATTGGTCCGGTGACCTCCCGGCCAAACTCCGACCAAAGTTCCTGAACAAAAAAGAGACGATTCAGTTAAAATTAGCAATTAATCAATAGGGTACTCCACTGTTTAAATTAGCTTCGTGCGGAATAATCAAATTATGGTTTTGTGAATTTATGAGTTTTAGGTGGATTGCACGGAAAACTGGCGCATCACAACAACCCCCTTCCCACACACATTATCGGCACGTGGCAAAATATGTTATTGCCAATTTCAGCTGCATTTAATTCTACCGATTTACGGCGTTTATATGCACTTGCAGTCAAATTCAACACCCATTTATCAAACTAGGATACTGATTAAAAAATTAAATTAAATTCGGTTGGATATCTGATTAAAACTTGATCCCCTACTACATTGACGTCAAATTTATATTTAAGTTTGTTGGTTTCCTAATGAATTATGTCCGTCCTCTTTATAGTTTTATAGTTAAGCAATCTTAAGTGTGCATTTAGCGTTTATACACGATGAACTTTTTCGTTTCAAGTGACTCTAAAAGTTTTCTCTCTCGCACAATGTAAGAGAGGTGATGAAATTACTAATAACAAAAAACTTACAACGAAAATCTGCAATATGCGGTATTTTTTCTTAACCCTGACAGTCACACCGAAGTCTGAGAAACCTCAAGAATAGAATAAAATAATTCTTCTTGGGATTTTACCTATGGAATATATGTTTATACCTATAAAAGGCATTAAACATAGTTAATAGCCTTTCAAACCTTCGGCTCGGACTACAAACTTTTTGCTCGTGTGGAATATGTGCCAGTCCATTATTTGTTGTAGAATATACTATTTTCTACTGCTGTATAAATATCCCCATTCACTACAGTGAATTATGATTCTTGATTCATAATTCACTCTTCTCGGCCAATCACAGAGCCAGAAATCCATAATTCACTGTTATTTTAAAGACATGATGTGGATCACCAAGCAACGGCCGTCTGACAGTTGACATGTAGTCAGTTGTCATTGTGTATTTTTATGTTAACGTTTTCCAACGTGTGTTTTCAACGAATTTCGATCATTTTCAAAAGTGATTTCCGAATTTACACGAGTAGAAAAAGTATAGTGTTATATTCGGGATTATGGTGATTATTCACTTGGATGATACTTCATCTTAGTGAATAATGACTGACATAATCCCTCATATAATAATATACTGTATTTCACCCAATTACTATTCGGATACAAATATTATGTGAATTACTTATTGGCGGTAAAACAAGTAAACAGTGTAATATATTTTAAGTCGTATTACCAACATAGAAAATAACAGAAAAAGAAAATGGAACTAGTGTTATGAAATACAATCCAGAAACAATGTCTTTGTTAAAATTCAACACTTTTGTATGTTGTAGCCTTGGAGTTGTAGCGTCAGTTATTAACAATCGATGTAAACCGAACAAAAGACACATATAGCGCGTACGTTTGTTTAGAAAATATAAGATATTACAGCTAAATGCATTCTCTAGGTTTTTGCTTTTAAAAACATTAAAGCATATTGACAGGATGTCATCCTCACATGCACCTAATATGACAAGTTTCGATTTCATAGATGCTCAATAGCTTTATCCTTAATACGTTTGCAGTATGGTATAACGCGATACGTGGCAATGTTAATTTAATTTGGAAATTTGTATATCTTTGTAACTCGAATCACTTCAAACTATTTAATTATCTGAACTATGTTTGGATACTAATTTGATTTCCACAGGCTGCTCAAATATTCGTTTTAAACGTGTACGCTGCAATAAAATACACACGTTTATAATTTCATTACAAAACTTGCGGATAGTTTGTTTAAACTGCGTACTTGTTTATCAAATACGTGCACTGGGAAACATCAACTTATTAGAATTACAACTTATTTGATTAACTTTACATGGAAGTTCATAGCCAAGAACAAATCATGATTAGTGAATTTTTAATTTTCGTATTCAAAAAGTTTTGTAGAATTGATATTAAAACTTGATTGCTACTCTCTGCTTATTTCATTTGTTAAAAATCATGGACCAGAAGTGCACCCTTCGCCGTATAAAAGATATGGCCTTTTTTTCTATTTTTTTCTCTAAAATTCGGGCTTTCTTCTTAATAATGTAGTCTACTTTGATCGAAAAAAATTATTTTGGATGTCTTTTCGGTCATTTTACTGTCACGAAGTATTCCCAAGAGGACTCGATTGAGTAATCGTAATACAAAAAATTATTTAAAAAAAAAACTTTTTTGTTTATTTAAAGGCATGTGTCCATGGTGATAGAAATCGGTCAGAGATCTCGGATATAGTTCTATAATCATAAATAGTGAACTTCTATGACTACAGATGTCAGGTTAGTCGAATTTATGAAGTTAGCTTCAGTCAATTCTACCAATACTTAAAACTAATAAAATATAACTCAAGAAATTAAATTAAATTTGTTTATCCAACACCTCTCAATAAATGCTCTATAACTATGGCGATTTTAAACAAGCAAAGTAACAGATTACCCACTAGTGGGTATAATTTTGTGGAAAGTCACTAGTGAGTATTTTTTTAATTATAACAATAATAATAACACACAACACTTTGGTAACTACTTTGATTGACATTTTAATTTAAAAATTTAAAGCATATATCACTGTCAAACAATATTTCTTTAATAAATTTTTCATTTATTAAGAAGTATTGGATATTACCCACTCGATAAAATTATCTCACTCAGCCTTCGGCTTCGTGAGCTAAAATTTCTCTCGTGGGTAATTCCTTACTTTGCCCACTTGTAAAGTAAATAACTATTATACGAGAAATAAATAAAAATATATATTTCATGCTTCAGAAACTGTTTGAAAATACTAATTAAATACATGAAAAATTATTTTTTTATTCCTAAATATGTGGACAGTGGCGCCATGACGTTTGATTCAAGGTCACTTTTGACTATCTTATCCTGGGGTACCCTTTGTTTACATCAGTCATAATCATAAACAATAGCAACTATATATATTTGTTCAGTATTACTACTCAAATTAATGAAGAAATTTATATCTGCGTATTTTCAAATATATTTTGCTTGGTCCAATCGTGCAAAAAATTATATAAGCATCAAAAACGTTAAGGAATTACCGATGTCAGACAAAATTTGAGCCTTCGCTTCGCTCAGTCTCCAAACATTATCTTCCATCGGTAAACTGTCCTGACCGCTTTTGATACTTATATACTATTGGATATGCGTATGTCTAGTGGATGGTAAACATCCACTCACCGTTGCTTTTCCAACCATCCTCTCTGCAATGATGCGGGTGCTGTCGTACATATCCTTGCCAGGACCAGACGCCACACATTGGTCCTTGTGGCCATCGCATGCGCTGGTCTCGATGTCGCATTCCAGACCTGTATTCAAGCACTTTGGTCCGCGGATATTGGGGGACACGTCGCCGAGGTTAGTTGATGCGAATGCACTCACGAACGAACCCTGAAAACCATATATCGAATTAGTAAGTGTAGTAAACAGTTACAGGCTGATTCCCAAAACGAATTAACACTAACTCAATTTTTTCATGATCTGTGACTTCGTTTCTAAGTTAAATAAATTCACATGTGTCAAATTTTATGCTCACCAATCTTGAATACAACCTCAGTTAAAATAAATATGTTCTGAGAATGGAAAATGAAGTTACGACTAATAATAAAAATGGAGTTATCGCTAATCCCATTTGTAAATCTACTTGATCAAGTCTAGAATCACAACTACTTTCTGTAGAAGTTACAAGGTCATTCGTCAAGTAATGCTGCCAACCCAACATCCCACAACAGTTTTGATCGTAGTTTTGACTGTTTTAGTGTTGAATTAAATGTCATTAAAATATATGAATTATGAACGTCAAATAAAACCGGGTAGCACATAAGATTGTGGTTAGGTTGGTAAACATTAGGTGCGTTCAATGGAGCTAGCAAATCGAGCAAAACGGAAGTAAACTGTGTTGAACGACTTGCTAATCTAGCATTTGCTCGTTTTGCTATGAAATAAATCTAGCGACTTTTTTCTCGCTTGTTTTGCTGTATGATAAAATATGGCACACAAATTCAAATATTATTTGTAACTTTTGAATGAAATTATTAATTAAAATATATAAATGAACTAAAAATTAAATAAAATGAAAAGAATAAATGATAACTATTTACTAATATCAATTTATGTAGTTATCTAAATTGTTTTGACTCAATCAACTAAGGGCTGGTTGTTAAATGTGAACATATATGGTTTGGTGACTCCAACGTTTTGAGTTAGTGTTTTAAAAATGAACTCAAAAATTTATTATGTTCAATATTCAATGTTCATTAACCTCAAATCTGACAGATCTCGTAGTAAAACAAGCAAATCGTTCAATGTATCCGCTAGTAAATAGCAAATGCTTACTTAGCATTTGCTCGATTTGCTAGCTTCATTGAACGCGCTATAGATTAGGCGTTCAGTGCGCAGGTCTAGTATTAAACTTGAATTGAAAATGGGAGCAGTTAGGCGCTGCTGTTCCATACGCCTTTAGCCCTTCAATTCTGTTTTTAAATATGAAATTTTTGTTATTTACATCTCGTTTTCACTTATGAAAACGAATACAAAATAATGACGGAGTACTGTTTAAATCTAAAAGAAATAAGAAAGGCATAGCTAGATGCTATACAGGGTGGGCCATTTTAAGTTGCGTTCAGGAATATCTCGGAAACGAAGCATCGGATGAAAAATCCAAAAAACACGACTAAAATATTTTCGAGGGGGACATCCCATGACACCAAATTCAACCCCCCCGCCCCAACCCTGGTGGGGTGGGGCGGGGGTAAGTTTGAAATCTTAAATGGGAACCCCAAATTTTTTTTGCAGATTCGCATTCTACGTGAAAAACGGAATTCAGTGACATCAAAATTTTTGCCTCCGCCCACCCCCTTGGGCCAGTTGGGTGGTGGGAAACTTTCAAATTGGTTACGGGAACACCCACTTTTTCTCAAAGATTCGCATTCTACGTTAACAACTACATGCAGTACCATCAAAATTTTCACCCCTGCCTCCACCCCGACCCTGAAAGGTGGGGTGGGGGTGAGTATGAAAACTTAAATCGGAACCCCAAATTTTTTTACAGATTCGCATTCGGCGTGAAAAACTAAATTCAGTAACATCAAAATTTGCGCCCCTGTCCCCCTCCCCCGTGCCAGTGCCGTGCACCCCGTTGGTTAGATGCGAGGGGACTCGAGAATTGGATCGAATCTTCGAGAAAAAGTGAGTGTTCCCGTAACCAATTTGAAAGTTTCCCACCACCCAACTGGCCCGGGGGGGTGGGCGGGGGCAAAAATTTTGATGTCACTGAATTCCGTTTTTTACGTAGAATGCGAATCTGCAAAAAAATTTGGGGTTCCCATTTAAGATTTCAAACTTACCCCCGCCCCACCCCACCAGGGTTGGGGCGGGGGGGTTGAATTTGGTGTCATGGGATGTCCCCCTCGAAAATATTTTAGTCGTATTTTTTGGATTTTTCATCCGATGCTTCGTTTCCGAGATATTCCTGAACGCAACTTAAAATGGCCCACCCTGTATGTTCGAAACATTTCACACAAAATAATTACATTGAAGAAAGTTATTGTTCTGGTAAGTAAACAACGTAGTAAAAATATTTTATAAAATATAATACATAATTAATTTACTAGGCATGCGCGAAACTAAAAATTGTAAAAATATAAACTTTTTTGTAATAGTATCTACACTGTAAAGTTCACTATCATCTAGAAAAGTTTTGCCTGGCTGCTCCCATTGGATCCGTATCTAGTTCATAAAAAAAGTTTGTAGTACAAAAATTGGATTGACTTTATCTTTAATTAAATTATACAAGTAAACCTAGTATGAAACTTGTCAAAGTTTCTAGCCAAAAAAAAGTATAATGTAAAACAGTCTTTAGTTTAGTCAGTTATTTTAATTTATGTTATGTTGGTACAACTACAACTAGTGTGTGAAGTTGAGGTTAAAAAAGAGGTGGCAAAAGTGTGAATAAAATATCACTTATCAAGTTTTCATCTCAGCGATCGCGTCAGAAATGTTTTGGTGTATGAAGTGTCTATTTCACTATTTTGTCTAGTTACTTTATAGAAGAATGTCTAAACATTTGAAGTGCTGTTGCTGTTATTGCACAAATTCTTGTTATTCCACTCAGCTTGAAAGCTGATATTCTTGTTGATGCAGTGTCTGTTAATTACAGTAATGTGCTAAACAGCAATTAGTATTAATTACGTAGTGCGCTCCTGCATTCTGAGTTGAAACCAGTGACCTGAACGCCGTTTTTGTTATATTTTCTTCGAACAAATATATAATAGCTATGATACAAGTACGTAAAGCTAGTCTTTCGTCACGAAAAGATCAGATTAAAACTCGAGCAAAGCGAGTGTTTTAAGAACTCTAATCCTGAGTGACTAAAGATGCTTTACATAGTGGATCGTACAATATTTTATCTGCGATATAATGAGAAAACACAATAAATATAAAAAATACTTTTATTTATGATTTAAGATCATAATATTAAATGAGATAACAACAATTTAGCAAATTTGGCGTATTTAAATAATTTATCCAACACCCCACTGATGACAAGGCTGTAACTATGATTATTCTAAATATGTCCAACTTTCCTCACTCAATGAGAGAATAATATAGAAGTAACGAAGAAAATAATTACTGATTAAATTCACTAAATTCTTTGTAATAAATGTCTCCGGACTTAATTAAATTCAGACATGCTCATTGTGCTTCTAATCAGATATTTGGAGGTATTTCCAAATTTTCATCTATTTTTTATCTTTTTTCGTGTTTACAATTTACAATAACAGATCAGAAACAACCATTCCACGGCTACTTTGTAATTTCTACATTTTATAAATAGCATATCAAATGACTTGTCAGTGTCAAACAAAAAACGAAAATATACAAGGATTCAAGACGTTTTAAGAGTGGTGTTGGATAAAACGTTGTATTGCACTCATATGGAATGCACAATAGTCACTCAAGAAAAGTAAAACTTTTTCTTTCGTGACTAATGTCACATTCCACACTAGTTCAGTAAATTACTATTAATCACTCGTTGCTCGGCAACCCGTGACTAATGAGATCGTGTTACTATACAACCGTTTTACAAACTTAAAACTAACAACTAAACATCAATTTTACGCACTATCGTAGATAAATTATTTTTTCACGGCCGGGAGTGAAACTCGATTTCTATACCAAAATCGTAACAGAAACAGCAAATTTCATATCAACGGGAGATTTGTGCAATTTCTCTCCCGTCGGGAATAATGACATTTGTTGTGAAAAATGAACAAAATAAAACTATTATAAATTATATTGCAATTGAAATAATTTTTACATATTTTTGAAATACATAGTAACCAATATAAATATTGGAGTGAATACACCGCAAGAAAGTAGAGTATTTTGTATTATAGACCTGGCCTACGATTCATGTTTAAATTTTACTCCACGGAAAAAAATTATACATCTCTCTCCCTTATTGTATACTATACTATTTTTCTTCTTTATGGTAGTTGGTTTGAATAAATAAACAAAGAAAGTGTAATTATCGAAAGGAACCTTTTGTATACATTAATAAAGAATAAAAATTAATGAGATTATGTTTTTATTCATAATTAAAAGAAATTGCGTACTCTTAAATAATAGGTTTTTTGTTTTAAGTTTTATAGATAGAATAAATTTTATAATGAAGTATTAATTTTTACTCTGAAATTAATTATGGAAATATTTAGTCACCGTGTTCGAATTTTTAATTAAATATTTACATAGACACGTAGTTGATAGAAAAATGCAGTTTTTAAATAATTTTGCGTACGTTTTAAAACAGCACAACTTTAAAATATGGATGAAACCGTTTAAAGTAGCTAGATTCATTTGAAAATAACGATAGCAAATGCAGTGAGCTCCTGTATCGTCTTCATTATTATTATTTTCGTAATGAAATTTCACTGGAATGTATGATTTGTTAATTTGTTGTTAGGAAAACTTAACCCCTAAATTGTTCCAGCTTGTTGAATACAAAGATTCCCTAAAAATTAAACCTTAGTTAAATTTTAAACTTGTTTTAAATAAATATAAGCGTATCTAATTAATGTCAATTACTCCATATGACATATAACTTCGATTTGCTTTTATTTATTTAAACCAAGTTTAAAATATAACTAACGTTGGTGCAACCGGACATTAAATATATTCATTAGTTTCTTCGTGAGTTATGTGCATATTACTCTTTGTCTACGATTATGTGTTATAGCCGGAGACAGAAATGTGAAACCTGATGTTCTCACGCATGAACATAGACACACCGGAATGTCCTTTACGAATTGTCACAATAGGACAGCACATTCCCGGTATAGCCGGCGTCAGAAATGTGAAATAAAAAAATAGAAACTAATAGCTAATATAGGTTTTCAATTTTAACATGTCCTTTACAATGAAATTGTTTTTATAAGATTTATTACTACAATAAAAATGTGGTCAAAAACATGTTCTCGTTAAAATGCAATCGTCTAAAATTACCGTAAACCTTTTCCTGTGAAAAATGTGCAACAACCATCTTGTTCCTCTCCTACATCTTACTTGTGACAAGATAAATAATGCTTACCGTTCCAGGTAGACTGCCGTTGTTCATCTTAGCCTCAAAGAGAATAGAGGCCAAACCAACATTATCAGAGCTAAGAAGACGGTTAGTGTTGTTCATGGACGTAGGGTGTACAGCGAACCAATGGATGGCACCGATGGGTCTGTCATCATCAGCAGCTAGGAAGCGTACCTGCACCATGGTTTTGTCCACGTCGTACTCGTACCTAGAGAATATACACATTTTATTATCAAATATATTATTGTTTATTAGAATATGTAAGGTTCAATAACTGTAAAATTATGTAATCGACTGGATTGTTGTAATGAAGAAATGAAGTAACTGAGATTGCAGTATGATGTTTTTAACCTAACAAAAAACAACCGACTTAGTTTCGTTTTTAAAAATGTACTTACCTGAAGTTTTCACCTGTTCTATATTAATATTTGTACATTTCAGTTTGCTCTGAAGAAGCCAAGAATATATTATTTTGACTACAATCCCGATTACTTTATTTTTCCATTTAAATAATAAATTTTAAGTTTGACAGCTGATGGATATGCAACTACTGGTCTGCACGAAAGCACCTTTGCATCTTCGGTTAAGAACAAAATGTAAGTCTGTTACTATTTTTTATACGATTATCTCTAAGGAGGAATATTCTTACAGCTGATTGTGTACATATTTAACATATAGGAAGCAGGGTACTTGAAAGTTGTCCAGCAGTTTAAGTTTGTTTCTCGCGCGCTAGATGGGCTTAGTGTTTCATTATTAAATGCAAGCAAGACGAACTAACCTAAAAATAATTTTCACTAATAACCAGTACATAGTACAATAGCTTAAGTTTGTTCCGCGAGCATTACTGTAGCTGGACTTAAGTTTTCATTATTAGAGGTGCGAGATAACGATTAAAATTAGGGTAACAACATAGTTGGGCGTACACTATCCAAACAGGTAAACGCAAAAACTGGACTGGAACAAATAAGAAAAATAAAGGTAAATGTAAAATTACAAAAATACAAAAAGTAAGTACCTACTTCTTTACAATAATACGGTTTATATTTTAACAAATTATAATCAAACTACTGCTGGAAACGTTTAAAGATATTTAAAGATATTTAGATATTTGTCTCTGGTTTAAAGGAAGTGTCATTGAAATGTCAAGGTGAGCTAAAGAAGTAGGATAATTGGTATGGTATGTAGGAAGATAGAAAGACTATTGACTGCGTACGTTAAAGGATGGTACATGAAGATTTATTAATATTGTCGCCGCCGGCGGAAAAGTGTCTCCTTGGCAACTCTACTCCGGCGGCGGACAAGGTAAAATATTATGTAATTGATTGTAATTCAATAATTTGAGAGTTAAAAATGAAACAAATATACAAAAAATAAAAAACAGTATATTCTATGGCAACTAGAAATGCTGGATAAGACAGAATATTTTTTTAAATTTTATTAGTCAATTTTTTAAGTTTGATGAAAAAATAGCATGTATTATTCGGAATAAGTGTGATTTTGGGTGCTTCGCATGAAATTGTCTGACACGATTCGCTAGTCATTCAAACATCACACAAAGTATCACATTTACTCCTAATAACACAATATACTATTAAATCATCTGCATGTAGAAGTTTTCGATTGGATAAAATGAAAGTAAATCATTAATGAAAAGCAGAAAAAAAAGTGGACCAAGGTTAGGCCCCTAAGGTATCCCGGAAAGTGCTTGGAAAACTGGTATTTATTTTGTACAAAAGTTAAGCTGTATTACGTTCATCGGCTAATGGAGAGGAGTTAAAATACTGAATTAATAATTAACATGAGACATAGTAAACATGGTAAACTTTATTTGCTTTCATTATTAATATAACAAGAGAGTGAGAATAAATTGAAAATAATTTAGCCGATTTTTCGAAAAGGCAATAGTCACGAATGGAATATTTGAAGGAAACTGATTGTTGGCTGATTGTGCTTCTTGGTGAGATATAGCGTGACGTCATGTATGTATTTATTTACTGAAATCGCCATTATTCCAAAAGTAAATGTGACAGCTAACGAACTACATTTAATTTATTATAGTGCTGTTAAAATTGTGTTTTAAACTTACTAATGGTATTTATTTGTATTTGTTCCAGTTTCATAACTAAATTTTAACACTAATTACATAATGAAAGTGCAATGCGTTAACCGCGCTGCATAATTAAATTTTCTGCAATTTGTACTTGAATTATTACCGCTAAAATATTCAGGAAAGTTGAAAACCTTATTTACCAGTATTGTAACAAGGTGAATAGTCAGAATACGATTTATTGTTTTACTGTAAGACGATTTTTAAATGTTTCAAAATGCGTTTGTACTTAAATGTATCTAAAGTCGACTTGATAGGGTTTCTTGAGTTAAATTTATTGTCACACATGTGTGAAAAACTTTGTTATATTTTTAGTTTTCATAAATAGTAATTTGAGATTATGCGGCAAATATTCTTGAAACATTATTTGTAATATCATCATTTGTGATTGACAAATTTATAGATAGGCTTACCGAACCTTAGATTAAGTGGTGTTTAGTTTATAGGTAATATTTGGGTTGGACCTGGAAGAGTTCCCCTGTGTTACACCTACCCGCGTAGGCATTTGGCCAACTCAAGGCAGAGATTTGGTTTTTAGATGTCTATTCCACGAGACCTTTCTTTAAAGGGACACAAATCCACGTGGTTTCCTGTGCTGCGATTGGTTCTCGAACACGTGCTCAACACTTTGTGAAATACAAACATGTATACAGTGTTAAAATGTCATACTACATTTTACTGTTTTGAGTTATATGTAGGTATAGCATTTTTATTTTATCTTGTTGCTTCTACATTGTGTTTATTAGAAATATTTATACTTAAATTTATATAATTTTTTTTAAATCTGTATATTTTCATAAGGATGTGCAATACACCAAAACAGCCGAACTATTTATTCTTTCCTTTCTTAATAACTGAGAATGAACTGGTAGTGGAATTACAGTTGCGCATTTAAATTAGTTCAAAATTCCGAGCGTATACCGCCGAATACTTCTAATGGTACACTGTATTTTTTTAACCAATCACAGAACTATATTTGTCCCTATAAAGAAAGGTCTCGTGGAATAGATTATAAAAGATGTAGAATTTTATGTACATAAATTAGTTTGTAAAATGTTTGGTAACTTTACTATCTAACTTATTCATACGTTGTTGTCATTTGATATAATTGTTTAATATAATTTGTCACACCTAAATTTGATACATTTTCAGCCGGTCTGCTGTCCTACAGTATTGATCGCTTATTGTACCTCAATATATGTAAATCAGAGAGGAATAAAAAGAGATGTGGTCGTACTAAAAGTTTAAAAGGATAAAAGAATTTAATTCGACAAACTTTATTTGATGTTCTTTGATGTCTAATACCTTATGTACTTGAATAATGTTTAAAGAGTAAAAGTAAAGAAGATTATCGGTGGAATTTCAACGTCTACATATTTATTGCTAAAGGTATTCTATTGAAGGTACACATTTTATATCATTCTTGAAAACAAACTAAAAACAATACTAATATTACAAAAGATGTAACAGGTAATATAATGTAACAATGATATAAATGTCGTTTAAGAAAAAATTAATTAAATTTTAATCTACGATCTTTTCTTCTTGAATTTCCACCAACATATAACTCGCAATTCTTTCTAGTTTCGCCGAAACGTTTCAAGTTTCAACTTGTCGCTGCCGCGTACGTTACACTATACAACCATAGTTTAAGCTTCCTCTATTAAGGCCATGTGTACGATTAGCTAAACTAATTTCAGCAGCCTTGCTAATTCCCTCATAACATAATTCAAATTTTTGTAATCCCCAATTTGTAAACAGACGAGATGTAGTACTTACTTGGCTCGTTCTTCGGCTGGGTTGTTCAAGTAGGCGGTGGGGCTTCGGTTAATGTTAGCATTGAGAAGTTCGCCCTTCGTGTAGTACATTCGCGCGTTCACCATGTTGTGGTGAGCTTTAATGATGGCCTGGAATATAACACTTAATTATACCAAATGCAGAATTACTTTTAAGAGGAGTTAGATCCTCATAACTAACAAATTTTCACCGTGTATAAAGTACCACTTATTTAATATTTTAGCGACAGTTATTTGATATATCAAACATTGAGATCTGCTTTAAGCAAAGTGCCAATACGACTCAAAATGAATGATATGTTTATTTAGGATTTGGTAAGTAAAACAGAGCCATTAATATTCTTGATTTAGGTTGACTAAACTGGCTGGATTACTCACTCAAGTACAAAATGAAATAGTTATTTACATACCAAATGCGGGAACGCTTGGTTCCCGGATGAGTGTTTGGCGGCGCGAGCTTGCGAGCGCTGCCATAGAACGAATCCGGGAACCAAGTTCACGCATGAGGTGTGTACAATATTTTTTGTACGAAAAGTATAAAACTAATAACAGTCCATAAAAAGAAATGAAGTTCTTCAAGTAGTTATTTTGATAATTGTCAAAGTTGCACTATAAATATAAACACACAAAATTAATTTGTCTAATATATTAGAAAACAATTAAAATATTTATATTTACCGTATTCACTTGTACATTTATTATATTTCTTATTTGTATTGAGATAACTAACATTACATTTGTAGGTTATGTATTTTACAGCTGTCATATCGGGCAGATTTTATTGCCAACATTGGTAACCAAATGCACTAAATTTGTTATTTTTAAATTCAATTTCATGCTTATTCCATCATTGTTTGTATTAATATTATGTAAAGGAATGTTTGAAATAATATATTATTTTATTATATATACAATTTATTAATAATCGCTTTAGAAATAGGAATGCTTTCGTCGAAATTTCCCGGTTGTCTATCTGGTGGAGACCTGGGAAATGGACATTTCGGACGTTGCTTAGGCAACGCTAAACAACACATTTCAATGTATGAGTACAAAAAACTAATTTAAATAGTACATTTCGAACGAAATGTACTCACATACAAGCCCAGAATCATATCATTTGCCCCAGATGAAATCATACAAAGGAAAATTGTTTATCCAACACCTCTCAATAAATGCTCTATAACTATGACGATTTTAAACAAGGAAAGTAACAGATTACCCACTAGTGGGTATAATTTTAAGAAAAGCCACTAGTGGGTATTTTTTTATTTATAACAATAATAATAACACAACACCTTGGTAACCACTTCGATTGACATTTTAATTTCAAAAATTTAAGACATATGACACTGTCAAATAATATTTCTTTAATAAATTTTGTATTTATTAAGTGATGTTGGATAAAACTTTATACTTCACACATGGGCAAAGTGGAATTACCCTCTCGATAAAATTATCACATTTCAGCCTTCGGCTTCGTGTGCTAAAATTTCTCTCGTGGGTAATTTCTTACGTTGTCCACTTGTAAACTAAATAACTATTAATTCATCATATTTATATCATAAATTCTAATATTTTATGCAGTGTTATAATTTATCTAGATCAACTAATAAAAACTTTGATCTGATCTAGATCATTTTATGTTATCTGATCTTGATTTTGATCTAGATCAAAAATAATAAGATCTATAATCTTAAAAAATATCAGATATTTTTTTATATGCTGCAAGTGATCAGCCCGGTTTGCCAGCATAGTTTATAAAATTCCACCACAAATACGTTGAAATTATGCTGCCAATGTTTTTCTTGCTAAATTATAAAATTTTAGAGAAGTTCCGCTACGTCTGGCAACACTAATTATCTTCTAATTGAACTTGGAATTTTGTATTCTATTTTTTAAATAAGAATATAAACCTTTAAGAAAAAAATGCACTCATCTCTTTTATGATATAAAAAAAGATCTTTTATTCCTGAACTAAAAAAAAAAAAAAAAAACGATCGGATCATAAAAATTGATCTATGATCTGATTAGATCAACATTAAGTGGTAGATTATTCGAAAGCCTATTAAATTTCAGTGAAATCAAAAAAATGTAAAATAATATTATCTACAATCTTTATTTGATACATTTTTCTATATTTTGTTGTTATCAGATTCAAAAACAGGGTACGTGGTAATAGTCAATACCTCTGGGCCAATTGAAATCTTTATGATAGTGATTCTTGTTTATTTGTAATTATTTCAGTTGTTATTTTACCTTTAAATATTCTTAAAAATAATAGAATTTTAGATACAAAGAAATTGAGTACAACAATTTTCCCTTTGTAAGATCAGAACAATTATTTTTAAGTTATCTTAAAAGTTTTAATTGGGCCGAATGATATGATTCAGGGCTCGTAATGAAATAGAGTTTTTTACATACATACATACATAACGTCACGCTATGTCCCACTTAGTGGGGTAGCACGAACCCAGAAAAACAGTCAACCAACAATCAATTTCCTCCAAACATTCCTATCCTGACACACCACTTTCGCCTCGTCCACATACATAGTGCGATTCATACATGCTCGTTTGTTCTTCACACTCGGAATCATTCGTTCACGCAACAAACCATCTATTTTTTATTTCACATTTTTTTGTAAATGAGACATTCCAGTCGCCCTAGTGACGCGTATCAGTTTGTTGACCTGCAATTATGTGGAATTACAAATAAGGATTTTTTTAAGTAAAGCTCTAATTATCTATACAAATATAATTAATTAATTATCAATATGTATCTACTATATGCAACTCACGTGTGAACATATAAATTTAATTATTAGTAATTCAATTTTAATTATCCGCGGGCGCTTATTTATTTCATTATTGCAATCAATTTAATATTTGCATATACATTTTTCTTATTTGATTTAAAAATGAATAATTAAAAATACATCATAATTCAACTATTCTATTATATATTATTAATTCCTTTTTGCAGTTAAATTTGTTTGTGTTGGAAACATACAAATTAATTTAATAAAAAATTAAATTATTTACAGCAGCGTACAAATTTGCAATATTAAATAATATCTTTTAAATTGTATAATCCCGAAGTGGAAGATAAATTTTTTGATGTAAATAAAATTGCTTTTTTTTAATAAAATATTACAAACGTCGAGCACAACATAAATAAACGTTATTTGTTAAAAACTTCTTTATGAAAAACTTTATCTGTGATAACAAATATTCCACTGAATCAGAGAAATATTTTTCAACATCTATACAATGTTTAAAAATAAATATAACTATACAATTGGCATTTTCATTAATGCTTGTCAGTTACACGAATTTAGTCCGAATGGTTAAGAACCAATAATAATTTATCAAATATACATACCCTGGTGATACCAGATATAAGAGCCTTATAGGTTTCTTGAACAAACCCAAAAATGGGCAAGTCGAAGAGTAGGTCCCTGAGGAAGCCTCCCGGTGCTGAGTGTGTATGAGTACCACTCAACATAACATTCTTCTCGGTGTAGAGATCGCTTCCGAACTCCTTCTGCAGGTTCTTCAGTACCTGCAGAACATATTCACAACATTATATTGGGCTTCCAAATTATCAAGAGATGGCGTTGATCACAATTCACGAAAGGTACATGTCAAATTCATTTTGTATGATATCTTACGATGGCTAATGCTTGCTTTATTTTGGTAATTTGCTTTCATTGGCAGCAGAAATATTGCCATACACACTGCAAATTTTCCTGTTTTTATAGGTTTTTTTTGGAGAAAATTCAATTTTAACCTATAATCTACCAATACAATGTATTTTTCATTTTTACATCGTATTTAAATAAGACGACAAACAAATGTAATACTTATATTGGAATACTTTTAAAAAAAATGGAACATAAATGAATAAATAAATAAATACTATTGTTATTAATTTTTTTTAAATAACAATTATTCATAAAATACAATGAAAATGCATGTACCTTCTGGTTAGTTCAGCTTTCTATCACTAGTTAGGGTATTTTAATTTTGGATGCCCAAATGATATCAGTTACAGTAACACGTTCACTCTTTATAAAATAGTACAATATTTTTGTATTTATAAAATAGTATTATTTATAAAATAGTACAATATCATGTATTCTTTAACTGACGAAAAAATTTGTTAATCAATTTTATCATATATAATTGTACTGGGTTATCCAATTTCGATTACTCTTTTTTTTATTTAATAGTCCAATAGAGTATACCTTAAAGTTAGTTCCATTTAAATTTAAAAAATATTCCACCCCTAAGGGTAGAAAAATAGGTAGACAAAAAATAAAAATTTTTTTAACAAAACATTAAACCGACGAAAGTAGA
Source organism: Poecilus cupreus (assembly GCA_963942605.1). Lineage (NCBI taxonomy): Eukaryota > Metazoa > Arthropoda > Insecta > Coleoptera > Carabidae > Poecilus > Poecilus cupreus. Next base: position 2,566,499 of record OZ012717.1, read on the forward strand.
AACTGAACAGCGACACATAAAACAAGCCTTTTTAGTCGGATTAACTAAGCTCCTAAACTAATGTAATTAACTAATTTAGGAGCTTAGTTATTAAAACTATAAAGGTTTATTTTGTTTTTCGCTTTTCAGTTTATATTTTGTCGGTTTAATTGTTAAAAAGTTTTTTTTTATTCATTGGATTATTCATGAAATATTAAAAAAAAAACTTTTCATTATGTCATAGAAAATACATTTCGCATTATTCATAAACAAAATTTGCATGTTGTGAAAATAAACAGAAATTTTGTTCATATTATTATCCAATATTTTTGTATTTCATATTAATAAAATACACATATTTATTTTTAAATAAGTATATTTTATTTCTAATAGCATAAAATCATATTGAAATATTACTATAATAAATTGTAAAATTCTACGGCTAAAAATAATATTTAAAAAATATATAGGATTAAAATTATAGGAAGCAAAAACAAAAATTCGAGCAAGTTGAAAAATTTAGATATTTAGGTATTATGCTAACAAACATAGTAGAAAAGAGGCAAAAACTAAAAAAGATACTAAAAAACACAAAAAAAAAATACGTGTGGCACTCGGGGACTGCCGCGGTAAAGCTATTGCATAGCATTTTTTATCAACTTATGCAATTATAATTATTTATTTATTTTATTTATGCAGTATTTTTTTTCTTTGATATTAATTCAAGTTACACTCTTTGAGCGTGGTGACCGATAAGAAAACAATTTTTTTTCTTTTATTGAATAAATGAGAAGTTAATATTGTTTAAAATATTTTTATTATCTTACAATATATGTAGGTTATTCAGGAATTTTTATCCTTGAAACTATAGGTTTATGGTAACTGAAATAAGAAATATAAGTTGAGACTTGATATCCTCTAAATATCTGGAAAATACCGCGTCAATGACATACGTCTAGTCGCACGCACACAAACACCGTGCCGAAGTCTGCCGAACTTAGACGATGCACGGCTTTTAACGCCGCACCGCTGTGCCGGTCAGGTTTTTTCGTTACGGAATTTCTTGATTCGGTCGCCGCGCTCAAAGCCCGCGATAAAAGCTATGCAATAGCTTAAAAAGATTTTAACATTATACGCAACTGAGAATAATGGAACGAAAAATAATAAAAACAAAATTAGGATCAGAATACAGAATATGAATGAAGGTCAACCAACAGAGAGTCAGATTGCTTGGACACCAGAAGAAAGAAAAGGGCAAGGCATACCCAATCAAATAGCTAAAACTGGCAAAGTCAAATAAAAGATAGGAAAATATGGAGAAACCTAACTGCAAGGATTTAAAAAAAAAGGAGGCCGCATATAACCTCAGCAGTTGAGACCGCTTAATAATAATAATAAAAAAAGAGATTAACGAAAAAGAAAATTTTTTAACTCAAGTCTTTTACACACTGTTCTTTATTTTATTTTACAAAATTACGACCGGTTTCGACCATTTAATGGTCATCTTCAGGTAACCGGTGAGACTAAAATATAAGAAACGAAAAAATAAAATATAAAACAAAACAGGACAAATTTATATAAAAAGAGAATACTTACACTAAGATCTACAGGTGGACATAAATGCAGAAAAGGAATATAAAACCATATTATTGAAAAAGGACTTAAATATAAAAATGTAAAATATAAAATGATATGACAGATGTAAAAAAAAACTGACATGTCAATGACTATGTGATAAAATAATAATTAAAAAATAAATAAATTGAAAAACAAAAAATAAAAAATCAAAATAGTAGTAGGTCGAAAAGTGGGCTTGATTTTAAATTAACTTGATCATTTAAACACAGATTTTTATTTTTAATAAAAGACTTTTTAATTTCTAAATTTTCTAAAAAGTCAAGAACTCTACTGTTTTCTCTAATATGTAAAATATTAAAATCTTTATAAAAATCAAAAGAGTGTCCAAAATCAATAAGGTGTTCAGCAAAACTAGAAGATTTGTTGTAAAATTTAAGACAGCGAGCATGTTCTTTAAACCGCGTAATAAATTTCCTGCCTGTTTTCCCAACATAATTTGACCCACAGTCATTACATTTCAACATGTAAACCCCAGATTTTTCTGTAAGTTGAGGTTTATCAACTTTTATGCAAATTTCGTTTTTTAGTGAAGTTATTGATTTAAAAACTATATCAATGTTATATTGTTTTAAGATTTCTTTAATTCTGTAACTTATGTTCCCTAAGAAATATAAGCTCGTTCTAAAATTAGAATTTTTGTCAATTTGGAAAGAGTTATTAAAAGCTTGTTTAAGTTGAAGTTTATATTTCTTCTTTTTTATAATTTTATCGATTATATTAGGGTTAAAATTATTTGCGAACGCTATTTGTTTGAGAATTTTAGTTTCGTTTATAATATCATTATTATTCAAATTGTAAATAAACATTCTATGGACATGTGCGTTGAAAATGGCAAGTTTATGTTGAATACTTGAGTTAAAAAATTTTCTTTTTCGTTAATTTAACTACACACTTGGGTGATTTTTCTAAAAAAAAAAAAAAAGATTGATCCACTCCAACAATAGGATTTAGAGAGCTTTCATAAAAAGCGGCGTTTGCCATAGGAGTGTTAAACTAAAATATATAGAACATACAATATTAATTTAATGAATATACCTCCATTCGAACACCATGCCCCATCATGCCAACGTCCACCGTAACGAACACGACTCGCTGGTTACCATCATCAAGGATGTACGCCCGAGCAAACTGTCGAAGATGGATCCCCATACCCTTCTGGTCTGCTTTGGCGTAACCCATCTAAAAAAAATAATTTATATGATACTCAGTACAACAATTCAACAACAACAATTCAAAGTTTAAAATTTGAATTACGGGAAAATTTTTGGTAGAATAGTTAGATTAGTAACAGTTTTTTGTCCGTTTTCTAGATATTTTTACCAATCCGCGTCAACAAAATGTCACAAAAATCATTTAATAATCAAACCCATTCCAAAATCAATAAATGTCCGAGAAATACGAATGTCATGATAACATTAAAACAAAGAAAATTAAATTTCAAATTATACTCAATATTGTTTCTTATTATTTTGCAGATGCCTGACATCTACTAATTTCTTTTCAACCCTTTGTAAAACCTCTGAATATTGTATTTCACGAGAATATTGATAAAACTTTGAAAAGGAATGAAATAGAATAGAATTTAACAAGTTTTATCAAGAAGAATAAAGCATTAAAAATTTATTCCAATTATATTTATTTAAAATTTTCATTCAATCTAGCTATTATGATGTTTCAAATAATTTTTGTATTATTGATATTATTGTCCGTAATATAATTTAACAGTATAATACAAGGCTAACAATAATGTATAAAATTATATCGCATTGAATCAGTTCGTAATATGAACTACAAAAATAACCGTTGTACTTTTCAACAGATTACCTATTAATGGGTATAATTTTGAGAAAAGTCACTAGTGAGTAATTTTGTATTTATAACAATAATAATAGGTTTGTTCCAAGTGGTCATTTCTGACATGTTTGTGACATGTTTGTGACAAATTTCAGTGCGCCTGCGAAAAATGTAAACAAGTTAACTTTGAAACATAAACTTCATTTCTTTTTTGTGGCGAAAAATGTATGAATTTCTTTATTTTTATTTATATTTAAGGTTAGCTGTCAAAACAAAAAATGAGCATGCACATTCGCTTCATTCTATTCACCGTTCCAGTCTATGTTTCAAACTTAACTTGTTTACATTTTTCGCAGGCGCACTGACATTTGTCACAAACATGTTACAAACATGTCCGAAATGACCACTTGGAACAAACCTAATAACACACAACACCTTGGTAACCACTTCGATTGACATTTTAATTTAAAAAAATTAAAGCATATGTCACTTTCAAGTAATATTTCTTTTTTTAATATTTTTATTATTAAGAGATGTTGGACAAAGTGGAATTACCCACTCGATAAAATTATCACACACAGCCTTCGGCTTCCTGTGCTTAAATTTCTCTCGTGGGTAATGCCTTACTTTACCCACTTGTAAATTAAATAACTAAGGTCTTAAATTAATGTAAGTAACTTATTTTGAGACGGGCTTCGTTGATTGGCGTTATATTTCTTGAAAGCAAAGTGATGTATTCTACAGTTTTGAAATAATATCTTATTTGTTTGTTTATTTATTTAAAATTGTAATTATCATAAAATAATTTGTATTATATTAAATGTGCAATGTATTAGCAAAGTTGCTATTTAAATAAATATTATTATTATTATTATAAATGTTCAACGAACTCGACTGCAGCGCTCTAAGTGATAAAGTTCGGTTCCTATGCATTACGTATGAATCAAATACTGTATTAGATTTGAACGTAAAATCTATTTCTAGTTACAATTGCTTCGGTTGAAAGCAATCATGTTTCAATTAATACACGGATTTTCAATCTATTTCAGTAATTTGTACAAGAAAAGTAATTATCAGAGGTAAAAAGTTTCTAGATAGAATGAGCAATTTACCTGAAGAAAATAAGCTAGAGTTGACAGTGACTATTTAAATTGATATAACATTGAACTTGAATACTCATTATTTGTCATAGTAGTTAATTAAACTAAGTTCTATTTATGGAAAAGTAAACTTCCCGGATTCCTGGTATTGAAGGCTTACGCCTACGGCTCGTCCTGCAATTTCCACCAACGTCCGGGAATAAATCACTTTTCCTACTAGATACCCAATATACTAGACCAGAAGGATATAACACTTACAAAAGTAACTTCTGCGGCTGGGCCGGTAACATCGGATATGGCTACACCGACTTGCAGTGGAGAAGCGGGGAGTACTGCTAGGGTTAAGACCCCCGCAGCTAGCAGCCAAAGTGACCTCATCGAAAATCTGTAACAAATACATAAATAATAATAGTATATCAAATAATACAAGTAACAAATCTATGTAAATATGTATAAGAAGTAGTGATCGCGTTTGAAATAACATTTAAGGTTATGTATAAAATATGATGTGAAGTTCGTGAGCATGAAATAAACGAACATTTTATTTCAGTTTGAACAACTTCATGAAGATAACTAATAATAAACAGAATAATTCGTATACCCCGAGCTATATTCCATTTGGGAATGAGAGTAATAAATAAGTCTGCCGATCTTGGTGGTGTAACTGATGTACTGGCTATGACACTAGCCTAGTATAACGAACGTTGTGCGTTCAAATCTCACTAAAGAGCATGGCCGTTTTGACGTTCACATAATTCACAATTCATTCATTCATGAGGCGGCATATGACCAAAGCAGTTAGTCCACTTTCCATCTTCGCAAAAAAAAGTCTGTCAAAGATATCCCAGTAGTGGCGCGCCAAAAAATTGTTTGCTCAGGAAGACGAAGAAGTAGCGCGAAACGCCACCACTTTTAAATGGGTGAAATATAAATACGTAAACAGATCACTCTATGTTGCAGTCCATAGGGCATTATGGGAACGTGTATAGCGAGGTTTCTAGTGTTGGAGAATAGTATATTCTGCAACAAGTAATGGAATGGCACATATTCCACGCGAACAAAAAAGTTTGTAGCCCGAGCCGAAGGCGAGGGCTACGGTTTGCGAGTGTGGGATATGCCATTCCGTTACATATTGTAGACTATACTTTCTACAACAAGATTTTGGAAATTATACAAAAAATACAAATATAAAACTGTTGAAAACGTCAAATTCAAAAATTAAATTAAAACAAACAGACGTAACCATAGTAACTGAATCAAAATACTTCATATATCGCGGCTCTGATTCGTCGAAAATATTCCATACGCGGCGTATGGAATGTTAGTGATTCCATAATAATTTTTAGTTGTAGAATGCGTACTTTCCAAAACAGTTTTAGAAGATTTAAAGCGAGCGGCATTCTATGAGCATTTTAGTTATTTTTCTGATAGGCCGCATAGCTAACAAAAATCCAATACTACTCTTGCTTAAAAATTTAGATTTATCATTCGCTCATTGACTAGAAGGCAAAAGGATGAATAAATAATAACGAATTTTTTGAACAACCACTGCAAACCATTAGAACAACTTGAGTCTGCTTTGAGCAAGCATAGAATTTAAGTATTATGGAGTAGGTATTTGTATGTTTCTTGTCGTTTTCCTTATTGTACTTACAAAAAAAAATCATTATTTTCTTTGAAGAAATAATTAGGAAAGAAACCTTTAATGAAATATTATAAAAAATATGTATTAAATAAATAACAAGTGACCCGAATACAAAATTGATCTAGATTATAAATTTCCCTGTGTAGTCTTGCGAAAAATTAAATATCCTTCATTAGGGTGCCTTTGTAGCTTTGTATTTTTTTTTAAGAAATAACGAAGCTTTATACCGGATGGTGAAATGCTTTATGCAATAAAGGAAATATAATGTTCATTTTTTTCATATAGCGATATGTCGTACCCTATTGATTTTTGAACAAAGTTAAGTTTAAAATTGTATAAAAAGCTCGTATGTGCGAACTTTCAAACTATTCAAAATTGTTTTGCAATGTTTGGATTTTTGTTTGAAATCCATGGCTATCACTACAAATGAGCACTATTATAAACTGTTAAACTTGATTTGATATGTTTCAAGAAGTGTAAAATAATGGTTATTTATGGTATCAAGGCACTGAAGTTCAATTTTTTTTATCACGAATATGGAATTTAGTTGGCGAGGCCCGTAGGGCCGAGGAACATAAACCATGTGAGTGATAAAAAGGAACTTCAGTGCCGAGGTACATATTAAGTTTTATTTGAAAATTAAAATTCGATAAAACTGTAAAAAAAGTTTATATATCTGTCAATTGTCAATTGAAACTGAGAGTCAGTGTTGCCAACCTCGAGAAGTGAAGTTATCGTAAATAACACTCAAAATTATGTTTTGTCCTTAATGTCGTCATCGGAATTAATTAGTTAATTTTTCTTGCAAATTTTGTTTCATGTTACGTCCAAATTTTCTATAGTACGTCAATATATCTGCCAAAATTATCATAATTGTACAATAATTATTAAACGGTTGCCAACACTGGGATGCTCAAAATCGTCGTATAAGGGGTTACATTAGTGACGATTTCAAATCAATTTTTTTCATCATCTGTAACTTCGTTTCTAAATTAATTACAATATCAAAATGTGTCATATTTTATGCTAACTAATCTTAATTACAACTATAGTTAAAATAATTATCTTCTGAGAATGGAAAATGAATACGAGTAATAATAAAAATAAAGTTAGCGCTAATTTCTTTTATGAATCTGCTTGATAGATGTCAAAAAGGTTATAGTTTTTTTTTTTTTCATTGTAACTAAGATTATTGCAATATATTTTTAAATATATAATTTAATTTTTTTCAAAATTAGAAGCAAGTAGAAGAAAAATGCAAAAACATTTGAAACGTTTTTCATAGCTGATTATATTTTTGAGAAAAATGAAATTTATTGTTATGTCTCCAGTAAACTTCCTCTTCTTGTTTTCCAATTTCATTCAAAATCAACTCAGCTCTTCATATATTCATGAAACTTATAAATACAAAATTCCAAGTTTCGTTTAAATTGTTCATGAGATATTGCGCACACGGACATCCATCCATCCATCCTAACACACAGACATCATTGAGAAATTGGTCTTAACTGATTCAGTAACCTCAAAATATGTATTTGCGCAAAAATTTCGTCAGCGATTTTTTTCATGATTCCAATACTTCCTTATAGGTACTTTGTATAAGAAAGTAATAATTAACATTGTATTTCCTATATTGCATAAATCAATTCATCACCCGGTATATTCGTAAGTATCAAATTAATCACGCATTGCTTTACGAGTTACTTAATAAAAAATACTCACACATGTATTAAATATCATCGCGAAAACATATTGCAAAATAAAAACAGAACGCAAATATGTTTGCGGAAAAGATCAACAATCTTGCCATTATTCATTATGTGTCCAGTTTTCTTGTCTGTGTTGTTGATCTTCGTCTTGGTCGTTGTCAGAGCCATGTGAGAGTGTGTGCGGGGTTTATGTTACAAGGCCAACGACAGAACACTTGATCATATCAGAATCAGATGATTGTACATTGACAAATACCCGATAAAGAAATATACAAATATGTTTACTTTTGCACAATTATTCTTGACACCATCTTGACGTGTTACTCATAATTCTGTATAATTTTTTTAAATACTACAAAAAATATTATAAAAAGATTCAAATAATAATTAGTTTTCCGAAATCGATACTAAAGTACACGATATTACTACGCGAACTTAGCCACAAAAAAGTTAAACTTTACAGACCCTTATGTCAAAATTTTACTTCACAGACTCTTATGTCAAACTTGAATTACAAACTTAAAATAACAAACAAATTATTCTATTATACTATTGGTGAATTTATTTAGTATTTACCTTTGATAATCATTTTTCGGATTTAATAATAAAATAAATAAATATATCATCACGCCTTTTACCCATTAAGGGTGTGGCACTCTGCTTACGCAGATCTCGGTAGGTGATATATTTTTGCGTATGAAATGCGGTTACCAGCCGTCAAGTCATAGCCCCCAAAGTTGTTAGTGGAGGGGGAACCACAGGGGTAAATTTAAATTGGCAACTGTCGGTAGTGGGATTCGAACTGAGGATCTCACGATCCACAGTCCGATACGTTACCACGGAGCTTAAATTAAATTTTATATCTAAAATTAGAAAAAAAATATATTATATAGGTTAAGTTTATACATCTGTAAGTTGTCAATTGAAACTGACACTCACTGTTGCCAACCTCGAACATTGAAGTTATCGTAAATAACACTCAAAATTATGTGTTTTGTCCTCAATTTCTTCATCGGAATTAATTAGTTAATTCTTCTTGTACATATAGTTTCACTTTGCGTATAAATTTACTAGAATACCTCATATATGTGTCAAAATTATCCTACTTGTACAATAATTCTTTTACGGTTGCCAACATTGCGTTGCTCAAAATTATCGTATAATAGGTTACTTTAGTGACGATTTCTGAGCTTTTAATGACGATTTTAGTATCGATTTCAAATAAAATTTGTTTAATTCGACACATGCGTTAATTACATAATTCGTTTAATTTTATCTTGACCCCTTATGAGAAATGAAAACGTAATTTTGTTATGATTAAATATTTGGAACAAATTATTTTTTTTTTATTAACATATCCAATATTCTGGGTTTAAAGATTCCTTGATATGGGACACGCTAATTCATTTATACTTCTTTTTTTTTTATCCAAAAAAAATATATGCAATTCCAAAAATGGACGCGGATAGTAGATAGTATAACAATAAACTTGTGATTCGAAATGAACAATGTGAACTTGAACTATTCGTTGTTTACTTCAGTGAGCGAATATTTCTGAATTTTTTAATGAAATATATTGGTAATATATTTCTATCCTTAATGAAAATTACACTTTGATCTAATTATATATGCATTAGTTGTATGACGTTGGCTACAAAGTGAAGTTGCTGATAATCAACGGAAAATTAAAAGTAGGGTTAGTTACAGCATTCTATGAGAAACGGGTACACTTTATAAAATAAAAATTCAAAGTCATTAAGTCTTGAAGTTTTAATTTACTTTACCTTTGAAGACCATATTTTCTGCCTCATTACTTTGTGAGAAATACGTGCTATTAAATATTAAATTAAAAGCTACAATATTTCACTTGTTTATAAAAGTAACGGGTGTTTTTTTTTAGAGGTTTGTTTTTCAAATTGGCAACACTTTTTCCATTGACAGCTGAGAACTGTTTTATGCTCAGTTTTGTTTGCAATTTTACCAAAAATAGATTTAAGCCAGAACAATGCTTGCAAATTGTGCAAATTTATTTAGAAAATCTTATACAGCGATGAGGCTCATTTTTTTATTAAATGGCTACTTCAACAAACAAAATTACCTCCTTTGCGATGTAGAAAATCTGCAAGCCATTATTGAGACGCCGTTTGATGTGCTTTATTGTACTGGCTGTTGGAATCATTGGTCCATGATTACTGATTTTTCGTACCCCAATGAAAGACGTTAATGTGGAAGAGCGGTGGTTTCAATAAGAAGGTGCAACATGTCACACAGTGCGCGCTCCAATCGTTTTATTTTTCTTTACTTTCGATGAGTACATAATATCGCGCAATGAACATGTGAATTTGCCTCCAAGATCTTGTGATCATTTTTACAAGGATATTTGTAGTTGCTAGTCTACGCCGATAAACTAGAGACGATGGACGACATGGAATTCAACACGTTCTTGCCAATATATGGCCCAAGTAGTCTCAAAAAGTGATCGAAAATTTGACGTCCAGATTGTGTTTTATTCGAGACAATCTCGTCGTCAATTTTTCCGAAATTATATTAAAACACTAATAAAATATATTTCCAAAAATGACAATACCATGGACATTACTCCGATTTTTATGTGTTTAATTTCATTTGAGTAAAAAATTACTCTTTAGATTCATGGAGTAACAAATGCACGTTCCTTTTAGATTACAAAACAAACTAATTAATTTCTTTCATTTAGTTAAGAAAGAAATTTATAACAAACGACGTTGGATGACAAAAAAAATGACATTGAAACAGTTTAAATAGACATAGTTTAATGACAGATTTAATCTACAGAGATTTTGTTTTGAACTAATTATAAAATTTCAACTTTCCTTCAAATAAAAATAGGCATATGCTATAGTTCCAACTTGGGTCAGTTTCTCTATCGTTAGATAAAATGGCCGATATGTCAGATAAGTGAAAAATATCGCATCAATAAATAACAGTTCAAATAATTCCCGCAATATGTGCTACGATTTCGCCGCGATATTTTTTGTTTTATTTGACAGAATCTAATACTTTATTCGAAGGTGGAAAAAACATATTTTTGGAAAAAATTGTCGAAGTTCATTATCATTTACAGTGACAGCTTTCTATAAAATAAATAGAGATATTTTTCTTTGTGATAAAAATAAATAGTATCTAAGTAAACACAGTATTGTTTACTTGCGGGATTTCTAAAAGATAAATCTCTTTTAAATCTTACAATATCAACAGATAAAAACTGTAAAATATTTTCTTGTCGAATCTACTTAATTTGTAAAGAGAAAATCCGCAATAACAACCTAAAATTTAATGGATTTTATAGCTCTGAAATTTAATCTATGCCATATGTTTAGAAAGTACGGCGTATAATAATATGTTAATTGTTTCATATACCACTGGTGGCAGCACCTATAAGGGTAACTCTGACGATTGACAGTTGTGTTGCGTGGTTCTGTCATATATTATATTTTATTATTTAAAATGACAGAGAAATATGACACACTTGAAAATGGGATAAATAGCTCCGTGGTAACGTGTCGGACTGTGTATCGTGAGATCCTCAGTTCGAATCCCACAACTGACAGCTGTCAATTTAAATTTACCCCTGTGGTTCCCCCTCTACTAACATCTTTGAGGGCTATGATTTGACGGCTGATAAACGCAAGTAAAAATATATCGCTTACCGAGATCTGCGTAAGCAGACTGCCACACCCATAATGGGTGAAAGGCGTGATGATATATTTTTTTAATTAAACATAAAATTTAAAATTCTTCTTTTCTTTTCTTATGCAGTTTACATTCATGGCAATCATGTTGTAACATTTGGAAACATTATATACACTTTGTCAATTGCCAATTAGGTCATTCCTCCCAATTTGACCAACATAAATAAAATTTGAAGTGGAAAAAGGATAATTACAGAAACTGAGATAGAAAATGTAAAATTTGAAGGAAGCAACTTATTACGTGCTGATATATTACAGCTAAATACACCTTTACAAAATTTTCAAAATTTGATGATGTTTTCCTAGAAGAGGTTGTTAATCAAACAATTTTGTATAGTACGCAAAGACGACCCAATAGACCAAAATTCTATTATAAGTTGAGTTTGTTCATAATGTTCCCAATAGTAAACAAAACTTAATTTTTTTTTTATTATACCTGCATCATAATCCGTGTTTAACACACGCTACAGCATTCATAAACAGATTAAAACACGCCGTGCTTTAAAGGTTACTAAGCAACAACAAACATATTTACTATTAATATCTCTCAAAACTGTAAACGTAAACAAAAAATGCTAACCAGTCTCCATGTAAACGATATACGTCGAACGTCATACGCGCAAAATTATGAAATGAATCAAAATCAAAATGTTGCTTTCCAGTTTTTTCCAGAGTATGATGCATGTATAATAAAAAATAGCGTATGACACACGTGTATAAGTGCTTTTAAAGCACTAGCGACGTTAAAAAAACTCGTCGTACAGGCTTTAAAAGCTTACTTATACACTTGTATCATAATATACTATTTTTTATTATTTTAAGAAAAAAAGTTATGTAACACACTTATTTTAAATATATGAATATTTCTTTTGTAAAAAAATTTTTTTTTGAGTACTTAAAAAATAAATTAATGCAATAGAGGGTTAAGATCACTTATAGGAGCAGTTCTTCATTGTGGCACGCGTGACTCGTTCGCGACATTGCAGACATTGTGCCTCTGTTCACGTAATAAGTGTTTAATGTTGACACGACTTTCACTTGCGATCTTCGGTTTAGCGGCTGTCGACGCGGAGGCCTCACTTTCGTACGATGAAACAACCTAACATTTTTTGCATAATCATGTTGAAATTTGACAGCGATAGCTAATATGTGTGTTAGACCAAACGACGCTGAACTGATGGTCTTATGAAAAAAAATACAGAATCTTTGACATTAGAAGAATTTCACAAATTAATACTAGAAAACAATGGATGCTATACGTACAAAATGAGAACAGATGACCATCGAGATCATTATTCTGCCAACGATGTAACTTGACGAGCAAAAGGAATGCAGTTGAATACACTATTTCTATTATGCGTTTTGTCAAAAATATGCTTTTACTTTGATGCCGCACAGCTTGAAAAGTGAAATAGCGATTTTACAATCTTTTATTACTCAACAGGGCATAATCCTATTTACCCGAAGTCTTTAATAGACTTACACTATTGGGCTTCCAAAATTAAAATACGCTAACTAGTGGTAGAAAGCTAAACTAACCATACGGTACATAAATTTCATTGTATGTTGAAATTATTTGTTTTTTTTTTTTATTAATAACAATAGTAGTTATTTTAAGAGTATTCCAATGTAACATTTGTTTAAGCCGTATTATTTAAATAAGATGTAAAAATGAAAGACACATTGTATTTGTAGATTATAGGTTAAGATTGAATTTTCTCCAAAAATCCTACAAAAACAGGAAAATTTGCAGTTTGTATGGCAACAGTTCTGCTGCCAACAAAAACATACTACCAATACTAATGCAAGCATTCGCCATCATAAGATATCATACAAGATGAATTTGACATGTACCTTTTGGGAATCAACGCCATCTCTTGATAATTTGGAAGCCCAATTGCACGTCTATTTGCACATAGGCTTGCAAAAATTTTCTTGTCAAATAATTGTGTGAGTTTTTTTTTTAAATATTTATAACATGTTTGTATTTTTATCTATCTGCACTTTGGACCTGACATTGTTGTATTTTTATTTTTTTTGTACATCTTTTTATATAAAATTCCGGTGTACGTGTGTTCCTAATTCTTCTAAACGTCTTGACCGATATTGATTAATATTTTTTTGTACTTATGGGGTCATCTGGATGGTTCTTAGCTACAATTTATTCCGGTAGGTGGCCCAGTCGTCGAGATCCAATTTTTTTTTTAATTTTCAATTAACCATCCAGGACCCCTTTAATACATAAAAAATTCATCAAAATCAGTCAAGCCGTTTAGGAGGAGAAGAATTACATTTTTATTAATTATGTTTTTTTTTTATTTTTCTTTAAATCATATTCCTCATTACTGAAAGTACAAACCATTTTGCATTTAACAAGGTACTGCTCTGACACAATTATTTACTAAGCAATTAGAAGTATTTACAAAAAAATGGTTAATTTTCAGAAATTTTATCTTCCTCTGTTTACCAAATAGTTCAGTAAATTCTAACTTTTATTTTTTTCGTCTAGTGACTTTGGTAATATTGAACATTCTCGTTGACGTTAACGTAGTTTCCACTAAATAGTTAGCTTCATTTTGTTTATTTGTGTCTAGTTTGAATGTTAATTAAATTATCTAAAATTTTCCAGATAAGGTATTTTGTTATAAAATGAAAATATCTTATTATAATTTAATATAAAACACAAGTTGCTAAGCAGAATTAATAATTTATTAAACATACTCAGTATTTATATTTAAAGATATAAATATTAATCATTCTCTTTGACTCTAAGAACACAGAATTGAGGCCGTAGTGTCGCTTGTAAAGTCTCAGTTAAAATGTATTTTAGATATATTAAAACAAGATGAACACATTTATATTTCTTGAAATTGTACGTATTAATAACCCATCTTTTCATTACATTTTTTACTACTTAGCGACGGTTTGTTCTCTATGGATTTTAGACTAAATGTAATAGTAGAAAAATGTTTAGAATGGAAAACTGCACCTAATAAACCTAAATTATTAATTTAAAGTCACAAATAGTAGGAATAGCATCCCACAAATTCGTGTTTTTCATTAGGTTGAATTTCTTGCTTAATTCCACGTAATGAAACACAGTCTTTTGTAGTCCGTTTTGTATATGTACAACAGGATTATACCATATTTGATATATTTAAATATAACATATATAATTGATAAAATCATAAATTCAGGACAAAAGCTCCCACAAATGTCAATCAAAACAGTTTTCTACTCATACGTCAAACCAAGTTCTTGTCATCTTGCCACCCGTCACGTGACTTTCATCTCTCTATCTCTATCGCGCTCTGTTGGTTACAAACTATCATGGTCTACACTTCTTCCATACATTTTATTAGTTCTATATAAAGAACATACAAATTAATTTATTAATCCAGTAAAAATAGACAAATAAAAGTTGTAACTTCGGAAATTTCGCATAGAGGTAAAAATTGGTACATACCTTGAAAACACTATTACAAACGAAATATCAAAAGTCCCCATCGATCCTTCCTCTGTTAAAAATTTATAAGGTCGAAAGTCGAGAATATCAGTTTTTCACATATTTCTTGAAACGGTAAGTGTTATCGTAAAATTACGTCATACAAAGTTTGTATTGTCAAATAAAAATTGCATTTTCTAACATAGAATTATAAATGAAAACTTATTTTTAAGTATGTATTATCCCAATATATTATGATATAAACTATATATAAAAGTGATTACTTTGGATAAATTCAATTATACTGGAATACCTCACAAATTATCATTCATGAGATATCGCTATTTCAAAAGATAGAATAATAGTATTCTGTATAAAATACACATATTTCCGCACCACATGAGGTAGTGTAATTGATGCAATTTTTTAACGTGATTTCCCCAGTAAGCGTAATCCACGATCTATTAGATGATCAGACAGTTTCCTATTGACTAAAAAATGTTACGGTTGGTAATTATCAAAAAGAACATATTAGTATTGAATTTTTAAAAATTGTAATATGATTAATAATCTTCAAATTCTACTTCAACAGTCATGTCTTCTTCTTCGCTTCTTCTTATATAAACAAACAGCCGATACATTCATCAACAGTGTAACATTAAAATGTTTGAATCTTACCGCGTTCGTGTCAACAATAAAGTATTTCCGTGTGTCCTTGCTGAGATCGCACGCACATTATCAACAACCAACCAGTGCTCAGTGTCAGCCACTGCCACTGCCAGCCTCGTGTCACTGTTTCCGAGTTCACGTCCGTGATTTATGTCACGAATCACGTGTCGTGATGTCTACGCTACGCCACTAGGTATTCCTTCGTTGTTCCAGTTTGTTTATTCACATTCACAATCGAGTCGATTCAATTAGCTTTACGAAACCACTGTCCTCTTGATAGGAACTTGTAGAGCTTCCTATTTACGAGAAATCATCACTGGAATAATTACTTAGTTCCGCTTTGTATCTGAGTAATTTGTTTAAATTTGTATGTTTTTCATTAGGTTAAAAGGCTGGTTGGATGGTTTTTTGCACCTGTTGAACGCTAAGTTTTTTGTAGCTTAAATAAATTATCTGTCAAGCAGAAAATATGAACGAATAATTTACTCGCTTATTCTAAAAAAAAAAAAAAATGAAGTGTGAAAAGAAAGAAGCAAACTTTACTTTAAAGCAGTAGTTCTCAACTTTTTGCGCGGGAAATATAAAACCACATGTAACAAATATAATACATATGTAAGAAGAATAAATGCTGTATGACGGAGAATTCTAGTATTTTTTACACTTTATAATAAACACAATCAAATATACATACAGATATTTAAAAATAATTATCATTTGAATTAATTTCATAAATTTTTAGAACAAAAAAAATGTAGCTAAAAATAAACAAAAATTATTATATATTTATTTTTTGTACAAAAAGCGGTTGTTTATTGTAACAGCAATAATAGTATATTAAAGAACGAGTTTCATAATTGTCATTTTATTTTATGAGAAGAAAACCCTTCGAAAAATTAACGACAATTATGAAACGATTTCTGTATACTATTTTTACCTCCCGCCTACCTCTAGGTAAGGGAGGTATTGTTTTTGGTCAAAAAATTGGGTAGTGAGTTTTCAATGAATAAGCACGTTTTAGGGTCCCTACAATACGATTTTACTATTTTCGCGATGATGTCTGTATGTATGTATGTATGTATGTATGTGTGTGTGTGTGTAGTCTGTGGCAATTTTTTCGTCTCGCATAACTCAAATACTATAAAACCAAAAAATACAATTTTTTGAATTATTGCTTCTTATATTTAAATGAAGAGCTGATTAGATTTTGGATAAAATTGGTCGACCGGAAGTAGCAGTTTACTTGAAGCCCTTAACAGTTTTTCGTGAAAAACACGGTTAAATTTCCTTTTTCAACAATGTATGTTATTTTGAAAGTTGAAGAATATTTAATTCTACATTTGTTTTGATTACACTAATTTTAATAATTTTCATTAGATTTAGACATAATAAAATATAAAGAAATTAGATTTCACAAATCTTGCATTCCTAGTACACCATGGAAAATTTTCAATTTTTTACGAAATGTGACACATGTCATTGTGATTGTGAAGCTGTTTTCTTAGTGAAATATATGTCAAAAAATTAAATAAATATACGAAAGAAAATTAAAATTCTCAAATATAAATAGAAAATAAACAAATAAGAAGGTATGTTTCTGTATCATCAAATAGTATTTTGTACCGTTTAAGAGTAGTATTGGGCGGGAGGTTATGTGCTGGCCACATCAGATTTTTTTTTAATATTTTGAACATTTAAGGCTCTTTTTTGTTTTTGTTGTTAAGTTGTAGGAGAGCGTGGGTTGTCATGACTACCCAGTATACAAGCTATAGGATGCGCGCGCAATAGTGCAGTGATAATCCAAACTCTTCACTTGACCTGTTTTAAGGTTAGTCAACACAACAACGTGATGCGGGTCGTGTTAATTTAATTTTTATTTTTACAATTTCTTTATATGTTTCTAAACATGATAATTTATCTCCAATATAAATAAAGCCATAAATAAATAACAATTTTATCGTTTTGACAGCGGATAAATAGGAAGGTAACTTTTTGCAAGTAATAAATAGTATATACTACAACAAGTAATGGAATGGCACATGTGGGATATGTCATTCTGTTACATGTTGTATACTTTCTATAACAAGATTTTGGAAATTATACGAAATATACAAATACAAAACTGTTAAAACGGCAAACTCAAACAAATAAAATTAAAACAAACCGACGTAACCATAGTAACTGAATCAAGAAACTTCATATATCGCGCTAATATGCGACTCTGATTCGTCGAAATTATTCCATACGCGAAGTATGGAATGATAGTTGTTCCAATACAGTTTTTAGTTTTAGAACGTTATTTACCTTTCTGCTAGCAACCAGATCAAAGTACTAACTACATTAATGTGATTTACATTATATGTCAAAAATATGATATGTAATAAATATATTTTCACCAATTGCACTTTTAAATAAACCTTTTCAGAAATAATGTCGTTAAATTATCTCGCTGAATTTCGCGCACCATTATATTTTTTTAGGATAAATTTCAATTTGACAACTCAACCTTGTCAAGACAACAATTTGACTCGAAAACTGTTTAAAAATAAAAAAAACTCTACCTACGGCGCCGTGATTTTTTTTTAAACAGTTTTCTTGTCAAATTGCTATGTAACAAGGTTTCGTGACAAACAGAAATTTATCCGGCAAAATAATAGTTATTTTTCTACAATCGTTGCACAATATCGACATTGTTATTCCATTTTTAGTTAGGAAATGTTCAAAATTGTCGCTCTAGGGCGACAAAGTGACATATTGTCGCACTAGTGCGACAAAATAAAAACAAAAATAAATTAGATAAAAGTAAATGATGCATTGGATTTTTCTGGTAATAACCTTGCTATTGCAAATACAGTTGGCATATACGTACATACACTTCAACTTAATCACCATAAACGTATTCACTCTGTAGACTTTATGTCAAATGTACTCCATATGTCAAATGTACTCCATGTGTCAAATTATGATTTCTTTGAAAATTTTTATTTTGTTCATAAACGTTGTCATGATTACGGTGACATGGGTAACTACAATTTTACTGAATTGTTATAGGCGTGACCAAAGATAATTTTGAAAATTAATTTTTTTCTACAGCTTGACATCAAGTGCGGATAGAGCTTGTTCGGTGCACTTGTCGATATACAAATAACTATTGTGTATCAAGTGCGGATAGAGCATTGTTTGTTGCACGCGGCGAGAATTTGTTGATCGAGGCGAAGCGGAGATCAACAACTCGACAAGTGCACCGAACAAGCTCTATCCGACTAGATACACACAATATTTTTTCTACAATCGTTGAACAATGTCAAGCTGTAGAAAAAAATTAATTTTCAAAATTATCTTTGGTCACGCCTATAACAATTCAGTAAAATTGTAGTTACCCATGTCACCGTAATCATGACAACGTTTATGAACAAAATAAAAATTTTCAAAGAAATCATAATTTGACACATGGAGTACATTTGACATATGGAGTACATTTGACATAAAGTCTACAGAGTGAATACGTTTATGGTGATTAAGTTGAAGTGTATGTACGTATATGCCAACTGTATTTGCAATAGCAAGGTTATTACCAGAAAAATGCAATACATCATTTACTTCTTTTACCAAATTTATTTTTGTCGCGCTAGTGCGACAATATGTCACATTGTCGCCCTAGAGCGACAATTTTGAACATTTCCTAACCAAAAATAGAATAACAATGTCGATATTGTGCAACGATTGTAGAAAAAAAGCTCTTGTGTAATTACAGTTGAAAATATATTGATTCAAAAATTCGAATTATGAAAAAATATTTATACTCTTCTATCCTCTCAAAAACTAGGTGAAGTAGCTCTTCACCTACTTCACCTGAAGAGCCGCCACTGTTTCATATATGTACATACATACATTTGTTCAGTTTTTAAGCAGAAATGTATCAAACTGTTCATTTTGTACTGCTCCTACAATTTCCAAAGGAGTTCAATTTTCCGAGTCACTGATGTAGATGCATAATATTATTCAAGCCTGAATATCTAAAAATACTTTCTTGAAATATTTTCCGATGCACGAACAAAAGAGAATCAAATTTCTACAGCAATCTATGGAGCACCACTTCCATTTGAATTTCATATTAAAACGATATTTTGATAATTGTTGAGGACCACTTTACGAACAGACGAGGAACTAAAAAAGAGCAAAAGGATATAATTTAATCAGCATTTAGAATTTCAGAATGTTGAGATGTAGATGCAAAATTTTATGAACAATTTGCAAATGCATAAAGTTAATTTTAATTGTAAATATTTGATAATCATTAGCATAGATTTATTTATTTTACCATTAAATTGAATAATAGAATTGCGGAAAATGCATAACTTAATAGGATGTACATCGTTTTCGTTTAATTTTCTGAAAGATCTTACAGTTTGGTAATTTCACTACTAAAAGGCATGTAATTATACAGTTTGTGAGATAGCTTCTTAGCATTTAAATTTTTCCACCTGAATATTTTCTTTTGCTATCTTTAGTCACGTGCCATAGCCCTCTCATAGAAGCACAATTATATTTCTAATATTATAAAATTATAGTTCTGTAAATTTATTTATGTAACAAGTACATAATTTAGAGTTTTACAAATGAAGCGCATACTCGTAAAAGAGCAAGCCAATAAAATCCTATTATGTACGTGCTACATACATTATTTTATGATTGTCTGACTTGCTGACATGAAATAATTTGATAATTTTGAAGTGTGCTTTTTTTCTGTTGTTGGGGTTGCCAAGTTGTTTATTGTTTTTACTTTATCAGACTTGTCCATAAAAGGTCAATTTATGGACCCTAAGAATATCATAAACAAGTGATTATAAAACAGACGATTATTTATAACGGGTTTTTTTTACAGGTTTGTTTTTTGAATTGTCAACATTTTTTCCAGCAACAGCTAATATGACAGCTGACAACTGTTTTGTTTTCAGTTTGGTTTACCATTTCACTATGAATATACTTAGCCAGGACCAAGGGGCACTTTGGTCAGAACTACGCTTGCAAATTAAGCAAATTTATTTCGAAAATTTTTTTCAGAGGTGTGGCTTATTTTTGAGACGGCGTTACATAAACAAAAAGTCACTGTATGGCGTGCTTTACATGCTGTTGGAATCATTGGTCCATATTTATTCTGAAATGATCCCAGCTACAACTTTACAGTCAGTGGAGACCACTATAGTCTTGATTACTGACTTTTTTTGTTCCCCAATAGAATAGCACTAATGTGGAAGGGCGCTGGTTTCAACAAGACGGCGCAACATGTCACACAGCGTGCGCCTAAATATATTTATTGAGGGACACATTCGAAGAGTGCATAATTCTGACAGTTTTTTGAAAAATTACATTTATTAAACCTGTCAACTATCGCAACTTTCAATTTTCATATCCTTGTCGAAATATTTATGTTGTGAATATAAATTATTATTATAAAATATTCATTGCAGAAGATATCACAAGTGACAATTACTGTTTAAGGCGTAAATTTTCAAATAGAAAATGAAAATTTCACGGTACCAACAACTGGCGAAGATATAAAACTCTCTGCTAGACATCAGTTGTTCATTGCCCATACACCTGCGAAAATGTTTAAATTCTAAATTGTCTGTAAAATTTCTGCACGAGCTACTTTCTGCACTTGCAGCAAATTTGGCGGAAAGTGTATCATATATCTGCGACTATGACTTGCTTCATAAAATATCTTCCAACCTGATACGCGCAAGATTTAGAAACTAATATTCTATTATTGAACTAGATGCTCAGACTGGCACTTTCTTAAGTTTTATATGCTTTATTCGATTTTATTAGAGACAAGTTCTTTTGTTTCCGCTGTTGCTTATTAGCCAAGTGTCAAGATATATCATAGAGTTTATTTCATTTCGCTAGCAATAAATTTGCAGAATGCATTTTTCACACTTAATCAACTTTATGCTTACATGCTCATTTTAGAATAACAATATTCTTCAATTAGACACTATCTGCTCTATTGATATGTGTAATGTCCGAAATGTATAACTTACAATCTACATACAGGGTGATTCATAACGTACAGAAAAGATTGATAGAGTAATAGGAGGGCTCAAAATAATGTCTCTTCCTTTAAAACTTTTGACAAAAACTTAATAACCAAAAAGTTACTACAAATTAAAGAAATTTTAAATTAATGTCTTTCCACTGAATAAAGCTGAAAATAATTGGGGAAAATAATTTTTTTCTCGTTGCCTTAGAAATATATTTGTCTACGACCACTTAAAAATTTGCTCATTGTATGTTTGTTGTTGCTAGGGAAATGAGATATGTACATACATTGCAATCACCGTGCGAAATGAATTTGTTTTGTATTTCAATACAGGTCAGCTCATTTCAGTACAGGTGCCATTGCTCGGATTTAGAATTGTCAAATATTGGAATGGTAAATAATATCGTGGTCGTAAAAAAGTATAGTGCACAAATCGCATGGAATGTTTATTTCATACTCGTAGGAAATCAGTACCATTCCATGTTTGTTGTACAATATACTATTACAGAACTTATCTATATTTTAAATTTATTTTTCCCATGACCACTTAGAAATTTGCTCATTGTATGTTTGTTGTTGCTAGGGATGGTACATTGCAAACATTGTGCGAAATGAATTTGTTTTGTGACTATTTCAATACAAGTCATTTCATTTCAGTACATGTGCCATTGCTAGGATTCTTATTTAGAATTGCCAAATACTGGAATGTTAAAAGCGAGACAAAATTATTAAAATATAAGTCTATCTCATGCCAGAAATGAATCACATCAATAAATTTAGGCTCATTTAGTGCAGTTTTTGATTTTGTGCTGACAATTTTGTTCTAAAATTCTTAAGGAACAAACTATCGCCTAATGAAAATTTTAAAGTTGTATTTCCTATGTCTTAAAAAAGTAGACACCCGGTATACAATATATGTTTTGCATTTCGCGAAAAACTATCGTAATAATTTTGTAAAGTAAACTAATAATGTACGTATTCCATCTTTTGTCTATAAAATTGAGTACAACACCTCCCTGGGCTGGGAAGAGATTAGAACTAAAATTGACCTTCTATTATTCATCTACGCCTACAGTGTAGATTCTACACAATAACCTGATGGATCGTAAATTCTATCAAGATCAAGAACCACAAATTCCGTTAAGACAATTAAGAGGAAAACTAGGAATATGGCACACTTGATAGTTCAACATATTATGGAATTCATTGCAAAATTAAAATTAATAACCATCCCCCTTATTGTAAATGTAGGGTGGAAATCATCATTGCTATCTCGAGAAATGTAATAGATACGAAATTGCTTAAATTAAACAACAATTTCTATTTAAGAAGAATATTGCAATGAGTAAAAAATTTTTTTTAAACTGCTCTATCGAATGAGCCAATTAAAAATATTTGTTGTCATCTAAAATTAAACTTCATTGTAATAGTCTTGTTCAATTAAAATTGTTGTCTAATTTAACCAACTGCGTATACATTTAGTTCTCGAGATAGCACTGGTGTCACTCTTAAATAAAACACCCTATATAGGGTGAGTTTTATTAAGCAACCAATCAGTTTTGCTGACTAATAACTTTAGAGAAAAAATAAATAGACACACTTATACAACAAGGAGATGGGCACAATTGTACGGTTGGTAAAATAAAATGGTCAGGGGAATGGGGCCGGGCCGGGTGGGGGGGATGGAAAGGGGTCCTTTTGTATTAGAATGGATAGCCCAAAGTATTCCCTTTTCAACGATATAACATGTTTCCTATAGGTACCGTAAAACCGGGTGACTTGTACCCCATAGCGTGACTGGCCGAAATAGGAAAAGTTAGGGTTTTCCTAAATAATTCTGATTTGCGTAGTATTTTTGTTATATTAAAAATATGTTTCCGTTCAGGTAACATAAATCTTTCATTTTTATGTTTTTGATAATTATTTCTATTATATAATTTAATTAGGTAGGAAAAATATTAAAAACAATAAAAAAATAATGCATAAAAAGTAGAACGAATAACTTTGTATATCAAACATAATATAATACATTTTATAATTAATTAATTACATTAAAATGAAAGATTTATTATTACCTAAATGAAAACATATTTTTAATATAAAGCAAATCAGAATTATCTAGGAAAACATAACTTTTCCCATTTCGGCCAATCACTCCATGGGGCGCAAATCACCCTATTTTACGATACCTAAAATTAAAATTAAGGTAAGTTCAATTAACTTTTTTAATATCAAAAATAAAACTTTAGGTAGGCCGTTGGATAAAACAAGTTATTATTTTTTTATTGATACTGCTGTCAAAAAAGGCTTTACATCGAGAACAATAATTATTGACAAATTGATGAGAGAACTTATTTTGTTCAACGGCCTACCTAATATTTTATTTTTCAAATTAAAAATGTTAATGTTCCTCTTAACTTTATGACATGTTATATCGTTGAAAAGGGAGTATTTCGGGGTATCCATTCTAATAAAAAAGTACCCCTTTTCATTTAAGAATATATAACTTTCATTCCCCCGCCACATCCCCCTAATAATTTCATTTTACCAACCGTGCAATTATGTTCCCCTTATTGCTGTATAAGCCTGTATATTTATTGTTCTTCTAAAGTTATTAGTTAGCCAGCAAAACTGATTGGTTGCTTTAAAAAACTCACCCTGTATATTTTGACGTTCCTCTTTAAATAAAACATATTTACATTCGTTGTATTTTCATCCAAAACTTATGAAACTTAGCAAATACTGCTTGAACAAATACGAGTATACAAAAGTTATTAAAAAGACCCTTCTACATAAACTGAATTACCTTCAATTCGTGCTATCATATGCAGATAAGTCAGGTTCGGGTTTTACAAAGTAAACCATAAGTCTTATCACAAAACTACAACAATATCTTCCTTGAACTTAACCCATCCTAACCACAGCTACAGCCTCGCTCCCGGAAATTCATATCAACTGTCAAAACACAAACACTATTAATTCACTCTACTCTAGTGTGGAGTAGCCGGTCACTAGTACGGCACTAAGATATGGCTCGTCGTGAATAAACTATAGCGGTATCGGTTATGTTCTGGTAAAGAACTGTCTGCTGAGGTTTAAATTTCCCTTTCCTCCCGGCTGCAGTGGCGTACGCTTGGAATTACACTTTCACAAAAGTGTTTGTTGTTGTTGCACAATGTTGTGGATATCCTTGAAGAGTATTTTTAATCTTCAGGTGCCGTAGTAGGACGGTAGTAATTGGAGCACAAGTAAAGGATTTTAATTTTTACGCGTAATAAAAACATTTTTTAAAGAAAAAGAAAAAATAAACTCTTAAGTCTTTTACACATTGTTCTTTATTACATAATTACTACCGGTTTCGACCATTTAATGGTCATCTTTAGTAACTGGTGAGACTACAAAATAAGAAACGAAAAAATATAAAATATAGAACAAAACAGGACAATTATATATATATAAAAAAAATTTACACTAAAATCTACAGGTGGACATAAATGTAGAAAACAGAATATAAAACCACAGTATCATTGAAAAAGGATTCAAATAATAAATATAAATATAGAAATATAAAAAATTATAAAAATGATATGACAGATGTAAAAACTGACGGGTTAAGGACTATGAGATACAATAATAATTAAAAATTATAAAAATAAAAAATAATAAAACTTAAAACAAACAAAAAAATCAAAAATCTGGTGTGGGCACCACACTACTTTCTTATACAAATAAATTGTTTACTAGAAAATAAATACTCCTTCAAACTTAACTTGAAATTTATTACTTATGTATAATTTATACATGAATAAACTTATTGCTGTAGTACGCATCGTAATATGTCTTAATATTTATCGAAATATGGCGATTTGTAATATTTTTCAAAATACGAAAATTTCCCCAAATATGACTTAAAATTGTAAATTTTTTTTATTACATTTCTTTATAATATTCGCACCAGGAAACCCATTGCAGCAGAGCGCATGGTCATATCTCTAATATTTTTCGAGATATGACGATATTTTACAGTTTCCGAAGAGCAACTTTGAAGGGCTGTAACCTGAAAACTATACAAGATATCAAAAAATATCTCCAGTTTTGTGTTTTTCGTGCCATTTATAATAAATTAGTAAATTTTGAAAATTTTGAAATTTTTTTGAATTTTTTTTTCAAAATTTCGATTAAAGATATCTCGACAAATATGAAAGATACAGACTTGCAGTGTTCACCAATCGATTCAGCTCAACGAAATACATAAACCCTGAAAATTTCAGAAAATTTGGACAACCGGTTGAAATGTTAGAGCAAAAAGTCTGAAAATGGCCAAATTCAGGCCAAACGTCAAGGGGTACCACTTGACTTTTTGGACAAAAAACGCCATTTTCAGGCTTTTTGCTCTAACTTTCCATCCCGTAAAGCGACTTTTATGAAAATTTGCATACTTATGTATTTTGACGAGCTGAATCGATTGGTGAACACTGCAAATCTGTATCTTTAACATTTGTCGAGTTATCGCCGATCGAAATTTTGAACAAAAATACAAAAAAATTTCAAA
Organism: Poecilus cupreus; assembly: GCA_963942605.1. Lineage (NCBI taxonomy): Eukaryota > Metazoa > Arthropoda > Insecta > Coleoptera > Carabidae > Poecilus > Poecilus cupreus. The sequence goes on from OZ012717.1 coordinate 2,592,801, forward strand.
ATTTTAAAAATTTGCTAATTTGTAATATAAGGCTCCATAAATACTAAACTGAAGAGAATTTTTAGATATCTCGTGTAGTTTTTGAATTACAGGCCCTTAAAGTTGCACTTCGAAAAATACCAAAAATCGACGTATCTCGAAAAATATTAGAGATCTGACGATGCGCTCTGCTGCAATGGGTTTCTTAGCGCTTATTTTATAAAGAAATGTAATAAAATAATATTACAATTTTATGAGGAAATTCCGTGATTTTCTATCGGAATGTGAATCTGTATTGAATGATTAATAAATAATTACAGTTTCTGTTATTTGTTTGTTCCCTTAGCAACTAAAACCCACTGAACACGTATGACTAGTTCCTTGCGTATGACTTTATTTTAAAATAGAAATCTGTTAATATCTAGTCTAACTAATAATACAAATATTACTTACATTTATAATATTTCATAAGACACATATTTTACACATTTCACAATTATTTGACACGTTTGACACCTAAATATTATAAATGTTTTCGTTTTTTTCCCATTGTAACTAATATTATTGAAATATATTCTTGAATATATAATTTAGTTTTTCTCAAAATTAGAAGCATGTACAAGAAAAGTGCAAGTAACACTTTATATTCCAATTATTATTGCTAACATCTTTTATTTGAAACTTTTTCTGTAAGCTTATTTTTAAATTTATTGTTTTCTGTGTCCAGTAAAGTTCCTCTTCCGGTTGTTCAATTTCATTCAAAATCAACTCAGTTCTTCATTTTTTCATAAAACTTATAAATTCCAAGTTTCGTTCACATATCTTGTCTAGTTCATGAGATATTGCGCACACGGACATCCATCCATCCACCCATCCTTACACACAGACATTATTGAGAAATTGGTCTTAACGGATTCAGTGGACGTCAAAATATGTATTTCCGCAAAAATCTCATCAGCGATTTTTTTCGTGATTCCAATACTTCCTTATACTTTGTATAAGAAAGTAAAAATCAAAAAAGCAGTAGGGCGATAAGTGGGCTAGATTTCAAATAAAAAATAATGTATGACACACGTGTATAAGTGTATTTAAAGACTTGCGTCGTGATGTAAACTCGTCGTACGCATTTGAAAAGCTTACTTATACACTTGTATCATAATATACTATGTATTACAATTCACCGCTTTTACCATTATTTTTGTTGGTTGCAGAATTTAATATTAATATTGTCAGATTTGAAAGAAATATGCTTCTTTATAAACGAGACAATAATGATTGTTCAAGTTGTTTTCTGTTGCCATTTGAAAAAAAAAACTTGTATTTTAATATTTTTTTTCCTTGTTATATTTTGTATTTATAAAAAAAAATACAAATAAAAGCTGTTTTTGTTTTGAAAATCTGAATTCATTTTGTAATAATTAGAAAAATGTCTGTAGCTATACCTACTGAAAATTTCATCTTTTGCTTTTGTTGATTTATGAAAACATTGTTTATTGATTACTGTCTTGCTGATTTGCAGTTAATTAAATAATGTTGTGAACAATTTATTGACAAGAAAACATGGTCAATTTATTGGCCAATAAATTGCGTCGTGTAAAACTGGCATGTGAATTGAAGCCTTCAACATAGAGTTCGGTAAATATGTAAACTAAAATTCAATCTCCAGACAATATAATATTGCGAAGATATATCATTTGATGGTTTAAAATAAAAAGTATTGAATATTTTCTCATAGAATAAAGAATATAAATAGAAGAAGCTTAAGTACGAATCCTCCATCCGCCATCTTGTCTAATTTCTTATTTGTCTTCGGGCAATAAAACCCTTTTATCCAACACCTCTCAATAAATGCTATATTACTATGGCGATTTTAAACAAGCAAAGTAACAGATTATCCACTAGTGGGTATAATTTTGAGGAAAGCCACTAGTGAGTATTTTTTTATTTATAACAATAGTAATAACACACAACACCTTGGTAACTACTTCGATTGACATTTTAATTTAAAAATTTAAAGCATATGTCACTGTCAAATAAATTTTCTTTAATAAATTTTTCATTTATTAAGAAGTGTTGGATAAAACGTTATACTTCACACGTGGGCAAAGTGGAATTACCCACTCGATAAAATTATCTCACTCAGCCTTCGGCTTCGTGAGCTAAGATTTCTCTCGTGGGTAATTCCTTACTTTGCCCACTTGTAAAGTAAATAACTATTTTGTGCCTTCATGTCTATTATTATTTATTTTATAGAAAAAAAAATTTAAATAACGCATTAATAAAAACTATATCATTTTGATGTGTATTCCCGAGCTTGCTCTCTCTCTTGTTTTGTAGGTTTATATATTTTTCTCTAATTTTCATTCTACATTTTCACAACAAAATTTACATAATACCACATATGTTCGTTGATGCAATAATGTAAATATTAATTCTGTTAAAATGTTTTGTTATAAAAATAATTATCTAACAAATGTGTTTTGTGAATTCATAATATTTAAAATATTTTTATTCGAATAGAACATCATCTCATAACACTGTCTAGTTAAGTTCAGTAAAAAATGTCAAAACTTTCTCTTAACGTAATCTTAAAGTTAATCATGCAAATTAGCAAATTAATTTATAATGAATGAAATTTTAAAGCTATGCAGATTGCTAGATAATATACTTACTTTTACATTAAATAATAAATAAATAATTACGGAAAATTAATTATTATTGGACATAAAATTAGAAATTTCATTAGTTTAAAATTTTCATGTTTTACTATTCACAGCAGTGATAAAATTCTATTCGTTTGCCTGATTGATTTACTTGTATCACATTTTTTACCTCCCGCCTACCTCTAGGTAAGGGAGGTATTGTTTTTGGTCAGAAAATTGGGTAGTGAGTTTTCAATGAATAAGCACGTTTTAGGGTCCCTACAATACGATTTTACTATTTTCGCGATGATGTCTGTATGTATGTATGTATGTATGTATGTATGCGTGTGTGTGTGTAGTCTGTGGCAATTTTTTCGTCTCGCATAACTCAAATACTATAATACCAAAAAATACAATTTTGTGAATTTTTGCTTCTTATATTTAAATGAAGAGCTGATTAGATTTTGGATAAAATTGGTCAACCGGAAGTAGCAGTTTACTTGAAGTCCTTAACAGTTTTTCGTGAAAAACACGGTTAAATTTCCTTTTGCAACAATTTATGTTATTTTGAAAGTTGAAGAATATTTAATTCTACATTTGTTTTGATTACACTAATTTTAATAATTTTCATTAGATTTAGAGATAATAAAATATAAAGAAATTAGATTTCACAAATCTTGCATTCCTAGTACACCATGGAAAATTTTCAATTTTTTACGAAATGTGACACATGTCATTGTGATTGTGAAGCTGTTTTCTTAGTGAAATATATGTCAAAAAATTAAATAAATATACGAAAGAAAATTAAAATTCTCAAATATAAATAGAAAATAAACAAATAAGAAGGTATGTTTCTGTATCATCAAATGATATTTTGTATCGTTTAAGAGTAGTATTGGGCGGAAGGTTATGTGCTGCCCACATCAGATTTTTTTTTATTTCATTGAAACTGCTTTCATTAATGGTTTTTTCCATATACCGTACAATAATTGTGCACAATTTTAAAACATTTTATCCAGATATGAGATAAAATTTCAATCATATGATTGGTTTTCCAACGTATTTATAGAAATTTTTCCATTGGCTTTTTATTGAAACTTTTCTAATTAATTTTTATCTATAGAGTGTAGAGTGTATAGGGATTTCAATACTATTTTTTTTATTTTGTTATATGTTTTTACCTATTCACTTTACAGCAAAGATGTAAATAAAAAGTTGTGATATTTCACGATATATCAATCAAATTAAAATTAATATTTATAAAAAAAATTATAACGCAGCCATGAAAAATTAACCAAAAACAAAAAATATTTGACATTTCATAGAAGATTTATATTTATTTATTACAGTGTTGTATTATTTTCTGTAGAATGGGTCTTATTATATGTTATATAAGTAAATTCAGAACAACTTTTGTAATTACACTTTTGCTTTATAGTGAATAGGTAAAAGATACAGCAATACTTAAAAATTGTAATTTCTGTGTTGTTTTAAAAATGTATCTCCTAGTTGGGTATTCCGATATATTTTTTCAGTTGTTTGGATCACTAGTAATGCATATACACTATACAGTATGTGCAACAAAGCGTGGAACATAGGATTTTAAAATTGTGCGGAAATTGGTTCTCCTATACATTTTAGAGCAAAAATACAAGAATTAAAAGTTGTTTAAAATTAATTTTTACTTAAAAAAAATTCTCTTTTAATGCAATTAAATATCTGTACCACTAAATACTTAGAAAATAAAATGACATTTTCATCAAAATTCAGATAACCAAATAAATAATAATAGTTATTTACTTTACAAGTGGGCAAAGTTAGGAATTACCCAGGAGAGAAATCTTAGCTCACGAAGCCGAAGGCTGAGTGAGATAATTTTATCGAGTGGGTAATTCCACTTTGCCCACGTGTGAAGTATAACGTTTTATCCAACACTTCTTAATAAATGAAAAATTTATTAAAGAAATATTATTTGACAGTGACATATGCTTTAAATTTTTAAATTAAAATGTCAATCGAAGTAGTTACCAAGGTGTTGTGTGTTATTACTATTGTTATAAATTTAAAAATACTCACTAGTGGCTTTCCTCAAAATTATACCCACTAGTGGATAATCTGTTACTTTGCTTGTTTAAAATCGCCATAGTAATATAGCATTTATTGAGAGGTGTTGGATAAACAAATAAAACAAAATATCAATTAGAATCATAATACTTTAATATTTAATGCTGAATTTTAATAATGGACACAATGATTACAAAAATTAACATCAATAATATTGAACTGCACTGTCAGCATGAAATTTTCATTTGTTTTTTATCTCCATGGCTATCTGATTTTTGACGAAAATGTCATATCTTCTTTTCTAAATATCTAGCGCTGGAGATATTCTATTGCATTAAATGTAGACTTTTTATAAGTAGAAATTAATTCTAAACAACTTTTAATTCTTCTACTTTTGCTCTAAAATGAAAATACCATTTATATGAAATTTTAAATGAAACGACTTTTAAATAAAGTTAAGTTTTACTGAGTTCTGAAAGTTTTTTCAACTAATTGAAAAGAAAAATATAAGGAAGATATATATATTTTTTTTAATTTCATCAAATTTTAAATAATTAGGCCATGACGACACAACGCCTACAACTAACCAGCATAATCAAGCCCGTGCTCATGGTTATCATGTTGTCAATTGTCAATGTCAATCTGTCAATGTCTCAATGGTTTGTCTGTAGTTTTTGTTTAATAATTATCAAGTGTTTGAAGAAAATTTGTCATAACAACGCCTAGAATCATAATAGGTTTGTTCCAACTGGTTATTTCTGACAAGTTTGTGACATGTTTGTGACAATTTCAATGCGCCTGCGAAAAATGTAAACAAGTTAACTTTGAAACATTTCTTTTTTGTGGCGTAAATTGTATGAATTTCTTTATTTATATTTATATTTAAGGTTAACTGTCAAAACAAAATATGAGCATGCACATACGCTTCATTCCATTCGCCGTTCCATAGTCTATGTTTCAAACTTAACTTGTTTACATTTTTCGTAGGCGCACTGAAATTTGTCACAAACATGTCACAAACTTGTCAGAAATGACCACTTGGAACAAACCTAATATCGAAATGTTCAAAAATAATATTTGAATTAAGAAAATATGCGCAAAACATGTAGACATGACGTGAGCGGTAGGCGTTGTGACGTCACAATTTTCATGAGAGTTTATAGTAAGCCTAGAAATTACAGTTTTCAAATATAAATTTAAAAATGAAAAGTTGTTATTAAGTACGGTTTATTGTATTTTCCCATTTTATTATGATAAATACATATACAAAAAGTGATTACTTTGGATAAATTCAATTATCCCAGAGTAACCCATTGTTAATACGCAATATTGTTGGCCGATTTCGAAATTTTACTATAAATACAATTAATTTTTTAATTTGTCATTGTGTCGTTTTAGTAAATGACCGTAAAAATTTCTATGTAATAAAAATTAGAATGCAAAATATTAATTGTAATTTCATGCTCGTCTACTTATAAATTGTATTCAAAAATAATTATGTGTGAGAGCACACGAATTAAATATTCAGATTAATTTTTAATGTAACATAATAATTTTATTATAATATTTCTAATCACTTTTTATTCAATTATATTTCCAATGGATTAATTATTAAAAATAAATATTATTATTTGCGTATTTAATTAATTAATTTGTTTAATTTTTATTTTATTGGACTATATTAAAATATGAATATAATTAAGTATAATATTTATTTTTTATGTGAGGCAAATTAAATTACGAATTTAATTTCATATAAATGTAATACATCATCATTACATTTATTCGTTTTTAGATATACTCAAAGCAAATGTATTATGTATTTTGCACATGAAGTGTGGTTACCAGCCGTCAAATTATGCCTTCCAAGGATTGTACTAGAGGAGGAGCCACAGGAAAAGATTTTCGGCTGGGTTAACAAATTATAAATAGGTCCGATATAACACATTCGCCTGAAGATTATAAATTCCTTAGTAGGACTCCTCGCCCTTCCAACTAATGAATTATTTGTTTGGTGGAAGTGACTTGACGGCTGGTAACAGAGCATTGCACGCGAAAAACTTATGAAGATTTGCAAAAGGAAAGTGTCGCATATATTCATTTTTAATCGCCGAAAAACGGAGTTTCCCTTGTTGACACGTTAATTTTTTTATGTTTGGCCACAGAGTAGAACAATTTTGATAATTCTTTTTTATTAGATGGGGTACACCTCAAAGTTTTCCACCCTTAAGGGTAGTAAAATAGGGAAGGGGATGATTGATTCCTTACTTGTTAACCAATCCTACCACGTATAACTTCGTACTGAGTTATCCGATTTAAATTCCACCCCTAATGGTAAAAAAATAGGTAGCCACAAAAATTTAAAAATAAATCTTTTTAACAAAAAACAGAAAGGCATAAAATAAAATAAACTAATTTTGAGTTCGCGCCAAACAAACAATCTACGATCGTCGATTCAAAGTTAGTTTATTTTATTTTTTGCATTTGAATTTTTTGTAAAATAGTTATTTACTTTACAAGTGGGCAAAGTAAGGAATTATCCACGAGAGAAATTTTAGCACACGAAGCCGAAGGCTGAGTGTAATAATTTTAACGAGTAATTCCACTTTGTCCACGTGTGAAGTATAACGTTTTATCCAACACCTCTTAATAAATGCAAAATTTATTAAAGAAATATTATTTGACAGTGACATATGCTTTAAATTTTTAAATTAGAATGTCAATCGAAGTAGTTACCAAGGTGTTGTGTGTTATTATTATTGTTCTAAATAAAAAATTACTTACTAGTGACTTTTCTCAAAATTATACCCACTAGTGGGTAATCTTTTACTTTCCTTGTTTAAAATCGCTATAGTTATAGAGCATTTATTGAGAGGTGTTGGATAATAGTTATTTGTCAAACTAGAGAGGAAAGCGCTTCTTTTTCCCCCCTCGAGTTCGAAGCGCAGCGAGTGAGGCATTTCGAACGAGAGTGGAAGAAGAGCTTTCATCTCGTGTTAGACACAACATTTTTTTCACGACATGTTTCTAACAACGATTTGTTCGAACCTAAAATACACTTTGAGAACACAACTGACAGACTAACATGTTAAAAATTAGGTTATCAGACACAAGACGGTGTAGCAGTGTTGCCAATGAACCAATCTTAAATATCTTTAATAAATGTCAAATTGTGATTTAATAAGAAAAAGAAAAATATAAGACAAAATTGTAAGATAATTTAAAGTATGTATATCACTAAAATGAGGATTTTCTATAAAATTAGCAATTTATTTATAATTTTAATAATATATTTTTTGTAAATAACGTTCATATTGGTAACACTTCTATATATTTTCCTCTCTAGAGAAGAACAATACACAGAAGAACGGTGAGGTTTCCTACCATGTCGTGAAAAAAAGTTTTTATTACTTAGGTACACGTTTACATATGTATATTTATGATTATTTTTACTGATGTAGTCGCTGATGAATCATGAGTAAATCTTACTGTGCCCGCCACTGGTATTTGCCTCTGTGACCACTTCCTATGACACACTCCAGCTCAGCACATGTTGCGCATTACGAATACTTTAAGTATCTGTCATCCTACCCATTCACCAGTCCGCTAGACGCACGATTGTCTTTTGTTTGATGTATTAGCATACGAGCGACATATGTGTAGATATAAGATAATGACACTAACATATAATTTAGTAACTTGAATCGTTGATCATTATTGTTTTGTAAAATGGACGTATTTATATTTTCTCTAGACTGGCTTATTCGTCAACTAGAACTTGAATATTGAATAAGAAATATAAATATTAAATACACAGAGTGAATCATATGTCTTAATAAACTTTTGACCAAAACTCAATTTTCAAAAATTTTGTACCATACACATACGTAAAGCGTCTTTAGTCACTCAGGGGTCTTAAAACACTCGCTACGCTCGTGTTTTAATTGACCCATTCGTGACTAAAGACTAGCTTTACGGACTTGTATCGTAAATAACTATTATAACTCTGTATGATTTTATCCTACGCTGTGCTAAATGAGTGAATTAACCTAAAATTTTGTATTTAAAAGTTTGACTGTTGTAGATAATTTTCTAAATTTACACAAGAAGGTTGGAGCCTGATTTATCAGAGTTTTAACATAATTTTTGGCGAATTCTGATAGCAATGGTGTTAACATAATCTGCTTTAATATATTTATGTAAATCTTATATTCTTTTTATTTAATTGTGGTCGTCGCAAAAGTATCGTTTACAACACGTGCTGAAAGGGTATTTCTCACTCGTGTAATTAAACCACTCGCCTTCGTCTGGTGGCTCAAACTTCACACTCGTGTGAAATATCCAACTTTCAGCACTAGTTATACAATATACTATTTTTAAAGGCACGAGCGTCTCTTGATAGTTGTGGTGCGTGTTCCTGCATTATTTAATAAGTAATGTACGGCGAGAGGTATTGTGGTGGACACAACAGATTTTTTATGTATTTTTCACTGTCATAGCCATATATCTAACACGTTCATAGCATAATACACTCCGTTGAGGTTTCACGTAGGTCACTGGTTACTAGGTCTGTCGTCGTTTCCTATATAGCACTTTACTACACATGCATTTGTATAGTAGAGACCAGGTTTACAATGTCAATTAATGGCTTTTGCGTTGTAGTTCGCAGACAGACGGAAGATATGCATTACATTTACATCCTTTTGAATCGGACAGACTTCATTGTTGAAGCTAATTTGTCATTCATATAGAACCGTCGTCATAGTGTTTCACTTAACAATTCAATTAGCTTTGTGTTTGCATAGGTCTGTGATCTTTCTTAAAGTTGTTTATTTCATTTCATTTTCTCGGAGGTTATTACTTGAAAAAACAAGTCTTTATTAAGTGTAATAATTAGAAGTGACTAATTACTTGCTGATTAAGTTACTTTGTTCCATTGTGAAACATCCAACACTGACCATGACGAATGTGAAAGGTTATTTCGTCAAATAAATTTTAAATTTAAATAAAACATTGTTTAATTTTACGCAAGAAGTTATTGCTGAATACTCAATAAAATAACTTTTTCTACTCCTGTATAAATACAGGGTGTTCATTTTAAGTGGTACACTATTGCTATTTCGAGAACTATAAGAGCTACGATGTCGGTCAATTAGTAAACAATTTCTATATTATGTGACAATGAAAATGAACGAAGCAAAAATTTTTTTAGACCAGTGATTCTCAAAATGCGGGATGCAACTTTCTTATTTTAAATGGCAACCTATTTTTTTTTTATTTGCTTATTCGGTTCAGTATTTTTTTCTGAATTCAACAATATTCACATGTAATGAACAAATAATACAAAATATTTTAGAAAAACCCAAATTGAAAATGTATCATTTTTATTTAAATATGCCTACACAAAGTTTGCCATGGAAAAAAAACCAGTGTCAGATGTATCTGTCAAATATCAAGCCACGGTATTTCTTTCATGTTAAGTTCATAAAACGTGTGCAAAACAGAGTGGAAATAGTATATTGAACAACTAGTGTTACAATGACCTTTTTTGTAATACGAGTATAGTTTGCGTAAACGAGCCGCAGGCGAGTTACGCAAAATACGAGTATTACAATTAGGCATTGTAACACGAGTTGTTCATATTACTTTTCCTATTTCACGTTCATAAATTCAAATAAAATAAAATAAAATAAAATAAAATTGTACGGCATGTTTAATATACCACTGGTCACCAAGGGGCTTTGCCCGCGGGGCCTATCGGGTCCCAGGCCGCAACCCCGACGCAGGGGCTCCGATTCAATAATTTTACGTGAGCAATGACAGCCCCAAGTTTGACAGACTGTTAATTTTACAAAAAATATATTCCTGAAAAATAGTTGCACAAAATTCAATTTTGTAGCATTGTTTTTGAAAAAAACAGTGTCACAAAATTGACTTTGTGTACGTGAAATAGGAAAACTTATTTGCACTATGAAAAATCTGTTGTGGGCAGCACAATACTTCCCACCATAGATTTCTTATCGAACAATGCAGGAACACGAACCACCATTATCAAGAAACGCTCATCCCTTCAAAAAATTATAACACATGTCAAAAAATGACATTTTTCAACCATTGTTTTGTTTTTCTTAAAACAGGTTATCAATATCAAATATCAAAATACAATTTTTCTTTAAGGTGTAATTCGTAAATAGTGACAGTAAGAGAAAAATGTTTCAAACAATAATTGTAGAAAATAATATTTGAAACATTGCTTTAATAACAAGATTTTTATTAAACCATAATTTACTGCGATATTTTAAAATAACTTGATATGGCTTCAAGTAAACTACCACTTCCGGTTGTTGGATTATCACCAAAAACTAATCAGCTATTTCAAAGAGTATACAATTGATATATATATATATATATATATATATATATATATATATATATATATATATAAAATATCAAAATTTTCAGTTTAGTAGTTTTTTAGAAACAGTAACTCCAGATCCATACAGACTGACAGACGGACTGACAGACAGACTGGCAGACAGACAGACACAAACACACACAGACTTCATCTCGAAACTATTAAAATCATATTCTAGGGACCCTAAAACGTGCTTATCCACTGAAAACTCACTACCCAATTTTAACATGATTCCTATTACCTCCCTCACAGGATGTGGCGGGAGGTAAACATTTATATTGGTGTTTCTATTGTTGAAGAAGTAAGTTTTGTTCTAGGTATAAAGCGAGCGGCATATTATTTTTCTGGTGGATTTATTACTCTCTTTTATTCTCAAATTGAATATTGTATAATACGTGACGCCAACTATATAAATCTCCAATATTTATACAATAATTAGCAAAATTTAATTTATTGAAAATTTCTATTATATGCAGGCATAATAATTATAATAATCAATTAATTGTAATGAAGATCACATACAATAATTTTATTATAATAAAACATCATTAATTCACAGAGCTATTTTTCTGAATGTATTTAATAAATAAACAATTCATAATTTGATTGAAATGTTGTAATTAAAATTCAATATTCAATTCACGATCAAAATAATATTTACGAAACGGTAAATTATTAAATATGTACATATTTAAAATACCTTCGATAAACATATTTAATCATTGACAGTAACGTCATTCGATATATATTCCAGACACGAGGGATCAATTTCTGAATGTATGTGTCGGTATAAATATTAAAATAAGTGTCACATCACATCAGGGGTAAAATAAATTGTTTAAATATTCATAAAATACGTATTAGAAACAGGAAGGACGGTGCACGAATTTCAACGAAGAAAGAAAAGTATCTTTAAGCTCAAAAGGTACTTCAATATTCATAAGGCAAGGTTAGGTTTAAATCGAGGATAAAATTTACCCAATTATTACGTTTGAACAACTCCTGTACAATGCAATTAATTCTTCGATCAGAAATATAACGAACTATATATTTTTTTAAATGGCTCACCAAGAAAAGTAGATACTCCCAATTATATTTAACAATGGGATATTCTTCCTTTAATTGTATTCCGGGTGGTGTCTTTTTTGTATGTTACGTAGGAAACACAATGCTATTTACTTATTGTAGAGACAGTTTGTTCCCTGAAGATTTTAGACTAAAAATGTAAATATGTATAAAAAAAGTTTAGAATATAAAACTGTACCTAACAAGCTTTAATTTTAACAAAATATTATCCCGTCGAAAAAAACTGAAAAGCAAAAAATGCTTCTAATTTTGAGAAAAACTAAATTATATATTCAAGAATATATTTCAATAATCTTAGTTGCAATGGGAATAAATCTGATGTGTCCAGCACATAACCTCCCGTCCAATACTACTCTTAAACGATACAAAATAGTACTTGATGATACAGAAACATACCTTCTTATTTGTTTATTTTCTATTTATATTTGAGAATTTTAATTTTCTTTCGTATATTTATTTAATTTTAGACATATAATTTACTAAGAAAACAGCTTCACAATCACAATGACATGTGTCACATTTCGTAAAAAATTGAAAATTTAGAAATGTTTCCATGGTGTGTACAATGCAAGATTTGTGAAATCTAATTTCTTTATATTTTATTATCTCTAAATCTAATGAAAATTAATAAAATTAGTGTAATCAAAACACATGTAAAATTAAATATTCTTCAACTTTAAAACTAACATAAATTGTTGAAAAACTGTTAAGGGCCTCAAGTAAACTGTAAACACACACACACACACACACACACACACACACACACACACACACACACACACACACACACACACACACACACACACACACTCCTACACACACACACACACACACATACGCACACGCACGCGCACACACACACACACACACACTCACACACACACACAAACGTACATACATACATACAGACATCATCGCGAAAATAGAAAAATCGTATTGTAGGAACCCTAAAACGTGCTTATTCATTGAAAACTCACTACCCACTTTTTTGACCAAAAACAATACCTCCCTTATCTAGAGGTAGGCGGGAGGTAAAAAACGAAAACATTTTTAATATTTATGCGTCAAACGTATCAAATAATTGTGAAGAGTTAAAAATATGTAAATAAATAAATAAATCATCACGCCTTTTACCCATTACGGGTGTGGCACTCTGCTTACGCAGATCTCGGTAGGTGATATATTTTTTCGTATGAAGTGCGGTTACCAGCCGTCAAATCATAGCCCCCACAGATGTTAGTGGAGGGGGAACCACAGGGGTAAATTTAAATTTGTAACTGTCGGCAGTGGGATTCGAACTGAGGATCTCAAGATCCACAGTCCGACACGTTACCACGGAGCTATGTGTCTTGTGAAATATTATAAATCTAAGTAATATTTGTATTATTAGTTAGAAAGTTTTGCTGACTAGATATTAACAGATTTCTACTTTAAAATAAAGTCATACGCAAGGAACAAGTCATACGTGTTCTGTTGGTTTTATTTGTATAAGAAAGTAGTGTGGTGTCCACACCAGATTTTGTTTGCTTCTTTTGACAAAACTGAATTATATGTTTAATAAACTAATTTTAGTTGAAAAATATACAAATGCGTTGCCAGTAGTTCAGTGGTACCAAAAATGTTAGTTTCATGAAAACTACCCTTAAATATGCAAATTTTAAAAATATTCTTTTTGTTTCGTAACCTACACATGTCATACTACTTACTCTTAAATTTATGACATTAACTTCAAAACCATCCTGTATATTAGCCAGAACTACATGTTGGCTGAACTACGAGCTCTGTTTTTGGATGTTTTAAGAGAAGTATTTTAGCCTCGGTTTTAGCGCTGAACAATGTTCTAAAATAATAAAAGTGGTAGATAATATATTTCTTTGTAACTTCTATCAGAAGCATTTTTTAACGAAACATTGTGCAATGCTAGAATTGGAGGCTAAAACAGAACTTCTAGCATTATTCTTATTTTTATATTGTTCTGGTATTTAAGGAATCCAGTACAAAACTAGAAAATATTTCCTGTTCCATATTTTCTCCGTTTTTAAATGGCAGAATTATCTTATAATAACGAAGCATCATTCTGACCTAACGTAAAAATTTCTCACATGTAATTGGAGTATACGTTCGCCTGTACTTTCAACGACGATTGTTCCATATGACACACATCGTACAAGTGCTAATTATTATTACATCATTTTTTAGAGAGCTTAGAAAATAATTATCTTTTATTTTGTTCACGAAGTGTAAATACTTGTATGTGTAGATACTTCAACAATTAGTACTTGTAATGAAGAAATCTTACTAATATGATAATATAAGGAATACTAGTTTTCAAACAGTCATGGTAATCTTTAAGTTTCTCAATGCTTTTTAAATACAAAAAAGAATGATTGTACTGTTATATCTGTTTAATATGACACAATTTATTGGTTAATAACATGGCCAAGTTTTCTTGTCAATAAATTGCCAAGAACAAAGGCATTGTCGTTTGTTTTACGTATTCAGCAGTACCAACATAATATCAGCTGTCACCTATGCTACTAATATTTTTGGTTCAACCTATATGTACAAAAATGACAAACTAATGCAAACATAAACCTGAAAATTTATCGGAAAATGTCCTAATTCGTCAATAAATTGACTAATTTATTGGTAAAAAAACATTGACGTATTGATACAAAGAACAAGAAATTGCGAAGAAAACTTGGGCAGTTTACATATACAGGCTGTTCATTTTAAGTAGTACACTATTGCTATTTTGAGAACTATAAGAGCTACGAGGTCTGTTAAATTAGCAAACAATTTCTATATTATAAGACAATAAAATGAGCAAAAAAATATTTTTTTTAGACCAGTGGCTCTCAAAATGCTGGGTGCAACTTTCTTATTTTAAATGGCAACCTACTTTTTTTATTTGCTTATTCGATTCAGTATTTTTTTCTGAATTCAATGATGTTCATATGTAATGACCAATTAATACAAAATATTTGAGAAAAATGCAAAATTAAAAATGTTTCATTTTTATTTAAATATGCATATACAAAGTTTGCCATGAAAGAAAACAAATTATTATTCTATTCAGTATTTTTTCTGAATTCAATGATATTCACATGTAATGACCAATTAATACAAAATATTTGAGAAAAATGCAAAATTAAAAATATATCTTTTTATTTAAATTTACATATACAAAGTTTGCCATGGAAGAAAACAAATAAATCAAACATTTTTTAATATTAGTTTTTTTAAGTGTACCTCTGTATTTCTGTATTTTAACAACTAAATTAATAATTATTCTCATAATTACAGTTTTTTCAATTATTTCTGCATTTGATTTATTTGTTTTCTTCCATGGCAAACTTTGTATATGCTTATTTAAATAAAAATGATACATTTTTAATTTTGCATTTTTCTCAAATATTTTGTATTATTTGGTCACTACATGTGAATATCATTGAATTCAGAAAAAAATACTGAATCGAATAAGCAAATAAAAAAAGTAGGTCGCCATTTAAAATAAGAAAGTTGCACCCCGCATTTTGAGAACCACTGGTCTAAAAAAATTATTGTTTCGCTCATTTTAATTGTCTTATAATATAGAAATTGTTTGCTAATTTAACAGACCTCGTAGCTTTTATAGTTCTCGAAATAGCAATAGTGTACCACTTAAAATGAACACCCTGTATACAGAACGTCACGCTATATCCCACTCTGTGGGGTAGCACGAACTCAGAAACACAATCTACCAACAATCATTCCTATTTTGTCACACTACTTTCGCCTCGTCCACTTTAGAATGAATTTACTTTTATTTTAAAAATCAAACATTTTTTAAAATGCTAATATGGTAATGGTAACGTGTCGGACTGTGGATCGTGAGATCCTCAGTTTGAATCCCACTGCCGACAGTTACAAATTTAAATTTACCCCTGTGGTTCCCCCTCCACTAACAACTTTGGGGGCTATGACTTGACGGCTGGTAACCGCATTTCATACGCAAAAATATATCACCTACTGAGATCTGCGTAAGCAGAGTGCCACACCCTTAATGGGTAAAAGGCGTGATGATATATTTATTTTATATTTTTATATTTATAAAAATTACAAATGGAGTTTACATGAATATCATAAATGGAAAGCATTGTACTATACGACTTTTGTTTGTAAAAAAATTGTTAATTAAAATCAAGGTATGTAAAAAGAGTAATATGTGGTTTTAAAAAATACACTAACGAGCAAAAAATTTAGGTGGAATTATGATGTATTTTCGGAATTTTTTTGTTTTAAATTGATATTTGAAAACTGAAAACCATTGTACTATATTGTATAGGCAAAATTAATTATTCAATATTGAAACGCTTAGCATATTTTTTGGAAGGAATTATAAGGGAATGCGTAAGGAAAATTTTACATGAGAATTATAAAATGCCAAAAGAGTGTGCGAAAATCTCACAATTGAACAAAAAGAAGCTCGTTTCTGGTCAAGTATAACATTCCAGTGTCAGATCGTCCATATTATTTGCCTAACCTGGTAAACTAAGTAGGTTTTGTATGATTTTTTTCTGATTCGCGATAAATGGCGCTGCAATTAGAAAAATAATTATTGTCATGTTTCCCATTTAAGATTTCAAAATGTCCCCACGCCCTACCCCCAGGGAGTTGGTGACATAAGATAGGTTTTTGAAAAATATAAAAAAAATGTTGGTGTGGGCACCACACTACTTTCTTATACAAATAAAACCAATTGAACACTTATGACTTGTTCCTTGCGTATGACTTTATTTTGACAATTATTTGATATATAGATGTTACCTGTTTAATTTGTTTTAAAATAGAAATCAATTAATATGTATTCTTCAAAACTTTCTATCTAATAATACAAATATTACTTTTATAATATTTCACAAGACACATATTATTGACACGATTGACACATAAATATTAAAAATGTTTTAGTTTTTTTCCTATTGTAACTAAGATTATTGAAATATATTCTTAAATATATAATTTAGTTTTTCTCAAAATTAAAAGCATGTACAAGAATAGAGTAAATAACATTCTATATTCCAAACATTTTTTCTAACATCTTTCATTTGAAACTTTTTCTTACAGCTGATTCCATTTTTGAGAAAAATGGAATTTATTGTTTTGTGGGTCCAGTAAACTTCCTCTTCCGGTTTCTCAATTTCATTCAAAATCAACTCAGCTCTTCATTTTTTCTTGAAACTTATAAATTCCAAGTTTCGTTTACATACCTTGTCTCGTTCATGAGATATTGCGCACACGGACATCCATCGATTCATCCATCCATCCATCTATCCATCCTCACACACGGACATCATTGAGAAATTGGTCTTAACGGATTCAGTGGACGTCAAAATATGTATTTCCGCAAAAATCTCGTCAAAGATTTTTTTCTTGATTCCAATACTTCCTTATACTTTGTATAAGAAAGTAAAAATAAAACAAAATATATCGATCTCGGTAAGTGATATATTTTTGCGTATAAAGTGCGGTTACCAGCCGTCAAATCATAGCTCCCAAAGATGTTAGTGGAGGAGGAACCACAGGGGTAAATTTTAATTGGCAACTGTCAACTGTGGGATTCAAGTGGAGGATCTCACGATCCACAGCCAGACACGATACCACGGAGCTATTTACCCCATAAAAAATATTATACTGGGTGTCTCATTTTAATTTACCACCTGAAATATCTGTAGACTTACGCTTCGAATCGAAAAATATCCCAGGTAAAAGTTTAATGATTTGGAGGGGAACAGGTAATTATGTAAAAAATTCTATCCCCCCACCCCCAGGGGTGGCTGGCGTAGGGGTAACTTTGAAAAATTAAATAGGAACCCTTATTTTTTATTGTAGATTCGGAAGAAGCGTAAAAAAATAAGTAAGTTTTATCTAAAAAAGTTTTTTATTACTATGATAGATGGCGCTGCATTCAATTGTTTCATTTTAATTTAACACCTGGAATATCTGTAGACCTACGATTCAAATCGAAAAATGTCCCAGGTAAAAGTTTAATGATTTGGAGGGGAACAGGTAATTATGTAAAAAATTCTATCCTCCCACCCCCAGGGGTGGCTGGCGTAGGGGTAACTTTGAAAAATTAAATAGGAACCCTTATTTTTTATTGTAGATTCGGAAGAAGCGTAAAAAAATAAGTAAGTTTTATCTAAAAAAGTTTTTTATTACTATGATAGATGGCGCTGCATTCAATTGTTTCATTTTAATTTAACACCTGGAATATCTGTAGACCTACGATTCAAATCGAAAAATGTCCCAGGTAAAAGTTTAATGATTTGGAGGGGAACAGGTAATTATGTAAAAAATTCTATCCTCCCACCCCCAGGGGTGGCTGGCGTAGGGGTAACTTTGAAAAATTAAATAGGAACCCTTATTTTTTATTGTAGATTCGGAAGAAGCGTAAAAAAATAAGTAAGTTTTATCTAAAAAAGTTTTTTATTACTATGATAGATGGCGCTGCATTCAATTGTTTCATGTTAATTTAACACCTGGAATATCTGTAGACCTACGATTCAAATCGAAAAATGTCCCAGGTAAAAGTTTAATGATTTGGAGGAAGACATGTAATTATGTCAAAAATTCAACCCCTCTACCCCCAGGGGTGGCTGGGGTGGGGGTAACTTTGAAAAATTAAATAGGACCCCTTATTTTTTATTGTAGATTCGGACGAAGAATAAAAAGTAAGTTTTATCTAAAAAAAATTCTTATTATTGTGATAGATGGCGCTGAAATCAATAAAATTTGTTTTATTGAAAATGAAACTTATTATTTTGAATTCAAAACAATGTGTCGAATAGAAGTATTTACAGTATTGTTTTGAACCAGTGTTTCTAAGTTATCGTAGAACGAAGTGCATCATAAAACAGTTCCTTAAAAATGGATGATTACCCGCCAAATGAAATAGTTGAAATACATAATAAAACGAATTTTATTGATTGCAGCGTCATCTGTCATAGTAATAAAAAAAAACTTTTTTTAGATAAAATATACTTATTTTTACGTTTTGTCCAAATCTACAATAAAAAATAAGGGGTCGAACTTAATTTTTCAAATTTACCCCCAATCCAGCCACCCCTGGGGGAAGGGGGGTTGAAATTTTTACATAATTACACGTCCCCTTCCAAATTATTAAACTTTTACCAGGGACATTTTTCGAATTGAAAAGTAGGTCTACAGATATTCCAGGTGGTAAGTTAAAATGAGACAATTGAATGCAGAGCCATCTATCATAGCAATAAAAAACTTTTTTAGATAAAACTTACTTATTTTTTTTACGCTTCTTCTGAATCTACAATAAAAAATAAGGGTTCTCATTTAATTTTTCAAAGTTACCCCCAGCCATCCCTGGGGGTAGGGGGGTTGAATTTTTTACATAATTACCTGTCCCCCTCCAAATCATTAAACTTTTACCTGGGACATTTTTCGATTTAAAACGTAGGTCTACAGATATTTCAGGTGGTAAATTAAAATGAGACACCCAGTATTTTTGTTTTTTTTTTATTTGATGTGTATTTCTAGAGATATTACACCGTCCCGGAACTTTTTGAATACTCTATATTCTATAAGAGCTCTACACAAAAATATCCATTCCTAATAACATAAAATACTGCTACTACTCCTATTATATGTATCCCAAATTGGTTCTACAAATTTGAAGACTTTGTAAAATTATTCTTTTTTAATAATTATTAACATTTCAGGTTTCTCGTCCAGAAATATAAAACCAATATTAAAGTTTCTAAAGTAAAGTTTCTTATCTATTAAAAGTTTCTCAATGATCTTAAGACTTGTGTGTTCCTAGCAAAATGAAACTTTTTATGCCGATGATTGCATACCCTTCGAAAAGATCGCAGTAGAATAGTTTTAATTCCAAGCTTACTACATTTACCATCAGAATGTTTGTTTCCTTGTGCTGAGCATATCAAGCACTCATTATTTTTTGTTTGTCTTGCAACTTAATCATACGTTTCAGAGTATCCTTGAATTATGGAAATTTATTCAAATGTAGTTTGGCGGAATTTGGAAAGGACTATTTATAGGTAAGGTTATTTGAATTCAGGGCACACTAAGATTTCCCTGCGGTGATCCATTACTTTGGTTCCTTTTGTCAAGTTTCAAACAGGATTAAATGAGATGTATCAAATTGTGTTTATTATACATTGTATTCCTTTCGCTTTTACATTGATTTTATTATGTTCCTGTTTACCTAAGGTAAATATTTACAGTCAACATAATATATTGGTATAGTCTGTAAGACCTCCAACGAAAGTGTTTTTTTTTTATCGCTGCACCTATTCAGGAAGTTTGGAAAAGAGTGATAAATTTCAGGTAGAACGATTCTTTGATTAATTCTGAGTCGACAATCCTAATGCAAACAATTGAATGGCACTGTTTAAAGCCACACGAAGCCATCAAACTTGTAAATATGCGATTAGAATTAAACGAAATTTTAAAATTCTATTATGAAATATCATTGCTATTTGCTTTCAAGAAGGATTATGTAAAATTGCGTTGATTAACTAATCGTTTAATATCAATACTTTAAGTTTTTAACTCCTTTTCAGACGTATTTTTTTTAATTGTTATTTGTTACATATGGCAAAATTTTACATAAAAGTTTTGTGTTTATAAAATAAATGAAAAATAATTTTTTCACGACATACCAGGAAACCCCACTTTTTTCTTCCGAAATAGAGGGGAAAATATAGAAATATTACCAACATGAAAGTTATTTTCATAAAATATATTTTACAAATAAATTCCTAATTTTATTGAAAATCCTTATTTTAGTGATACACTCGTACATACTTTAAATTGTCCTACATTTATGTCTTGTATTTTCCTTTTTTTAGATAAATAAAATAAATAAATATATCATCACGCCTTTTACCCATTATGGGTGTGGCACTCTGCTTTTGCAGATATCGGTAGGTGATATATTTTTGCGTATAAAGTGCGATTACCAGCCGTCAAATCATAGCCCTCAGAGCTGTTAGTGGAGGGGGAATAACAGGGGTAAATTTAAATTGGCAACTGTCTTACGATCCACAGTCCGATACGTTACCACGGAGCTATTTTCTAGATTAAATCACAATTTAACAACATTAATTTAGGTTGGTTTTTTGGCAACACTGTTACAGCATGCAAGTTGTGTGTTGTCAAAGTGTATTTAAGTTCCGAGCAAATCGTTTTTAGAAACATGTCATGAAAAAAATTATGTGTCTAACACAAGAAGAAAGCATTTCTTCCACTCTCGCTCGAATTGTCTCATTCGGTGCGCCCATGAGGCAAACTACGAGCTCAAGTGGGAAAAAGATGTGCTTTCCTCTTTAGTTTGACAAATAACTATTGTCATATTTTTAAATTTTACATTTGACATTTAACAGTCAGTTCTGCGATTGGCCGAGATGAGTGAATTATAGGCTTGCAACGAATATTCGGCAACTATTCGGTATTAGGCCTATTCGGCCACATTTTTACTATTCGGCCGAATACCGAATAGTTAAGCATTATTCGGCCGAATACCGAATAGTTTAGAATATAGAGGAAAGTGGAAATTTAGTGTATTTTATTAGGTAATTTTTGCTTGAAATAAAATAATAAATGTAAAACACATAAGGGTGTCTATTCTGAAATTTACCTGTTAATTTTTAACGGCCTGTTAAAAATTTTAACCAATGATAACAGACGGTACTGAATAAAAACTGAAAATTTCATTTGCCGCATTTCTATTAGTTTGAATATTTATTTAATTTAAATAGGCCCCATACATAGAGGACACATGCTATAAATAAAGATACATAGGTATACAGTAAAAAATTTATAGTTAAAATTAATAAAATTTTAAATTTTAAGAAAATATTTAGTCCCAGACGATCCACCGTTATTTTATGTTAATTTAACAAGTTTCAAATTTGTTAGCAGGTAACAAATTATTTCTGTGTATTTCTTAACAAAATATATTTGTGAATATAGTAATTATTACCATTTATTTTTATGTACTTTTGACAAAATATTTTAGTAATTATATAGAAGCTGAATAATAAATCATAGTTATTATAACAAATAAAGTTGTTTCGAACAAAAATTTCAATTTGCTAAATTAGCTAAATTTACTTTTTATTATTCACGAGACTATTTATTAAATTTTATAAATGTAGCAAATAAATAAAAACAACAATTTTTCTTGTTAATAATTCAGAAATGACAAAATTTTAATTTAACAAATTGTCATATTTGTTCATATTGTTAATTTAACACAAGATATTTTTCAATAATAACTAAAAATACTGAGTAATAAACAGAAAAAACCAGCCGAATACTATTCGCCGAATATTCGGCTATTCGGCCAAGGAATCCGCCGAATATTCGGTATTCGGCCTATGGCCGAATACACTATTCGTTGCAAGTCTAGTGAATTATCAATCTACAATTCACTATCGTTTTTATGACTACTATAATTAATAAAAAAAAAAAAACACAGAAATAGAAAAAAAGAATATTTTTAAATCTGCTTTATGAAATGTCAAATATTTTTCGTTCCAATTAATTTAATAAATTTTAATGACTGAAATATCATCAAATACTAATAGGTAACCAACTTTAATGTATGCATTTTTAAGTTTTAAACAACTTTTTATTTATACTTTTGCTGTACGCCAAATTTCTATTCTCCACCCTCACCCAGTATAATTTTGATGGATAATACGCGTAAGATGATATCGCCCATTAGCAAAAAAATTTGCCTTGGGGCTTGTAATGTGTATTGTTGTGTAAATTCGAGATTAATAACAAAGAAGTAATTACTAAATTATAATCATCAATATAGATGTACAATATTTGTTTACATTCCGCATAATTTTCGAATAATAGCTATCAAACTGTGGATGAGAGCCTAAGGCAGTATTTTCATTTAATGTATCGAAATATTAACACAGACATAACAAGGAAAAGTTTACAGTTTGCCCTGTTTTTATAAACTGTGATATGAATTGTTAAAATCAGTTTCATGTTTCGATGTTGTTTATAGAGAAGAAAAGTAAATAATACATTATATCATTGCGCCATTTACCCATTCCTAGGTGTGGCACTTTACTCAAAATAGATCTCGGTATTATGATATATTTTTGCGCGTGAATTGCGGTTACCAGCCGTCAAATCACGGCTTCTAAGGATGGTAGATGTGAAGAAGCCATACAGGGAATTTTATGTGGTGAAAATTTTCGGAATTTGACTTCGAAAATTTGTGGGCTGTGAGGCTCGAACCGAGTCCGACGTGTTACCACGGAGCTATTTACCATATAGAAGGAAGCAAACGTACAATTATTTATAATATTTAAAAATGTTCAAAATATTTGCATATAAAAATAAATTTCTATCGAAATTATTTAACAAAAAAAAAAAAACTTTTTTGTCATATACATATTTTAAAATAAACAACTCATAAAGCGAATGAATTTATGTCACATATTAAAACTACTTTTTTATTGTTTTTGAAATTGTTATTATTTCAAAATTTATGCAATGGACACTTTTTATGCTCATATATGATTACAAAATAGTAGAATGAATAAATGTCATATTTGCTTGTAGAGTAATATTATTTTAAATGTTACTAATTTTTTACGTTCTTCTATAAATATAAATTTCAATGCTATTTTTTTGTTATTGCTGTAAATATTTTCCTATTCACTTTATAGCAAAAATTGTAAATACAAAAGTTGTTCAAAATTTAGAAATAACGTACAATAAGGTTTGCTTACCTAAATATTAGTATTTTACGATATATCAAGCAAATTAAAATCTAAGCGAATTAAAATAATATTTAGTAGGAAAATATTTGTCATTTGAAAAGCAGGTTCATATTTATTAATTTTTTTAACAAACAGAAATGAACTCTAAAATTCGCCATTATATCATTACAATATAAAAAAAATATATTATCACGCCTTTTACCCATTACGGGTGTGGCACTCTGCTTACGCAGATCTCGGTAAGTGATATATTTTTTCGTATGAAGTGCGGTTACCAGCCGTCAAATCATAGCCCCCAAGGATGTTAGTGGAGCAGGAACCACAGGGGTAAATTTAAATTTGTAACGGTCGGCAGTGGGATTCGAACTGAGGATCTCACGATCCACAGTCCGACACGTTACCTCAGAGCTATTTACCCCATATTATCATTACAATCTTCCACAAAATTTCAACAGAAATAATAATCTAAATTTGTTTTATGAAATATCAAATATTATGTTTTTGTTTCATTTTTCGTGTTACAATTTTTCTAATAAATATTAATTTTAATTTGATTAATATATCGCGATATGCTAATATCTAGGTCTAGGTAATCAAATGGCCTTGCTATAAAGTGAATATTACAGCAATATTTACAAAAATAGCATTGAAATTCCTTTATTCTATATTTCAATTCTTTCGTCAGTTTAATATAAATAAATAAATATACCATCACGCCTTTTACCCATTACGGGTGTGGCACTCTGCTTACGCAGATCTCGGTAAGTGATATATTTTTTCGTATGAAGTGCGGTTACCAGCCGTCAAATCATAGCCCCCAAGGATGTTAGTGGAGAGGGAACCACAGGGGTAAATTTAAATTTGTAACTGTCGGCAGTGGGATTCGAACTGAGGATCTCACGATCCACAGTCCGACACGTTACCACGGAGCTATTTACCCCATTTAATTTAATTACATCTAAATTTGAAAATAAAATTTTTCCACTTACCTATTAGGACAACACCTGTACAAATTTTAAACAAAACTGAACGATGTGCCAAATCACGAGCACTTATTATAATAAAAATGTTATCAATTATTGCTTTCTTGCAATCCTTAATACCCTAAGTGGTATTTGAACTAATAAGCACTTGTATACTGATTATTTGACTCGTATGATCCCAATTATTAATTAACTTAACTCACAGTGAAGATGATATGTAAACAAATTATTATCTTTGATATAATTTTAGATATATATCATGCTGATAATAATAATATTTTTATTTTCTTTTGGATTTACCGCGATTTATATCTGATTATGATAAAAAGTTATTTTGTTTAGGCTTAACATGTTTTTCTTACATTGTATCTTATATTTGAGTAGAATTTTTGAAATATAATACATCTCACAGATATTTAAAAAGTTCACCGATGAATACATACAAACTAATAACTATAGTTACTTACTTTTGAAGTTTAGTTCTATCAATAATAAAATTAATTTTAAAGTTACCTCTTTGAAGTACTCAACCTTCAACTTGATAAAACAGAATTACATATAATAATTGCAGATAAAGTACTAGTTGAGATATAAAAGTAATTGGTAGGTTTAATACAAAGTGTTTTATTTGACAAAATTGCAGTTTTATTTCTTGTAGATTAATTGAATACATTTCTTTTGCAAGCTGACGTCTTTCTTTTACGCCGGCCCCATATGCAGTCGTACTAACAGATAAACTACGCAAGTAGCGGATAATCAATTTAAAGAAATAGAACTTCATTCATTCATTTGTTCAACAATTGTATCGTGTTATTAGGAGAAATATGATACTTTTTGTACACAAAGTCACTTTTATTCCTAATAAGACATTTTTTCTTCAAATATAAATCATTAAAATGCTCTAACTTCCGAAAATATTCTGTCTTATCGAGCATTTCTAATTGCAAGAGAATATGTTGTTTTGTAATTTTTTTTTATTTTTTTATTTTTAACTGTCAAATTATTGAATTACAATCTCACTACTTATCATAATATTTAACTTTGTCTGCTGCCAGAGCAAAAGTGTTAGCAAGGAGATATTTTTTTGCTTGTTGAATACAAATACATAACAACGTATAACTCCTGTATAAATATTTCACCATTATTTAAATTTTTTCGATTAATTATATTAGCCTTAATTCAGTCTTTTCAGAAATCAATTATTCTCATTTATATTAATACCGTGATATGGATCACGCTTTATACGGCCATCTGACAGTTGACAGTGTGGTTAGTTGTCATGTTGTCATTGTGTACTTATGTTATTGTTTTTCAACGAGTGAGAACAGATTTTGATCATTTTCAATAGTGCTAAACATTAATTTAGAATTTACAGGAGTTGAAAAAGTACAGTATTATATTGGGGATTATGGTCATTATTCTATAACTATCATAGTCAGAGAAATTAAAAATTAACTGGCGATGGAAGAAAGGCAAGCTTTTTAGTCAATGCAACATATGTGTTTAAATTTAAATCTGTTTTTGTTTTGTTTATGTTTATTATAACATGCAATAAATAAATAATGTACCATCAATACATTTACCCATTATGGATGTGGCATTCAGCTTACCAGCCGTCAAGTTAAGCTCCCAAAGGTATAGAAGTAAGGAGAAGCATAGGGGTAAAGTTAAAATTGGGACTATCGGCTGTGGGATTCGAACTGAGGATCTCACGATGCACAGTCCCATGGTGTTACCAACAAGAGATGATGAACCCAAAGGGAGATTGGCAAAGTATCGAAAACTTAAAACAGTTTGAATGATGATATAAAATTGAATATATTTTATTATAACAATAAAAAGACTGAAAATTAATAAATCAAATATTTACGAATACGATCAACGTATGAATATATATTTAATCTTAAGTTACATTTGTCAACAAGAAAGAAAATGACGCGCGAACGCTAATGTTAAGCAAGCACTAACCTTTGTACTGGTCAAACGCACCAAACTATCCCATACACATGAACAGGTGCGGAATCTCTCAAGGGCCAACCTAAAGATACCTAAAATACCTAAACTTAAACAAGGGCTCGGCAAAGTCTAGCCTGGATGCATAAATATGTCAACAAGGAAAATACAGAATATTTGCTTAGTTAGTCTCTGTGATATATAACAAAAGTTACTACTCAAATATGTGGAGCAATAAATTGTGCCCTGATATACTCCTATCAAAACAACTCCTAACAATATTTTAAGCGCTAACACATTTCAAAGTCTTTTTGACAGTAAAACAATATATCGTATTCTGAATTATAAACTCGATTAGACATTTTTGATTGTTGATTTCGCCATTTTCTAATATTCAATGTTCAATTCAAAAATTTTTTATAAATTTAATTATTTTTTTTTTAAATTTCATTGCACATTTTCTGTGTGTGATTCTTCATTAATAAAAACATGATTAGTTTCTGTACTGATCATTTTAGGACTATAATGAATAAGAACTATTTTAAAGAGAAACAAAAGGTTTTTTAAATTTTCTAAAAATATATAGGATGTTCATCATTGCGAGAAAATGGAATACATGGTAGAAAATCTTATACTGCAGATAAGAAGGCATTTTAATGTAAAATAAACTTTGAAAATTTTTTCGGTAATGTTTATAATAATTGCACAAAATTAAAAATACAGACCGATGGATCCTGCTTAAAAATAGAGATTGTTAGTTTGAATCCCACTGAAGACTGATTATAATTATATAAATTCACAATTATCCTCATGAGGCGACATATAATTAAACAATTAGCTAATTAATGAAAATGTTTTAATAGCTAAATATCGTACATATTATATTGTCTAGACTAGACAATTAAAAGCATTAAAAATTAATCCCGAGTTATACCTGTTGCGTAGAGTTTCAATTTACCTGTTAATAAGTCATCTAAATATGTTTGGTAAGAACTAATTAAACCACTCTAGTTAACAAATTGAACTCCCAGGAGCAAATTGTATAAATACCTATATTAAATTCCATTTTCGCTATGCAATAATGAAAATGAGGTATTTTAGGAATGTTTTGAATATAGTAATACAATATAATTGCACGAAAAAATAAAATGGATTGCTACAGTAGAAAAAATTTATCTTACGTATAGTAACAGCTATTTAGATATTTACAATAACAATATTTTTATTTTTATTAATAACATAATATTTAGATTGTTGTAAATAAAATAAATATATCATCATGCCTTTTACCCATCTCGGGTGTGGCACTCTGCTTACGCAGATCTTGGTAAGTGATATATTTTTGCGTATGAAATGCGGTTACCAGCCGTCAAATCATAGCCCCCGAAGATATTAATGGAGGGGGAACCACAGGGGTAAATTTAAATTGGCAACTGTCAGCTGTGGGATTCGAACTGAGGATCTCATGATCCACAGTCCGACGCGTTACCACGGAACTATTTATTTATTTATATCTGTAGCAGCAATCGAAAATTAAAAAAAATTCTTTTCAATTGCGACACGTAAAAAAATTACATTTTCAAACGTTGTTTTGTTTTTTTCAAAAAGCACTGGTTAGCAGATTTAAACGTCTTTTAATTCAAATACAATTGTAGATAAAACAACAATTGTAGATAATAAAATTAAAACATTATTCTTATTAGAAAAATTGTCATTTTACCGTTATTTACTGAGATATTTCAAAATAACTTGGTAGGGCTTCAAGTAAACTACCACTTCCAGTTATTGGATTATCACCAAAAATTTATCAGCTCTTCTAAAGAGGATACAATTGATTTATACAAAATGTGAAAACTTTTTGTACAATAATGTGGCTACAGAGATCCATACAGACCAACAGACAGACACACACACACACAGACATTATCAAGAAGCTAGTAAAATCATATTTTAGGGATCCTAAAACGTGCTTATCCACTGAAAACTCAATACCGATTTTTTAGTATATGATTGATATACCTACCATCGTTACAGGATGTGGCGTAAAAAGTATGTATGTAGCATATATATTTTATTTATTTCATTTTTAGTAAGTAAACGAAACACTATTTTAATATTAGCAAGAATTTGTTTATTAGCTTAAAGTAATAAATTTTGAGTCCCATTCTTTAAAAAAGTTACTACCGTACCAACATGTTAATTGTAACAAAAATGAATCGTTTTTGACAGCTACTGAAATATTCTCCAAGTTTCGATGAGTTTTTGTCACCAAGTTGCTACGATAACAACATCGTTAGAGAATGGGGTCGATTCATCATATGCATTTGAATGAAAAGAGCGGGACGGTGTAGTTCATCCAGATGGCAGCACCAACCCAGATCGACACCGAGCGTGAACACTCCGCCATGTTTACTGTTGTGTCAAGCGTGGTGGTACGCAATGTGTTCGGCGTACGTTGACTTGACCGATCCGACTGCTTTTTAACTTAGTGGATCCGCGATCGGCCAAACAGTCGCAGTACAGTGCTCATGCCAGTGTAGGAGTACCTTATTTACATGGTTCTGTGATAATTTACCTCTATCGGTAAGTACCTCACTTAAATTGCACTGCTTTTTTGCTAATTCAAGTTATTGGATAATTTTAGCGGCAACTTTAAATTTGACGTTTTATTTTAGAAGTTTCAAGATGTGAGTTGTGTTAAGTCGACTTAACATTTGGTTAATGAATGAAGACGCCGACAAAAACTTAATTTGTTGTCATCTGCTGCGAGCTATGGCACTAGTTTAGTTTATGGGATTGTGTATTCGCTTCCTTTGCTAATGCTACCATTTATTTATTATCATTGTGATAGCTAGGGTCACTGATACGTTTTGAAATATTTGTACGCTTCCTATGCAATATTCAGATAACTCTTGTAATATAAACATTTAATAAATTAATTTAGAGCAAATAAGTTGTATTAATAACATTGTGAGTAATGTTATTTATAGATTGTTTTTGATTACAACAATGCAGCCAATAACCGGCATATTTATTTAATTGTTAATTTCCTTTTAATGTTATCTTTGCACATGATTGATAAAGAAATACCGGCACAAAATAAAATTATTACTTTGTAACAATTAAATTTTAAGGAAGGAAAATTATATATTTTTTCACTACCGGGAGAGAAACTAGGTTTCTATGATACCAAAATCATGACAAAAACAGCGGGAGATTTGTGCACTTTCTCTCCCGTCGTGAGGGAAAGTGCTCATATAATGTAAAAAATTAACAAAATTAAACAAATCAAAGCTAACTATCATAATTAATATACAATTCAAATAATTTTGAAATACATAAAAACCATCATAAATATTGGGGTCGTGAAAAAATTGAATATACAGCGCAGGAGAGAAGTGTATTTTGCTTTTCAATTTACTCTGCGGGTAAAAATCATACTCTTCTCTCCCTTAATATATAATATACTATTTATGATTAACTATTCAAGAAAAATCCATTAATAAATAATTATTTAAGTGTAATAAATTGTCAATATACCGTGAGATTTTTTTTTTATAAGTATACATATGGATGTCATTATTATAGTTACAGTTAAAGTGATTGACAGCAATGTTTTATTGCGTTTATTTTGTAAATAAACATAGGATTAATTTACAATAATTAAAAATAATTTCCTACCAATTTGATGCAATTTATTAAATACAATAGTAATTATAATAAATTTCTTTGCTTAAACTTTCCTTGTTTTATTTATTAAATTATGATTGACCATTATTAATAATAATACTTAATTAATTAATAAATAATAAATAACTGTAATTATGGTAATGACACATACTGTACTGGTAAATATACTCTCGGATTATTTATTATTATATTTAAAACATAAAAAATGTAAGTATAGTTTGACAAGAATATGAAAGTTTATGTTTAAACTATTTTATTGTTGAGGTTTCTTTCCTAAGGTTTTTCTAGGATTTCTTACAAAAATTAAAAACTCCAAAGAAAAATCTGTATGTTTTACTTAACCATTAATACCCAGAATTATTTTTCATAAAATATTGATTTTATGTTTCTATATGTTGGTAACGTATAAAGTATTTTCCAATTAAATATATAGAGCAATATCAAATGAATAACCTGGCATAGTTTATCTAATACTCTAGACATTAATGGGTTAAAATAAAATATTCTATATTATCTGGAAGGAAAATAATTAACAATAAAATTGATGGGTACCCTATGAAATCCTATAAATAGAATCTTTCACCATAAAATCATAACTTTTACGTCAGCTTTCATTCGTCTGATTTGATGTTCAAATAATCGAACAATACGCTGTTAAATATTATTTAACACTTTTGTACTAGACTGTACATGTTTTTGCATATCAACTGCTCAATAAACGCATAGCAACCATTCTACAAACATGTGTTAGACGAAGAAGGGTGGCCCACGACATCTATCTGTCTCAGGCTTGCAGTTTGTTTTCATGAAAGCCAACAACTGAGCGTTACAGTATTACTATATTTCAGTAATTTTAAAATTCAACCATTATTAACGCTACTTGTTAATGATGTATTCGAAGGAAGAAACAATCATATAGTTTTCTAACTTTCTGGAATTATATTTCTCTGCTTATTGTAATTGCTAATTAAGTCCTTAAGATTTTTACACATTGCAAAATGAACGTAATGCATTATACAGTTGTATGTACATAATTACGTAATTATTATCTTTACACGGCATAATTGTTTCTCATCTCGTTAGTTCATCGACTTCATCTACGTGTCCTTATTTCTGAAAGTGATGGAAAGATGAATTAATAAAAATTAAGAACATTTTCAGGTTGCACATTAAACACATGTACTTTCACTAAAACTTTGGAACGTGAAAATTTATGTAATCATTATTATTTTATGTTCTCTTCATGATTACTTTTTATATGAACCTAAGTGCAATTAAAAAAAAAGTCTTTTTACCTCCCGCCTACCTCTAGGTAAGGGAGGTATTGTTTTTGGTCAAAAAATTGGATAGTGAGTTTTCAATGAATAAGCACGTTTTAGGGTCCCTACAATACGATTTTACTATTTTAGCGATGATGTCTGTATGTATGTATGTATGTATGTATGTATGTATGTATGTATGTATGTATGTATGTATGTATGTATGTGTGTGTGTGTGTAGTCTGTGGCAATTTTTTCGTCTCGCATAACTCAACTACTATAATACCAAAAAATACAATTTTGTGAATTATTGCTTCTTATATTTGAATGAAGAGCTGATTAGATTTTGGATAAAATTGGTCAACCGGAAGTAGCAGTTTGCTTGAAGCCCTTAACAGTTTTTCGTGAAAAACACGGTTAAATTTCCTTTTTCAACAATTTATGTTATTTTGAAAGTTGAAGAATATTTAATTTTACATGTGTTTTGATTACACTAATTTTATTAATTTTCATTAGATTTAGAGATAATAAAATATAAAGAAATTAGATTTTACAAATTTTGCATTCCTAGTACACCATGAAAACATTTAAAAATTTTCAATTTTTTACGAAATGTGACACATGTCATTGTGATTGTGAAGCTGTTTTCTTAGTGAAATATATGTCATAAAATTAAATAAATATACAAAAGAAAATGAAAATTCTCAAATATAAAAATAATAAACAAATAAAAAGGTATGTTTCTGTAACATTAAATACTATTTTGTATCGTTTAAGAGTAGTATTGGGCGGGAGGTTATGTGCTGGCCACATCAGATTTTTGTATTTGCAGTCTACATAAAAATATGTATATATTTTTTATTTGATGGATTAAATTTTTTTCCTACTACAACATACCTACATGGAAATTGTGAGAAATTTTCAAATTAAATTAAAATTCTAAAAGTTGGTCAACACATTCTTGAAATTATTGTCGTTTTAAACAAGTACATTTTTTTAATTAGAGGTAGACGTTCATTAAAAAATTTACGCTTTAAATTCCGAGCATGTTTCAACATTTTCTTTGAAATATTATTTGTCAAATTTTATAAAAATTCTTTGTGTTTTAAGCGCGCATTACACGATGAAGTTTTTCATTTCAAGACGACTTCAAATTGTTTTTATAATCAGTATATTTACGTGATTAAGTTTTTAGTGAATTAAAACAGCTTTGCGTCAAAAGTTTGGTTCTACCAATATAATTGTAGGTATTTAGTGATTTTGCTCCACTTGAAATTTTTAGAGGCATATCCACTAAATTTCATATAGATAGGACATTAACTAGAAATAATAAAACTTTTATAAAGGATTTTGGATTGAGTTCTGTCAAATTATTTTATTTAAATACATTTCAAATTATTCTATTCTTCATCAGAAAATAGCTATTTATGTATCACTGAAGTTCATTTTTTTATCACGAATATGGAATTTAGTTGCCGAGGCCCGTAGGGCCGAGAAAAATAAACCATGTGAGTGATAAAAAGGAACTTCAGAGCCGAGGTACATATTAAGTTTTATTTGAAATCTAAAATTCGAGAAAACTTTAATAAAATTACAATATAGGTTAAGTTTATACATCTGTCAGTTGTAAATTGAAACTAACAATCAGTGTTGCCAACCTCGAGAAGTGAAGTTATCGTAAATAACACTCAAAATTATGTGTTTTGTCCTCAATTTCGTCATCGTAATTATTAGTTAATTCTTCTTGCAGATTTTGTTTCATGTTACGTCCAAATTTACTATAGTACGTCAATATATCTGCCAAAATTATCCTAATTGTACAATAATTATTTAACGGTTGCCAACACTGGGATGCTCAAAATCGTCGTATAATGGGTTACTTTAGTGACGATTTCTGAGCTTTTAATGACGATTTTTGAGCACTTTAGTGCCGATACGGTCATCAATTGAACGAAGTTTAAACATGTTCAGTTAATCCTACAAGTACCTCAAATATAGCCCAAGAAGACAATGTGATTCGTCAATTTCATACTGTTATAATAACAGATTCGAGTATTGTTGGCATAAAAAACGATTTTAAAATAATTATTTACCTATGCATGTATTACTAAACAATTTTATTCAACGAAAAATAATATAGTAACGAATTAAATCTAATGAAGTATAATATATACTCACTTTACTCCATACATCAAACATCTATCACAGGGTTCGGATTTGGCGACACATTTAGTTAATTTTACATATAAATACATCAAAAACATACAGAAGGTACACAGATACATAAACTGCGAGTGCCCGCACGCAACTAAACTGGCTTATTTTGTTGTATTGTTAGTGAGCCATATCAATTAAAAAATAGTTTCGTACCAACCTGCACTTTAGTTATTTATTATATAGAATAAGTAGAAACGTATTTAAATGTAATATTTTTACAGAGCACAATACAAAAGTCTTTATTTTAATATGAGTTCTGAAAGTTGCATGATGATTGAAAAGGGAACTTAATATTGAACAAGAAAAATAAATGCAATAGATATGAAATATTGGCGCAGATTTTGCAGAACAACTAGTAGAGGTACAGTGAGAAATGAAGGGATAAGAAGACTGATGGAATAATATGTATCAGGCTATACGAATGAGAAACGATTGCTTGCATGGATATATAAGGAAATGCCATGAAGATGGATAGATAGCGAAACTAGCCGCGAGGAAATGAAGACGATAAATTTATGGAAGAAGGCGAGATCATATTTCCGTAAAATCATTTGGACCAATTCAAAAGTTTTTTTTCGTAAAATAATAAAATAAAAACAATTTCTGGATTGCAGTAAACATTTCTCCATTTTGTGCAAAGTTCGATTGTTCGGTTTTAATTATTTATTGTTTCAAAAAGTTCATAATAATGACAAATTTTATTTTTTGACTTTTTAAACGGGTTGAGAATGAGATAATTTATTTGTTATTTTTGACTGCAATCCAGAAATTTTTCCCAGTCAAGAAGCTTACATATTATAATAATAATAAGTATATAATCATCCACTGAAATATAGTAATACTGGAACGCAAACCTGTATGCTTTTTTGAAATCGAAAAACGAGCCTTTTCTGTCTAACACTTGTTTATAGAACGGTTGCTATGTAAAAACATGTTGCACAATCTGTTCCAAAAGTGATAAATAATATTTAATAGTGTATTGTTCAAATACTTGAAAATTACTTTAAATTCACATATATAATAGTTAATTGAACTCATTTCTATTAATGTATTATTAAATTTTTATAAGTATTTCAAAATCATTGAATCTTTTTTTTTACCTCCCGCCTACCTCTAGGTAAGGGAGGTATTGTTTTTGGTCAAAAAATTGGGTAGTGAGTTTTCAATGAATAAGCACGTTTTAGGGTCCCTACAATACGATTTTACTATTTTCGCGATGATGTCTGTATGTATGTATGTATGTATGTATGTATGTATGTATGTGTGTGTGTGTGTGTGTGTGTGTGTGTGTGTGTGTGTGTGTGTAGTCTGTGGCAATTTTTTCGTCTCGCATAAGTCAAATACTATAATACCAAAAAATACAATTTTGTGAATTATTGCTTCTTATATTTAAATGAAGAGCTGATTAGATTTTGGATAAAATTGGTTAACCGGAAGTAGCAGTTTACTTGAAGCCCATAAGAGTTTTTCGTGAAAAACACGGTTAAATTTCCTTTTTCAACAATTTATTTTATTTTGAAAGTTGAAGAATATTTAATTTTACATGTGTTTTGATTATACTAATTTTATTAATTTCCATTAGATTTAGAGATAATAAAATATAAAGAAATTAGATTTCATAAATCTTGCACTCCTAGTACACCATGAAAACATTTAAAAATTTTCAATTTTTTACGAAATGTGACACATGTCATTGTGATTGTGAAGCTGTTTTCTTAGTGAAATATATGTCAAAAAATTAAATAAATATACGAAAGAAAATTAAAATTCTCAAATATAAATAGAAAATAAACAAATAAGAAGGTATGTTTCTGTATCATCAAATATTATTTTGTACCGTTTAATAGTATTGGGCGGGAGGTTATGTGCTGGACACATCAGATTTTTTTATTTTCTTATCAACTTTTAAAGTGAACTGTACATACAGTTCACTTTAAAAGTTGATAAGAAAAAAAATAAGACAACAAAGATAGATTATTCAACAAGATAAACTATTTTCATTAATTTTGTTAATGGGTCTGTATGTACAGTTCACTTTAAAAGTTGATAAGAAAATAAAAAATAAATAAGACAACAAAGTCAGCTGGCCCAGCAACTGGCTGTCTCTTTCGGCTCACATTTTCAACCTCAGTTCGCGTTCCACTATTATATTTCAGTGTAGCACTAACTATAGTCGAACTCGGAGCTTTTACGATAGTAGTCCTCAGATGAAACAAGTTGCTGAGGATTCCATATAGCAGCGTGTACAAATTTAATATTTATTATTCATTACGAGTGTTTCCTTTTGTCTGTCAAAGTTGATAGCTGTTAATTTTTTTTATTTTAATTCAATCAGCTGTACAACAGCAAATATATAAATACTATCCCCTCAATTAAATTAATTTTTTACTATATGTTTTACTGCTGATGAGTTAATATTTGATGACCATTTTCGTTCATTAAAACATGCAATATTTACACTCGCATATGTAATGTGTAAATTACCAGTCACATGATTGCATTCAACCAGTCCTACCAATAGATCACACGAATTAGCAATTGGCCGTAATTACCATGCGTTGAAATGTGTACAGCTCACACAGTGCAGCAAACAGAATAAAACTAACCTTTGAAGAAACATTTGGCGTTTAAAATATCTTGCCGTAGGTTGGAAACTTTCACCGGCTCGTGACATTACGGAGATCGCAGTTGGCTACGCGATTGGAATTGGTTTTTAGTTACGTGAATTTAAATATTTTTGTGGGTAATTTCGATGGACTCCGATGCTTTTATTGGACGAGATTCACAGATACCGGGTGGTCCATCGGTCTGTATTTTTTATTTTATGTGATTATTATAAATATTACCGACAATTTTTTCAGACAAAGTTTATTTTACATTAATATGCCCATGTATCTGCAGTATATGTTTTTCTACCGGGTGTTCCATTTTCTCACAATGATATGCAACTATATAATTTTATATGGAACACCCTATATATTTTTGCAAAATTTGAAAGACCTTTTGTTTCTCTTTAAAATAGTTCTTATTCATTATAGTCCTAAAATAATCAGTACAGAAACTATTCACGTTTTTATTTATGAAGAATCACACACAGAAAGTATGCCATGAAATTAAAAACAATAAATAAATTTATCAAAAATGTTCGAATTGAACATGAATTCAATAAACTAAATAAAATATAACAAAAAAAAGTTGTTAAACTAAGTGAAAATAGTAAATAATAATTATTAAAGATCTGACAGCAACTAATCTGATTGTTTAAACATTCACACACAATTATATGGCATATTTTCTGTGTGATTATTGAATCATAAAAACGTGAATAGTTTCTGTACTAATCATTTCAGTACTATAGTGAATAAGAACTTATTTAAAGAGAAACATTAGACCTTCAAAATTTTGTTGTTCCATTTAAAAATACTAAGTTACATACTATTGCGCGAAAATGGAGCACCCGATAGAAAAACTTATACTGCAGATACATGAACATTTTAATGTAAAATAAACTTTGAAAAAATTTCGGTAATATTTATAATAATCGCATAAAATAAAAAATACAGACCGATGGACCATCCTGTATGAAAATGGTGTACAAGCACAATAATAAAGTATATTTTCGCTGTACTTGCTTTTTGTGTACAACTGAAAATATTTCTTCAATATAACCCCTACTGGTATCTAGTAGCGACGCATGCATATATGTGAAATTCAATATGTAGCTTCCGGCTAATTTGAATAAGGATTTTTCTCTGTAAAATATAATATTTTCTCTTGCAATTCTACTCAAGAAAATTGGTTCTGCGTAGAATTGTATGTATAGTATATACACAACAAACATTAGAATTTCTTTTCTTTATGCATTATTCAGAATAATAGTAGATATTAGTCTTGTAGTACAAAAACAGGATATATTTACTTTGTAGCTAATGGTTACCACACATAAATATAATACGTATAAATCTCTGAAAATATGTTGTGTATATCTATAATAGTTTATTATGATATAACTGTATAAGTAAGCTTTCAAAGCACGTAGGACGAGTTTAGGAGCACGACGCGAAGCGGAGTGCTTTTAAAGTCGCTAATGCTCTAAAAGCACTTATACACGCGTGTCATATGCAATTTTTTTTATTATACCTGCATTGTGATCTGGAAAATAGAACTGCAAAGCAATTTTTAAATTTTGATTCATTTCATAATTTTTACTATGTAGTTTTAACAGATATTAATATTAATTATTTTTTCTAGTCCTAAATAAATATATCCTCATTATTTAATTTTTTTGATGAATTTTAGTACCCATAATTCACGACAATGAATTATGGTTCATAATTCACTCTTCTGGACCAATCACAGAGCCAGAAATCCATAATTCACGTTTATTTTCAAGACGTGATGTGGATTACCTAGCAACGGCCGTCTGACAGCTGACATGTAGTCAGTTGTCATTGTGTATTTTTATGTTGCCGTTTTTCAACGTGTGTTTTCAACGAATTTCGATCATTTTCAAAGGTTAATAACTTCATCTTCATGAATAGTGACTATCAAAATCCCTCATATAATAATACACTATTTTTCTACGACCACTTAGAAATCTGTTCAATGTATGTTTGTTGTTGTTAGCAAAATGAGTATTTCAATACAGATCATTTCATTTCAGTACAGGTGCCATTGCTAGGTTAATTATTTAGAATTGTCAAATCTTAGAATGAAGAAAGCGGGACAAATTTATTGTTAAAATTAAATTAATTAAGAAATAATATCGTGGTCGTAGAAAAAGTATAAGGCGATTTCGACTGGCACTGGTTACTTGCCGGTTACGTGTTTGGTTGGTTTCAATCAATGACGTCACACTGATCGAACGGTTACTGAAAACGCGCGGTAGATTTTGACATTAATCAAATTTGACAGAAAACATGAAAAATATGACAAGCATAATATTTTGAAATCATAACAAGTGAAATTCAACAAATCAGAATACTAAACGTTGGACGAGCCGAGCTCTCGAGCATGTTACTGATTTGACATATCAAAACTGTCACCGGTTACATATGACATTATATAAGTGCCAGTCGAAATCAATTGGTTACTGTATTTACTAACCATTCCTGTAACCAAGTACTAACCGGTGCCAGTCGAAATCGCCTATAGTGTACAACTCGCATGGAATGTCCATTTTATACTTGTATGATTCAGAAACTCTCATACTCGTAGGAAATGCGTACCATTCCATGCTTGTCTTACAATACACTTTTGTTGTTGCTTATCAACTGCGTGTTTTAATGTTGCACTTTCATATACCTTTTAGTTTGTTGAACAGGAATTATGATGCAGGTATATATTAAAGAAAACTTTCCGATCGCTCGATCATTGTACAACATTCGTAAGTCTTTCAAAATCTATTGAATCCCCGATAGATAATAAGTTTAATACCCTTTGAAGAACTTCTCACGGTGAGTTCACCTTCATAGAATAATGAATTATGTAGGTCATGGATTTTGGAAGATGCTCTCGGCTTCGGTAAGAGCCATCCGTACCGTGATTGGAGAAAGTCGGATCTTTTTCGTGTTTCGGATTCTTAAACTCAAACTCGACACAATGACGAGGTATTTATAAAGGAGCAATGTAAGATTATTTTAGTTCAACTAGGCATTGGAGCATGAAAGTTGACGTGTGATTTCTAAGGGTCTATTTCCAGATTACCAGTTAAGTTTTGGCTTTGTAAATTCCAGGAAAACATAAGCATGTCTGGCTTGAAATAGATGGATTATTGAAAAATATTATAAATCAACTACAGAATAAGTTGACGTTTTAATTATTTTATGTTTGTTATTTGTTTTTATTGGTTTGCGTTATGGAAACAGTTTAAAAGTAATAACACCTTTATGAATTTTATTATTAAGAACTGTAAGAAACCCTAAATAATATCTGTTCTTTCCTAGATATAATATATATTTTGTTCAGAAATATAAGAAAACTGATTCCATTAGACTCCTGGACTTGGTAAACTTCGAGAAGATTAAAGAAAAGTTGTAGTTGCGAAAATATCAAAATTTCAAGGGATGGATTTAACAGTTCTTTTGTCAAACTAGAGAGGAAAGGGCTTGTTTCTCCCACTCGAGCTCGAAGACAATTCAAGGGAGAGTGGAAGAAGCGCTTTCCCCTCGTGTTAGACACAACATTTTTTCACGACACATTTCTCAAAACGATTTGATCGAATCATAAACACACTTTGACAACAGAGCACACAAGTGGCATGTCAAAAGTTAGGTTATCAGACGCAAAGCGGTGTAATGGTGCTGCCAATGAACCTATCTTAAATTTATATTATAGCTGTCAAATTGTGATTAAATCTAAAAAAAGAAAAATATAAGATATAATTGTAAGATAATTTAAAGTATGTATATCACCAAAAGAAGGATTTTCAATAAAATTATGTATTTATTTATAATTTTTACAATATATTTTTTGTAAGTACCATTCATATTGGTAACACTTCTATATTTTCCTCTTTAGAAGTATTAAAACAACTTTAGCAATAATCACGTTTTAAAACCATTTAAATAGCGAATAATTTCATATTTATAGCTCTGTGCACCATTCTAACGTACACCATAAAATTCACAATTCTTTATGACCTGACCAAGGTAACACAAACTTTATTTTGAAGCATAAAATATGAATACTGAAATGAAATTTTCGCATTCTTTACAAATTAATAATTTACTTGAATATATTTTTACTTGTGTATTATTGTATTTCTGCTATAAACACTGCGACGAATAAAACTTTAAAATGAAATGAAATACATAAAAATCATGGTATTGGCTTTTTTTTTAAAGATAATTTTATGCCATTAGTGTTTGGATATTATTTCGGAAAGATGTACGCCACGGCTGGCTCGAATAGGTAAAGCGCAAATCACTTTTTGGGCATCTGGGGCTGTATATCTGCAATAATGCAACGAATGTTGGATACCATGTCGTCCACCGTCTCTGGTTTATCGGCGTAGACTAACGACTTCAAATATTCCTGCAGAAAAAGATGCAAAGGTGTTAATCATGAAATCTTAAAGGCCAATCTACAGATTCATTGCGCGATATTATGCACTTGTCGAATGTGTCCCACAATAAATCGATTGAGGCGCGCACTGTGTGATATGTTGCGCCGTCTTGTTGAAACCACCGCTCTTCCACAGTAATGCCATTCAATTGGGGAACGAAAAAGCCAGTAATCCTGGCTCTATAGCGAACAAACTGAACACAAAACAGCTGTCAGCAATTGGGTACCGCTGGAAAAATGTTGCCAATTCGAAAAAAAAAAACCTTTAAAAAAACACCTGGTATATGAATTAAATTTTAACCTAATGAAAACAGTAAAGCGTCGGCAGATTAATTAAAATAATGAAAACTTTATGAACAAAAAATGTGATTCATTATTTTATATTGAGTAATATTTCTAATTATTATTTATTTTTAAGATTCCGTCATTTTCATTTCTTTCAAAGTATTTATACCCGTACTGTATTCTTCTATCGCCTTTAAAGTTTACAGGGTCTTAAATTTGCATTAACATCGAATAAAATTCATAAATTTGCGCGTTTTTGTCTGAGTCACCTCACTACCTGTTTTGGTACCTAACATAAATTATATTTGACAACCTGAATCTATTAGCAGTCTTCCTCAAGATTACGTGACATTTTATAAAAATTCAAGTTTCGAAACCGGTATAATGCTTTTCAAATATTAAAAATTGTTCAGTTCATTCAATCTTAAAAACAATTTATCATTTCACCGTGTATCACCCGCAACATTCTTGTATATTAAAGTTAATATAAAAAACTTGATACAGATGAAAGTAATAAAAAAATACTCAAATATCTCTGAAATTCCCAAAGTTAAATTGCTTGAGGAACATTCCAATCCCTGTACAATCTAAAACAGTGAATTATTCAATACTAGCGAACCAGAACCAGGTACAGAAAACCCACAAAAATTCATGTGTGTGGAATAACAACCTTGTCCTTTGATACGGGATTGGGAATGTTGTTAAAAAAAGCGGGAGAAAGTCAATTGAAGTGCATCAGAAATGTCGAGTAAAAACTGGAGAAGCAAATATATAACGGGTAGCGATTGTAAGGCCGACCAAAGGGTAAAGATAATTTTGTTGCTTGATTGAATAGAAGTTTAGAAATGTTCGAAGGAAATTGATAGTTGATTGAATTAACTGTTGCACTAGTGGAGCATACCGAGAAATTACAGCGTGGTGACTGCCTCAGTGTATTATTGGCGTTTTACAAGTTTATGAATATTTATGCAATTTCGTACTTCCCTAATCAGTTTAGAGGAAAATGTTTCAAAGAAAAGTTGAAGAGATTTTACGTATATCTACATCTGAACCGATGAACAAATTTTTATTTTACCTAAAAAGCTAAAAAGATGTAAAAAAATATAAAAAATTCAGTTTTTATAATGAGTAATCATGGAAATGGAATTGAATTCGAACAAATATTTAATGTAATTCATAATAAAGTAAGTAGGTAAATAATTTATTTATTTTAATTTATATCAGATTAGGAATTTGTTAATAACAAAATTCAATTATAAGGAACACAAAAAATAAATTTAGTTTAAATCATATGCTCAAACAAAAAAAATCATTATCATCTCTGTGATTCCTGATATGTTTTCTTATTTATTTCCAATTATTTATTATTAAATTTTGATTATATTTAATCAATTATTATGTATTAGCTGAGCCCGGTCCGCTTTTTGTGTTTTATTGCCTCTCTATTTCCATGTCACTATATTGGCGAAGAAAGCTCGTCACTTCGTTTCCCGCTTCCATGTTAGTACATTGGCAAAGCAAGCTCGTCACTTCGATTCGCGCTTTCATGTCAGTACATTGGCGAAGCA
The DNA here is from genome assembly GCA_963942605.1 of Poecilus cupreus. Lineage (NCBI taxonomy): Eukaryota > Metazoa > Arthropoda > Insecta > Coleoptera > Carabidae > Poecilus > Poecilus cupreus. Next base: position 2,635,796 of record OZ012717.1, read on the forward strand.
AGCTCGTCACTTCTTTTCCCGCTTCTATGTCAGTACATTGGCGAATCAAGCTCGTCACTTCGTTCCTCGCTTCCATGTCAGTATAATGCGTTTGCTGATAAATAATAGATTTTCATATGTAGTAGTAGATTTACTTCGTAATGTACATATAATAAAATTAGGAAATGTTCTGTCTTTCACCAAGACATTTGGTATTATTTGTCGACATCCACCGACGAATGTTGACATTCACTAATGTGACTCTAGAGTCACATACACTATACACTCCTCTTTTATATAGGTATAGAGATATATAGAGATTTGAATAAATTATTTCACTGTGCATTTCTGTTTATTCTTTTGTATGTAGAAATAATGTAACATCAGCACTTATTATTACATATGAATTTTAACTTGATTGATATATTGGGAAGTACTAATATTTAAGTATCCAAATGTGTCTTATGTACTGTTAAATTCTGAACAATTTTTGTATTTACATTTTTGCTGTAAAGTGAATAAGTAAAAAGATACAGCAATATAAAAAATAGTATTTAAATCCCTATCAATTGTACACCCGGTAATATAAATATCAGTTGATATTTTAAGAAATCTTAGCATATTTAAGAAGTTCTAGAGAGCAACTTATAAGGTTCCGGAAATTAGATTAGAACATCAGGAAAATGTGTCAACTCCGATATTTCTACAATAATCCAACCTAATTGCGGCAGTAATTATGTTATATTATATTTAACGTAGGTGAAATACAAGACATGTGTTCGACAATATTTCAATCTAATTATATGTACTTAATGTGAGTGAAGTACAAGACGTGAGTTTGACATCCATAAATCGGTTTGGAGACCTTTAAATCCAAGAATTCATTACGACTTCTCCACGTTCACATAGTCACGTACACAGTGCTTGGTTTACTCCGTTTACTCGCTCGTGTGTTGCTGATGCTGTCTGCCGCATGTGATATTTTATCGCACTTTAAAACCAGGACACTTAAAACTGTTAACTGCGATTTCATGTCTAGTCTTTACTTAGAAAATACTCGTTCATCTGAAGCTGTTATTTGTTTATTAATAACATTTTGTAAATCAAATTGTCTCAACGTAAAAATTAACCTAGCGACATCTCTTTCACCATTATTGGGACGATGTAATTAAGCGAGCAAAAGTATGTAATTTGGTCCATTATTCCCAAGATGCATTTTGTCAAACATATGATTTTTTCACGACATGCCAGGAAACCGCACCTTTCTTCTCCAGGAAACAGTGCGGAAAATGTGTTTTTCCTCTCTAGAGAGCATGAATGTTGTTTACAAAAAATATATTGTAAAAATTATAAATTAATTCCTAATTTTATTGAAAATCCTTATTTTAGTGATATACATACTTTAAGTTATCTTACAATTATGTCATATTTTGTTTTTCTAGATTAAATCACAATTTATGACAACTTTAATTTAGATTCATTGGCAACACTGCGACTAATAACCTAACTTTTGACGTGTCAAAATGAACAAACCGTTTTTAGAAACATATCGTGAAAATAATGCTTGAAAAGTGACATAGTGATTTTGCAACATTTTATAGACCAACACAAAGCAAAATCCTAATGAACGTCTTTAATAGACTTACACCCATGCACTTCTGTTTCTGTTTGCACACAGGCGTGCAAAAGTTTCCTTTATTCCTATAATTACTTCATCTCGCCTAGTAACGTTGTATTGACTATAACATCATTATGAGTTGTTTGACGTCAATACAATGTTAAAATATCATATGCAGAAATCAGGTGTAAGCAGAGTGCCACATCTAGAAATGTATAACTAGCGTGATATATTTATTTTATTATGTTAATTAAATTAAGAACTTGTATTTTATGAGGCGCGCTAAAAATTGTATAGGTATTTAAAATAAACATTATCGTCATACGTACTAATAAAATTATTATATTTTGATTACATATTATTTGTAGGTTAACTCATAAAATTTATTTTTATATGCAATTTTACACTGCTGGACAAAAAAATGAGAAACTTTTTTACGATTGCCGTTAAATTTTAAACAACTGTTGACGATAGTCTGTAAAAAGTTTAATGACAATAAAATGAAAGTGTAATAATAATAATCAAGGAAAAGTAATGGTCTAATAAAATAAATCGAACTCTAGGTAAAAATTGTAAGAAAAATAGAAAAAGAAATTAAACAAAACCATGGCAATCCCAACTTTGAACTCTGGTAATTGGTAGTGCAGATGAGTAATGAGGAAAGGAGATGTACACAAAATAAAAATAGGGGAAATGAAATTCTTCCCACTAAAGTGGATAACTTCAAAAATAAAGATATACGAGATGAATTAGAAGACCAAATAAAATAATATCAATGAAAATGACTTGATTATGTTGTCAGAATGGACGAAACAAGAATATCAAAAATTGCACTTGAATAGAAACGTTCTATACAAAGGGAAAGGTAAAGTATGGAATTGGATCTAATTCATGAAGACAATGAAATTAAAGAGAAAAATGAAACTTAAATAAAATGGAATAAATATTAATTCATTGGCAAATAATTAGCAAGAGCTGTTCTACTATTTAAAACTTTACAGTTATTAAAATAAAACCAACAATAGTATTATATTATTATAATAATAATAGAGTAAATAGCTCCGTGATAATACATCGAACTGTGGATCGTAAGATCCTCAGTTCGAATCCCACTACCGACAGTTGCTAATTTAATTTTACCCTTGGGATTTATATTAGCCTAGGGCCTAAATCAGGCCCTGTGGAATTCAATCGAAACCGCTTTTCAATAAAACGAATTTATTAAAATAAAATAGATAACTAATTGTAATATGCCAACAAAATTAATGAAAATTCATATTTCAAATTTAGTCGTCGCCGAAGTGTTCATATAACAATATAACATTCTTCTCCTCCTACAATAAAATTCGTCAGAAAATAGACTCTCTATTCGAACTTCAAACGTTTATTATTTATTTCGAACTATATAGAAATATTACAAGTATGCTCCAACTTCAGCTTCCTAAACTGCTGAAGGCTGTATCGCCTACACATATGACGCATTCCATTCATCAGAGATAGATAGAACATTCACTTACTCGCAGACATCAAACAGTATTTCCATACAGAACCTAAACCGGAGCTATTTTTAGTGCCTTGAAACTGGTTTAATGTTTAATTAGATGAGCAGTGACACTTGCTCGCCGGGTTACTAGAATTGTTGCTGTTACATACATGCGCTACGATTGACGATGGCTTTCAACGTTTCGCGGGACTGCTAATATCTCCAGAGCTTGGGAATGAGTTTAAAATAGAATTATACAGTGTAAATTTGTTTGTAGTTTGTAATTAACTAGTTCAAAATGATCGCACAGTACTATCAAATTACATCCACCGAAGATGAATGTAGAAGACAGGCTTGATCCTAACCTATCAGCCGCCTTTTTTCTTATATGAAAATAGCGCCCCTATTTTATTATTCCAAGTATTTTAAATAGTACTAAATAATTGTAGTAGCAATATTTTGTAGACAGATTTTGTGAGGAGCGACAATTTTGAACATTGTTATAAGATTGCAGAACATTCTGTGAGTAAAAAGTGGAATTGTAGGAAAGGTTTTATTGATTGAGATATAATAAACAATTAAGAGGGTGTATTGATAAGTCCTTAACCTAACATAGGAAACAACTGTATTTCAAAACTAATTTTTATTTATTCAATGTAATCAACTTTCAACTTTATACACTTAGTACAAAGATCATAAAGTAGTTCTAAGCCTTTCAAAAAAAATCTTTTAGTTTGGTCTGCGAACCACTCTTCCACAGCAGGTGTAACTGCTTCTTTCGATGAGAATTTTTTGCATTTAGATTTTTTTTAGTTTTGGAAACGGGTAATAGTCTGATGGAGCTAAGTGTGGCGAATAAAGGAAGGTGGTCAATCAATTCAAACCCAACTTCATCAATTTTCAGCATCGACTTGTGACCGGAAGAAAAATAAACCTTTTTTTACAATTTTCCACAATTTGTTCTTGAAGCCTCGTTAATAATGTAGAATAATACGCTCCTGTCACAGTTTTACCCTGTTCTAAGTAGTCGAACTTAATTATTTCGTCCACATCCCAAATAATTAAGGCAAGAACCTTTCTTGCCGATTTTTGGACACGAAATTTCTTTGGGCCGAGGGATCCAGCGTGTTTGCATTCCTGTGATTGTCTGTAATTGTTCTTTTGTTTCTGGATCGTAATGGTGGATCCATGTTTCATCCATAGTTACAATACGCCCTAAAATATTCGAAGAATCTTCTTTAAAAGGGCGGCAATATGACTTGGAGTTTGTCAGTCGTTTTTGATCAGCATTCAAATATTTGGGAATCCATTTGGCAAATAATTTTCTCATACCCAAATCATGATGTACGATATGAAAGATACGTTCATATGAAATAGTTAAAGTCTCTGCTATATATTTGAGTCCAATTCGTCGATCGTCCAAAATCATTTCGTGCACGGATTCAACATTTTCAAAAGTGGACACAGAAACGGGTCTGTCAACAAGATGTTCATCTTTGACGTCTGTTCTTCCTCTCTTAAATACGGCAACCCAGTTTTTTACGGGGGCGTTTGAAGGGCAATGATCCTTCAATGTATCTTACAAATCCGCGTAAATTTCCTTACCGGACAAAGCATAAGGAGAATTTGCTAAAACATTCAACTACAATTAAGATAACTAGGAATAGCCGTATCGTGATTTTGCCAGAGGTCCTATCAAATATGTACTGATTACCTCCTATAGTCCCGATATTTTGGAATGTCCACCCATTTGGTCGATTTAGTTTTATTTATTGGAATTGATATATCATAATTATACTTACAGTCTTTTAATAAAATAAACTATATATTAGAGTAGATATGTTATTATTCAGCCAAAAAATCAATTAGGTAATTTTATTTTTATACTCATACATTGAAATGTTTTGCTTAACGTTACCTAAGCAACGTCCGAAATGTTCATTTCCCAGGTCTCCACCAGATAGACAACCGAGAAATTTCGACGAAAACATACCTGTTTCTAAAGCGTTTATTAATAAATTATATTTATAATACAAAAATTTAGTATTTCAAACATCCCTTTACATAATATTAATATAAACAATGATGGTATAAGAATGAAATTTAATTTTAAAATAACAAATTTAGTGCATTTAGTTACTAATGTTGGTAATAAAACCTGCCCGATATGACAGCTGTAAAATACATAACCTACAAATGTAATGTTAGTTACCTCAATATAAATACGAAATATAATAAATTTAAAAGTGAATACGATAAATATTTTAATTGTTTTCTAATATATTAGACAAATTAATTTGTGTGTTTATATTTATAGTGCAATTTTGACAGTTATCAAAATAACTACTTGAAGTACTTCATTTCTTTGTATGGACTGTTATTATTTTATACTTTTCGTACAAAAAATATTGTACAAACCTCTTGCGTGAACTTGGTTCTCGCATTTGGTATGTAAATAACTATTTTATGCCCAAGATGATCATCCACCAAGATTGGGCCTGGTAGAGGAGCGATTTTAAAACTGTGAAAATTAAGGATTGTGGGATTCGAGCTGAGGGTATCATGATCCACAGTCTAGCTATTTGCTCCATATATTATGTACGCTATATAATCTTTGAACTCCCACATAAAAATATTATGTTAATTTAAATAGGTCAGTTGTAATCTTAATGTTACACTTTTTATCATGAATGAAATAGTTGAAAAAATGACGTTACTTATATTAGTATTCATAACTCATTCTAGAATTAATTGATAAACCAAAGTTCTCTCGCTGCTTTTATCAAATTGAAATGCTGCTAACGTCACGGAGATTACCATAGCTTCAAAGTTTAGGAATCGTTCACTTTCTCTAATAAGTTTTGAAGTTACCAAACAGAAACTTGAAGCTTGTTTTGAAGAGTGCCTGTCATCTTCCATCAGTATTAATAATTTAAGTCGTACCGTCCTGATTGAAATACCAAATATATATTTTGATTTCGTCAGAAATCCCGTTTGTATTCCTACATTTCTTCATGTTTATGTAAATGGAAAACTAAATGTACAACGGTTTTAAAAACAGTTCAGTTTTCTCTCCCGCAAATGTAAGTGAGGTATTGTGAGGGCTCAAATTAAAACTGTCAAATTATTTAGAATTCAGATGTTCAAGTTACGTGTTGATTAGATCCATCAACCGGAAGTGGTAGTTTACTTGAGGGCCTATCAGGTTCTTACCGTCCGCACATATACCGGTATCTCAGAGCAATTTTTTGTTAATTGTTACAGTAACAGTAAATTGTTATCTATTCACTATAATGGTTTTATCAATATTTGGTATTTATAGAGTATCTTATCATCCACCCAAACAAACGATTTAATTTGTCACTTTAAGGAAATTATAGCAATCCAAAATTTCTTCATTCAAAAATAATTATTTCACATCAACTTGACTCCCTTGATTCACCAGTTGTAGAATTTAAATTTGCAATACAGGGATTTCAATGCTATTTTTATGATATTGCTGTCAATTTTTACTTGCTCACTTTATAGCAAAAGTGTAAATATAAAAGGTGTTCAGAATGTAAAGTGTTGGTGTTTGAGAAGAATGATTTGGTGACTGATTGTAATGTTTCAGTGAATGGTGTGAGACTGGAACAAGTGAATGAATTTGTATATTTGGGTAGTATGTTCTCGAGGGATGGACGTATTGACCGGGAGATTGAAAGGCGAGTGTCTGCAGGGTGCAAGGTATTGGGTGCTCTGGGTACATTTGCTCGAAACGTGAATGTATCTAGAGATGCTCGATTGAGTGTTTATAATGGTGTGTTAGTGCCTACATTGATGTATGGTTCTGAATGTTGGGTGTGGATGAAGAAGCATGAACGACGTATAGCTGCTGTGGAAATGAGATATTTGAGAGGAGTATGTGGGTATACGAGACGTGATCGTATACGGAATACATTGGTGTATGATGAGTGTGAGATTGAGAAGAATGTTGTTAAGAAAGTGGGAGTGAGTCAATTGAGGTGGTTTGGACATGTTGAGCGAATGTCGAATGAAAGGTTGGTGAAACTAATATATGTGGGTGAGATTGAAGGTGACCGATTGCGCGGGCGTCCGAGGAATAACTGGTTGGGTATGATTGATGGTTTGTTGCGTGAACGAATGATTCCGAGTGTGAAGAATAAACGAGCATGTATGAATCGCACTATGAATGTGGACGAGGCGAAAGTGGTGTGTCAGGATAGGAATGTTTGGAGGAGATTGATTGTTGGTTGACTGTTTTTCTGGGTTCGTGCTACCCCACTAAGTGGGACATAGCGTGACGTTATGTATGTATGTATGTAGAATTTAAAAATGCATACAATAAAATCCATTTGGTTACCTACATAGCTCTGTGGTAACGTGTTGGACTGTGGATCGTGAGATCCTCAGTTCGAATCGCACAGCTGACAATTGCCAATTTAAATTTACCCCTGTGGTTCCCCTTCCACTAACATCTTTGGGGGCTATGACTGACGGCTGGTAACCGCACTTCATATGAAAAAATATATAATGAGTAAAAGGCGTGATGATATATTTATTTATTTTTTATTTTATTTGGTTAACTAAATATTAGTATTTCATGATATCTCAATCAAATTATAATCAATAATTATTAAGAAAATTGTAACACGCTCAATGAAAATTAATAGTTATTTTCTTTACAAGTGGGCAAAGGAATTACCCATGTGTGAAGTATAACGTTTTATCCAACATCTCTAATACAAAATTTAATAAAGGAAAATTAAAATGTCAGTCGAAGTAGTTACTAAGGTTTTGTGTGTTATTATTATTGTTATAAATGAAAAATTACTCACTAGTGACTTTTCTCAAAATTATACCCACTAGTGAGTAATCTGTTACTTTCCTTGTTTTAAATTGCCATAGGTATAGAGTATTTATTGAGAGGTGTTGGATAAACAAATTTATTTATTTAACAGAAAGAAATGGAATGACATGAACTATATGATTCGCCATATGATCATTACAATCTTCTACGAAATTTCTACAGAAAATAATACAACATTGTAATAAATAAATCAAAATAGTTTTCGTTAAATTTTCCATGACCATAATACAATTTTTCTAATATACAGGGTGTTGACCGCGACCCCGGAACATAGGACTTTAACATGTAAAATCATACTTTCGTAATTTCCTGCTTAACAAATTATATTAGACAAAAAAGGTTCAAATAAAGATGAGAGATCATAAAATTCTACATCAGAATCAATAAACAGAATTAAATTTACATGCCCCATAACGCCAGAAATTAAATATGAAAATATTAAAAATTAGCTCAAAAATCGGATTAGCCTTGGAAATGAAACAAAATTGTATTCAATAGGAAATGAAAATTGTATTTTTTATTAATTATTATTATAAATTGCATAATTGACTATTTTTTTAGGAATTTTGTTTCATTTCCAAGGCTAATCCGATTTTTGAGCTAATTTTTTATATTTTCATATTTGATTTCTGGCGTTATGGGGCATGTAAATTTAATTCTATTTATTGATTCTCATGTAGAATTTTATGATCTCTCATCTTTATTTGAACCTTTTTTGTCTAATATAATTTGTTAAGCAGGAAATTACGAAAGTATGATTTTACATGTTAAAGTCCTATGTTCCGGGGTCGCGGTCAACACCCGGTATATTAATTTTAATTTGATTGATATGTCATGAAATACTAATATTTAGTTAACGAAATAGGCCTTATTTTACGTATTTTTATGTTCTAAATAATCTTTGTATTTACATTTTTGCTGTAAAGTGAATTGGTAAATATTTAGAGCAATATCCAATTCTACACCTGGCATGTAAAAGAATTATTGTGACAGATCAACATTTTCAGTAGGTACTGATTTTTGAATAGATAAAAACATTTAACTTGTTTTCTCAATTGACTGTTATATGTGGCAATTTTTCGCCCACTATTACTGAAAGACCAATGACAATATTAATTAACCAATCTAGGATAATTTTGTTTTGTTTTTCTACATATTATACTTTTTATTTTGCGGGAGGTTATATGCTATCACATCAGATTTTTTCTGTTTTTTTACGGATTCCCTACTTGCGAAGCACTGAGATAATCTTTCAATGCATGTTAGCTACTAACGTAAAGAAAACGGCTGAACTATCATCTAAGCTGGTTGCCGATTCATGTTCTCGTATCCTTGTTCCATGTAGTAGACAAGTCGAGTTATATGAAACTATCCGAGACATAGTTTACGACTGGTTTCGTTTGACATGTAATGTACCAGAAGCTTGCTACATGCTGCAGTGCTTGAATCACGATCTCGAAATGTTCTCTGCGATGCGGTTAAATGCTGCTGCATATTCACTGCACATGAGATAGAGTTATATTAGTTTACATTGGGGCAAACTAAGTTGTTTTCCTTTTTGTCACATGTTGGTAACGTACAGTGATGTCACTCATTGTTGATTGTTGATTGAATTGCTGGATCAATGGTAGAAATGATTTGTTGTTGGCTGCGAGAAATTCTATATGTAACGATGTACTCGTAATATAGAGAAAATTGCCTCTATATGTACACCATATATTCCTCGGAATTGGTTTTGCTTCTCGTTAATAAACTATGTACCTAAATTAGAATTTGCGGTGCTGTACAATATTGCGTATTTAAAAATTGAATTAGAAAAGGGAACAATCAAACTGTGTTTTTTAATTTTCTCTCTATGCTTGGAGGTATTAACGTTTTGCAATTTATTGTATGTCAACTGATGAAATTCTAATTAATTATTTTTGTAAAAATGTCCCATCAGTCGTGACTAGTATTGTCAATTATTATTGATACATCATTTTCTACTCGTGGTCCATTAGTTTTGACAATTAATTTCAATAATGAGGTATGATTTATAACCAATAAACTATTTCAAAATTAATGATTAATCGAAACACTCCGGGCGTTTTATTAAAATTTATTCTTCTTATTAGGTAATTAAATGTTTTTAAAGTTTCAATATAGCTGTCATTGTCAATAAATTGATTTAAAACATTTTATCAAAAACTTAAACAGTCAACAAACACAGACAAAAAAAATTGTTACATTAGTTTAGGAGCTTAGTTATTAACCCTGGGCAGTAACACCACTTTCACAGTTACACAAACTTCACACTGAGGTGTGAGAAACCCCAAGAAAATAAAAACTATTTTCCCAAAACCGGATGTATGTATAGAAAGTCTTTCAACAGTTAAAAACCTTTTCGAACCATACATTTTAATCAAAAGACAGAATTTTTTCAAGAATTGACTTTTTTTATTTTGGATTATGAGAACAAGCACATAGGGATTTTTGATTTTACATACTGAATATTTGTTTAGGATTATAGAAACTGAATTTACAATAAGGATAAGAATCGGGGTTTCCTAGACCTCAGTGTAGCATTCAAGGGTTAAGACTAAAAAGGTTTATTTTATTTTTCGTTTTTCAGTTTATTTTTTCGTCGGTTTAATTTATTGTTGTTTTTCTACCCTTAAGAGTGGATTTTTTGTCAAATTCAAATGAAACCAACTACGAGGTATATACTATTCAATAAAAAAAAAAAAATCGAAATCGGATCACCCAGTACAAAGTTATGCGTAGTAGAATAAGATAACAGGTAAAAATTCAGTGGATGAACAACAATCATACCCTATTTTACTATCCTAAGGGGTGGTTTATTTTCTAATTTAAATGGTATCAATTTTAAGGTATACCCTATTCAATAAAAAAATGAATAATCAAAATTAGTCTACTCTGTAAAAAGTTATGCATGATCATACATAACAAAATACACGTCAAATTAAGAACCTAATCCTTTTTTTGTCGGTTAAAAATTTATTGAAAATAAAATAAAAATCAAATCACCAATAATAGAATAAATTGTAATATGGCTAATATAATCTACTGCTATTGTATATTTTACAGTAATTTGCATATGTCCTTAGCAAATGCAGTATACATAATTCATTTACACATTGTGAAGGATGGTGACAAGATGACAGAAACCTATAAATAAAAATGACGTAATTCACACAAATAAACAATCTGGATTATAAAACAATTGCTCAATAGCAATTTCCCGGTTAAAAACTGTTATCTATTGCGGTAATAACCAGCAAATCACTGTATTTATTTCTGCTCTTCAATTTTTTTCACATTACTGTTTGCTATTTCAGTGATAAATACTTCCTTATTCACTTTGTTTGCATTAGTAACGCTTTGCTAGTTTTTTTATGGCATCACTGCAATAATTACAATAATATTTTGATAATTATGTGGCTTGGTACAGTCGCTAAAATTGCCTCAATGCCTTTTGTTCCATTTCCGGGATTGTGAATCCGCGAATTATCAGTAAATTCTGATAAGATCTGATCTCGTTACGCTTTGTGACGATGTTATGTCGTTTAGTTAATTCAGTGTGAAAAGAAAGTTATTTTTAGTATAATGATATGGATTTATGTTATAATTATTTTAAACAGCTATTTTTATGCGAACAAAAGACTTAAATGCATTCGGGAAATTATATTTTATTATGCTGTAAAATTGGATAATATTTTGGAAGTTTTAAAACACACGAGATAGAGAAATTAGTTGCGGTAGAGATTATTGTGTTATGATTTATTTTGCGGTTGTTAGTTTGCTTAACTAATTATGGTTAAAAGTTTAAATGTTTTACTGCTAGGTACTAATTTTTTGTAAGCATTATAATACAAATAACGGGGTTCCTTTGTATGATGTCATCGAAAATCCTTGTTTTGTGCATACAACCTTTGCTAAATAAAAACTAATTTAAATAAATAAATATATAGTTAAAAATATAATTTAGTCACTTCAATTAAAAAAAAAAATAGGTTATAAATACAAAATCTGTTGGTATTTTATAAAATACGGTTGTAATAAGCTATTCCACAATAATAAAAATTTGTAAAAGATTACTGAAAATGTGAAAGATAAGAGTTAGAGGATGCGGAAAATTCCATATTTTTAATTGTAAATTACTCCCTTTAATAATCACGGGATGTTTTGTTTTTGATGACGTAGGACATGTGCGCGTCTGTTTGAGCAAATGGGATTCAAGTATTAGCTCCTAGGCATATACATATTCGGGCGTGTTCGGTTTCTGCTCGGGTAATTTTCTTGTGTTTGCTGTTCAATATGCAGCACTCACTGCAAAATTGTACGATACTAACGCCACCAACTAACTACCTGACTAACTAGCAAAATGTTTTTGTAAAATGAGAAAAAAGTGAAACATATTAAGTGCTAATAATGAAAAATAATATTACAATTTAAATATATATTATGAAGTAATTTTCTCAACATTTTTTTCGAAAGTCTGTGAACCACAGTTTATTTATTTCTAGAATACCACATTACCTACATCATCAACGTATTTTAAAATTCAAACAATATCTCGCTTATTTGGAGGAATTTTTAACTCGGAGTTTCACATGTGGTCTTATATTTTTATGTAGTTCAAGATAAAAAAATAGTATCTTGGTATAGGCTATTGGTTAATTTATTATATTTTCTAGTGATATTTCCTATTAGTATGTTTTCGAGGGATGGACATATTGGCCGGGAGATTGAAATGCAGGTTTCTGCAGGGTGCAAGGTATTGGGTGCTCTGTGTACATTTGTTCGAAATATGAATATATTTAGAAATGCTCGATTAAGTGTTTATAATGGTGTGTTAGTGCTTACATTGATGTATGGTTCTGAATCTTGGATGTGGATGAAGAAGCATGAACGACGTATAACTGCTGTAGAAACGAAACGTAATCGTGTCTGGAATACATTGGTGTATGGTGAGTTTGAGATTAAAAAGAATATTGTTAATTTAATTATTACGAATAATATCTTATACTACTAATTTTGAATGTATTTTTAATAACTATATTTTTAATAAAATATTAATTAAAACTGTATTTAAAAAAGTATCCTTAAGAAAAGTCGAATTATTTTTTCCGAATTAAAAAAAAAATTCTTTTTGTTTCGTAATCTACACATATCATACTGTTTACAATTAAAATTATGACATTAACTTCAAAACGACCCTGTATATCTATGTACCTATTTTGGGTAAAATACCTTCGCTGTTTATATTATAGTTTGTGTTACTTCATAGTTAAAACATAGTTTTTAAATAACGAATGTAAGAAATAATTACTTCTTCTTGTGCATGTGTAACATGTGTGCTAAATATAAATATTGTGTGAGTAACTGGAATCTAGATTGTAGGACATACGTAGGTATAAGACATTTTATTCAAAAAGTGGAACGAATATCCGAGATCAGACAGTGTGGGCTGCAAGATTACGAAAGTATCATTAATAACTTAATTTAAAACATTATACTATTATATGGGGTAAATAGCTTCGGTAAAATCTGCCAATTTAACTTGCTTCCGTCTTCCGTAATTTGATCATACACGCGTACAAATATATCACTGTTAAAAATAAATAAATGTCGTGATTTAATAGCTTCATATTAATTAATTGTTCTGCAGGCTAACCTGGAAAATTTTAAATTACACGCGCAATTCTTCATTAAGCATAACATTTCAATTATTCAAATTTAGCGAAACATCACGATCCACTGTATCCAATTTATCGAGAAAATTGCAATTTCCATAGGCGTCCTGATTTCAAATAAATATAATATAAAGATTAAATATGTAGGATAATTAAAAGTGCTGCTCCGAAAATGTATCTCAAATATTTAAACAAAAATTCTATTAAAAATGCAAAGAATGATGTTTTTTTCAAGTTATTATTGGTTTTATTCAAGTACTAGTGAGTATTGATAGACGACAATAATAACTGACGTTCTCGAAGATCTTTTGAAAAACACTAGAATGTCGCACTGGGAGTCTAAGAACCCCCGTGATTTTCATCTAATTTTCCACTGCGCAGCATTCGCATAACTTCTGTGCTACCTCGTTGTAAATTCCGTTTTTATAATCCTAAACAAATATTCAATATGTAAAATACCTAGGTGTTTGTTATTATAGTCCAAAATTAAAAAGTTAAGTTTTGGCAAAATTCTGCGTTTTCAATAAAATGATTCTGAAAGGTTATTAACTCTTTAAAATCTTTCTATAAACCTAAACAAATATTCCAAAGGTAAAATCCCTAGAAAAATTACATCTGGTTTTTTTTTCGGGTTTCCTAGACCACAGTGTAATGTTTGTGTAACTGTGAAAGTAGTGTAAAACGCCATTCGCAACATTTCTGAAACCCCTGAAGAAGGCTGCAATTCACTACATGGATTATTGTCTAATCAAACAGTTAAAAAACAAATGACTATCAACCTGAAGACAACTTGTGTCATCAAAATTATCTTCACACGCTAGGTTGATATCGTCTGGTAAAAACAATTGACAATCAGTACGTTGTCTTTTTGATATGTTTGCAAATTGCAAAGTATTTTTTTCAAGGTCTTTCATTTGATTACCAAGCACAATTTGTTTCTGAAAACTTCTGGCAAAACAATTGCATCTTGCTTGCACATTTCGCAAAAAAGAGTCGTCACTAAGTTCCTCTTCTTCCTGTCACTATTTTGCCTTGAATGGATCATCCTCCGTACCTCTTTCCTATATCATTACAAATGTACATTGGGAAATGTGAAAATAGTAAATTTCTGGATTTATGTTTGCCAAGTTTCACATTATACTAGAAAACTTCTCAATTTGATGTTTTAAACAGTTGTCACTATTATTTATCTTGAAATAAACAAATTCAAATACGTAGCAACGAGAACAACATTCGATCTTTGAAAGTTTCGTAGCTTTTGTATAATAATTCAAAGATTTTTTTGGAATCAACATATTTATTTTTTCTTCAAGCGTATTTTGCTACTATACATACGATATAAAAGTTAATAATTTTGTTACTAATTCAATCATATAAATATAATTATACAGTGTACTATAATATAATAGTATATTATTATATGAGGGGTTATGATAGTCATTATTCACGAAGATAAAGTTTGCGTCACGAACCGTAGGCGAATGATGCAAATCATTCGAGTAAAATCGGAAATAATGTTTGGCACTTTTGAAAATGATCGAAATCACTTGAAAACACAAATTGAAAATCGTCAACATAAAAATTCACAATTGACAACTAATTACACTGTCAACTGTCAACAGCTTGGTGATCCACATCACGGCTTTAAAATAAACTGGAATAATTGATTTCTGGTTCTGTGATTTGCCGAGAAGAGTGAATTATTACTATTATAGATAATCGAAAAAAAATTAAATAATGAGGATATATTTTAAAGGAGTAGAAAAATATTATTTAACGGCGGACAATAATATGTTAGTTGTTTCAAATACCACTTGTGTCAGCACCTACAAAGGCAGATCTGACGAGTAACAGTTGTATTGCAAGGTTCTGTCATATTTTATATTTTATTGTTTAAAGTGGCAGAAAAAAAAAATACATACTAGTATGATATATAATCTTAAGTTTACTTCGAATGCTTGAAGAAAAAATAATATATCTGACTCGGAGTTGAACATTATTTTTGTGTTTCAACTTCCAATAACATAAATATACTCTTAATCTATAAAAGAAGTTTCACATTTGTCCATGAAACCGTGGCCGCTGTAAGGTGTGTAAAAATTGATCGCTAAGCCGATGAAAGCATAGAGAATGAATCAACCTTTTAGAATACAGGCACGATAATAATTCATATTTTATCTGAAAACTTGTACGCCTATGGAACTCCATTGTGTGGCAACCAATAATTGATGCACTGTCAGCAAAACCAATTTCTACCAAGCGTAAAAATACTGTCATTACAACAGGCATTGTTTTTGTACAAAAACCTTCCAGAGATGTTGTAAAACTAACCTGCCATTTCAAAAGTCGTGAGTCGTCCTCACTGTCTCTGTGAACCAGCTGATCCAAATGAACCACGTGAAACAGCTTCAACAACTTAACTCGAGTGACATAGATATGTAAATGGCTACCGCAATTCTACCTATTGTGAATATGTTTCACGCCATTTATTCAGTTAGTGGAATAATTAAAATCTCATCTGTCTGAGAGTATGAGATGGTGGATGTGTTCATAAATATAATGTGGTTTTTGCCTGGCTTGTGTAAACGCAGTTGTGGAATTGGTGTAACAGTTTTAGGCCACGGTCGAACTTTCTTTGATATGGAGTTTATCTCTAAAAAGTGCAAAAAATACAACCAAGGATTCTGCATTATCTACTTAAAATACTATTCATTTTTTATGAAGTAAACTACTGCCTCAAAAATGAAAATAAAGTCTGCAAATATAGGTACAAGTTGTAACATAAATAAGTACATTACATTTAACCAGCAACAATATATCTTCATAATTTTTTTTTTAAATCTTGTACTTTTAGAGTCACAAATTATTGAAGTTGTAGCATGGGGGGACCGGCTAAAAACGTATCAAATTTAGGGTTAACAATCGAAACACTATATATGATGATAAAAAGTGAATATTTAATAAAAGTTTAAAACGATTAATTAAACAATTATTTCAAATGACAACAACGTACGAATATGACAATAGTTGCAGTTACCAAAACATTTTTACTACGAATTTGCAGTAAATTACTATATTTTGATGCACAACTCTCTCTTTTTCAAATACACCCAACTACCCCATAAGCGGTTAGGTGCGGGGCAGGGTACCTCTCGCAGAGCTATCACAAAGACTGCCTAAAAACAAAAAATCAGTTAATCTAAGGTCCGGCCAGATAAATCAGTCAATAACAGATGGAATCTCACGCCGATAATTCAGAATATGATTATTTATTAAAAGTAAAAATGTAACAAAGTTCCTCACATATGTGTGGGAATAAATTTAACTCAAGAACTCATATGAAGACGATTTTCGATGCATTTAACTACATACGCAGTTTGAAACTTGATATTTTAAAAACGTTTTGAGAGTGAAATAATAAATCTTTTTCAATATTCTCTATGTGATCAGTTCAGAGAGATAAATTTATTGTAAGTACTAATTTCTATGACATCATACACTGGATGTTGAATTGAAATGTGAAATATATTGATTTCAATATTATTTGTTTAATATTGCTGTATATTTTTACCTAGGTACTCACTTTACTTCAAAAGTGTAAATACAAAAGTTCCAAAGGTCCACTTAGTATTTTATGATATATTTATCAAATTAAAATTAATATTTATTAGAAAAATTGTAATATAGCCATGGAAAATTTAACAAAAATGAAAAATATTTTACTTTTTAGAAAACAGATTTAGATTTATTTATTACATTTTCTGTAGAAATTTCGTAGAAGATTGTAATGATATAATGCCAAATTTGAGAGTTATCTTCTTTCATTTATTTCTGATAAATAAATAAATAATTCTAAAACTGTTTTTTGAAATATCAAATATTTTTAGATTTTGTTTAATTTTCTATGGCAGTGTTATTATATTCCTAATAAATTTTAATTTCTTTTTATATGTCGTAACCAAATGGACTTTATTGCATTCATTTTTAAATCTGAATAAATTTTGTATTTACACTTTTTTGTTGTAAAGTGAATAGGTAAAAAAATTACAGCAATATCAAAACATAGCATTGAAATCCCTATTTTCCACATTTCAATTCTACACCCGGTATATGTAGCATCCCTAAACTGTTCAACAATATTTTACTTATTATGAAAATATCAAGTTTTTCACTGTTTTTAATTTTACTTTAAAGTGTTTTTTATATGTTTCTGTAGCAGTGGACCCGTGGATTAATAAACTATCTACAATAATTAATTTTCGTTGGTCAATGTGTCATATTTTTCGAAAACTTTTTAATAATTCTATGACATTTATCCTAAAAATTCCTTTGTCAAATTTCCCGTTACCAAAGCATTAATCAGTCTGCAAAGAGCATCATCATTAATATCAGCTTTTTGTTAACATATTTTCTATATTATCACACACTGTCATTTGACATTTAGCGCGATTGGAGATACGTCCTTGCGCTTTTGTTATTTCAATAGTGCACATTTGAATATCCCTAGTTGCATTGTTTTAGAAATCATGCACCGTTAACTCTCAATCGAAAACTGCGCATTGTACTCACTCATAATGAAATGTAAATTAATAAAAAATTGGTACACTTTGCTAATCAATGTCAGTTTATACAATGCTGCAACAGTAAGTTTTTGTCTATCAATTAAAAGGATTCCGGAAAAATGCAAACAAAACACGCGATGCTGCTCTACAAAATATGTTCGTATGGGTAAAATAATAGTTGCATTGTTTGAAATTGGCGAGTTTTATTTTTATAACTAATTAAGCAGAGCTCCCGCAGGCTTGGAAGTTTGATTGAATTCGAGTGTAACAAATAGTATATTAAGTATGAAGAAATGTAAGGACTGTTAACCAATGGAAGACAATGTTTGGGGACTGAATTGAGTAGTATATTCTGCAACAAGTAATGTAATGGCACATATTCCACAGGAGCAAAAAGTTTGTAGTCCGACCCGAAGGCGAGTGTGGGGTATGCCATTCCGTTACATGTTGTAGACTATACTTTCTATAACAAGATTTGGGAAATTATTCAAAAAATATAAATACAAAAACTGTTGAAAACGTCAAACTCAAATAAATCTCTGATTCGTCGACATTATTCCATACGCGGCTTGTGAAATGATTGTTGTTCCTTTACAGTTTTTAGTTGTAGAATGTGTAGTTTCCATAACAGTATTATAGGAAAGTATTTTTTAAGGGATGAGCGTTTCTTCGTCCGTGTTTTTTCATTGTTTGTTAAAAAATCTATGGCGGGAGATATTATTGTGCCCACAACAGATATTTTTATATATTTTGTTAACTGTAGTATTAACAATACTTTAATCTATTAATTCACATAATGTTTTATACATTTCGATTAATAATATGAAAAATATTCGTCTTTGAACTTGACCGTTGTTATACCGGGTGTTGACCGCGACCCCGGAACATAGGACTTTAACATGTAAAATCATACTTTCGTAATTTCCTGCTTAACAAATTATATTAGACAAAAAAGGTTCAAATAAAGATGAGAGATCATAAAATTCTACATCAGAATCAATAAACAGAATTACATTTACATGCCCCATAACGCCAGAAATTAAATATGAAAATATTAAAAATTAGCTCAAAAATCGGGTTAGCCTTGGAAATGAAGCAAAATTCCTAAAAATAATAGTCAATTATGCAATTTATAATAATAATTAATAAAAAATACAATTTTCATTTCCAATTGAAAGAATTTTGTTTCATTTCCAAGGCTAACCCGATTTTTGAGTTAATTTTTATTATTTTCATATTTAATTTCTGGCGTTATGGGGCATGTAAATGTAATTCTGTTTATTGATTCTAATGTAGAATTTTATGTTCTCTCATCTTTATTTGAACCTTTTTTGTCTAATATAATTTGTTAAGCAGGAAATTACGAAAGTATGATTTTACATGTTAAAGTCCTATGTTCCGGGGTCGCGGTCAACACCCTGTATGACAACCAGAGACCGGAACCATAACCGAAAACCGCACCGATATTAAACTTTTTCTGAAACCATAACCAGAGAACAAAATATACATTTTATTTCTTTAAATATGGAAACCGAAAACCGATAAAAATAAATTTATTCTGTAACCGAAAAAATAATCGAACCGAAATAATATCGGTATTAAATCCTGTATAAATATAAATAAAATATTGTACTAATTGAAAATATTGACCATACATTTTAATAAAAATACTCTGCATTTCTTTCAATTCAGAAAAAGTAGTTTAAATAGAGGGTAGTTTACTCCATTTTTTATGCTTTGCATTTTTTATAAAAATATTCTCATTTGTATCTCCGAATTTTAATGTGATTAATGTGGTTTATTGAAGCGCAAATTTAATTTTTAGATCACTACTTAAAATTAAAGTAATACTACTTTTACTTTTACATAACAAGTTACTATTTTAACCGAATCGGTATCAAAACCGAAATTTATTTGTGTATTTTAACCGAATCGAAAACCAATATAATATTTTTAAAAATCGTTACCGATAACTGGAACCGAATTTATATTAATGTAAAAACCGTTAACCGTAATCGAATACCAAAATTTTTGGGTTCGGGCCCCTGTTGGCAACGCTATGCGATATTATTATTTTTTTTTTTTTTTGTTCTGTTACGTTTATTTAACCCTCTATTGCATACTGTTCCCGAACGGGAACATAAAATTCAAAATTTTTTTCTTTTCTTATGCAGTTTACATTCATGGCAATCATGTAACATTTGGGAACATTATATACACTTTGATAATTGCCAATTAGGTCATTCCTCCCAATTTGACCAACATAAAAAAAAATTTTAACTGGAAAAAGGATTATTACAGAAACTGAGATATAAAATTAAAAATTTGAAGGAAGCAGCTTATTACCTGCTGATATATTACAGCTAAATACAACTTTACTAAATTTCCAAAAAAATTTTTTATCTGATGTTTTCCTAGAAGAGGTTGTTTATCAAACAATTTTGTATAGTACGCGAAGACGACCCAATAGACCAAAGTTCTATTGTAAGTTGAATTTGTTCATAATGTTCCCAATAGTGAACAAAATTAAAAAAAATTTTTTTTTATTTTTAGAAAAAAATTTATGTAACACACTTATTTTAAATATATGAATATTTCTTTTGTAAAAAATAATGTTTTTGAGCCCTTATTTAAAAAAAATAAAAATTCATGCAATAGAGGGTTAAATAGAATATTAGCAAAATGTAGAAAAAAAATTAATTCGGACACTAATGGGTTAACTAATATTATAAAACAACGCTTGTCTAAATAAGTTGCCGCCCACTGGAGAATCAATAAGGATTGAGCAATATGTAAATAGAACAATGAGAACACTGCATGTTAAGTCGATTAAAACAACAATAATCAGCTCAACTAACATAGTTAGCAATGTACTTGACCGGCGCTATCCTAATCAGTGCGTTTCCTCCTTGCAACGAGCGATATGAACTGGTGCACAATTGCGCTTCTCCATTCGCTGCATCCTTCACACCAGTCTACTCGACATGCTCTGCAAGCCTCGATATCCATCACGAAATTAGCACCCAATTAACAGAACGCCGAATGCGTTAACCTCAACTCGTTAAGAAGTTTTCTTAATCACAGCACGATGTAACATTACCAGTTTTCTCTTCGCTAACTCTTTCTTGATTTTTGCTGGTGTTGAGCTTTAGAGATGTAAATGACATAATTGTTTTTGTGATGTTAATTGTTGTTTCCTGAATAATTATGCAAATAGGAAGTATGGTAAATGTCATCCTAGATTTAGCATTTCTGGTGTGGTTTATAAGACTTGAAATCTAGGTTGCATCCAAATACTGGATCAATTAGTATTCAATAATGATCTATCATGTGGTCCTGATCCCATTCCGAATCGATTAATTAAAGATTGTGCATATCTTTTATCAAATGCCTTATTTCATATATTTAATCATGCAATCACTACCAACACTCGTATTACACCTGTTCACAAGTCTGTTGATGTGACAATTACTACTATCGTCTTATTGCTGTTCTCTCAAATTTTAGTAAAATTTATGAAAGAATTATTTGTTCATGTATTTTTCCTAAAATATCAGTATCTTAGCATGGGTTTATGAAAAAACGATCTACAGCCAGCAACCTAGCAAACTTTTCAAACACAGTTTCTTCTGTTCTTGATGCCAAGGGTCAAGTAGACTGCATCTACACTAATTTTTCAAAGGCCTTTGATCGTATAGATCACACTATCCTACTTAAAAACTTCATCCTTTTTCAAATTCTCAATCCCTTATTTCGCTTTTATCTTCCTATCTTTCTAATTGTTCTCTATTTGTTAAGTTTTTTTTTACCCAAATCTTCACCTTACATAGTCACATCAGGTATTCCTCAAGGGTCAAATTTAGGTCCTCTTTTAACCTGACACTTTTACTGTAATAATGTAATAATCTTTTTTTAGGTGATGACCTAAAAATTTTTCATCCTATTTCCACTCTTTCTAATTGCAACGTTCTTCAATACATAATATTTCACAATGGCACTCTACAATCTTGAATTAAAAAAATTAGTTGATGACTATCAAGTAACAAGTATGTGTGTGTGTATTTTATCTAATTATGACGACAGATTTCTGGAAAATATTTTGTACATTATATCCTTTAATTTTTAATAATCAATTAGCACCCTGATGAAGACTGATTTGCAGTCAAAACGTTGGTGTTTTATTGGATTAAATTGACTTCTTCTCCAACATCTTGCTTTTTATTTAACATCCAGTCGAAAAACAAATCAGTGTTCTTCACAAGGAAATTAACCCCGGTAATCTTCAATTTCCAGCTGGACAACACAACCTTAACCTTAACACTTTTCAAGACCTTGGAATCACTTTCGATCCTAAACTAACCTTTATTGAACATTTTGGGTTCATCATTTGGAGTACACGCCAATTTTATAACAACTCTACAATTCTTACTCCTAATTATTCATTTATTCGTTCGAAACTTAAATACTGTTCCGTTATTTGAAGTCCTTTAAATGATACTCATCAAGACCTAATTGAATCAATACAGAGAAATTTTCTTAAATATATAATTTTTAAATATGGCCACTATCCCGATTATTCACTTAGCTATAAATAATTACTAGATATGTTTAATTCGACAAGCCTATTGGAAAGGAGAAATAGATGGTCGTAAGTACCTAACTTCCCTTACCTTCATGCTCCTTGTGTTACTACACGCAGTTCCAACACCTTTTACTTACCAACTCCCATCACCTTTTTACAAAATATGTTTTCTTTACAATTGAAGTTACTCTTGTGTTCATATATTTCACTTAAAACCGAAGCAATTTTATATTGCTATAAAAAATAATTAATCCATAAACTGTGTATTTTTATTTTTATATACACCTACTTTGTGTATGTTTTTGTATATTTTCCTGCCCTATTATTAGGCCTTCGCCTGTCCGGCAATGTACATTAAATAAATAAATAATGTTTTGATTCAAGTAGACTACCCTCTACAGTGATGAAAAATATTGGTTTAACAAATGATACAAAATTAAATTTAATTCATATACTTTACCTCTTTGCTTGAGCACTGTGCATTCATAGTGTTAAGTGTACTTAAAAATGATGTGAAGTTACCTCTAGTTGTCTGCAAGGCAAACATTTATTCTAAATGCTATCTTCTCCACGGTATATTCAACCAAAGTCACGATCGCGACCCACGCTCAGCTGCTGCCAATGGCCTTTTCCTGACCTCGACGTTCACAAGATAGGTTGCCAATTTTGCGGTTGCAATACGCGGACACGTATGTCGCATATTAATTCGTGAGCAATAAGGTATTTTCCTTATACGTGATTCGTATACATTACAACATACATTATGGAAATTCGCTGTGAAATGTATTCGTAGCCACCCAGCGGTTCATCTCCAAACGACTTATTTAGTCATCGTTCTAAATCATCTTACACTTGTGTTGATATTTCACAATCTCCGAATTATTTTTTGTGAAGTTTGGCGTCTGTATTTATTAAATAAACTAAAGATACAAAAATGAGAATGTACCGATCGTGAATAAGACTAGCGCAGCTGAAACTATGACATTGTCAAAAAAAGATGAAGAAGATTTAAGAATATATGGAACGAAAAATAATAAAAACAATATTAGGACTACCTATTAAAGATATCAAAAAACGAATACCTATTAAATGAATGAATTATGAAATAGAACAAGAGTTGGAAGGAGAAGACAGTGAAAAAGATCAAGCATCAGAGAATCAGATGGATTGCACATATATGAAGAGCAGAAGAAGAGGATGCAATTAAATCAGTAGTTGTATGGAGACCAGGAGAAAGAAGATGGACAGTCCCAGATCAAGATGGCGGAAGCAAGTAGAATAAGATTTAAAAAGCAGCAGGAATCAAAAACTAGCAAAGTATGACAAAAAATAGAAAGATGTGGAGAAACCTAACTATAAAGATTTAAAGGAAAAGAAACGGATTATTAATTATTTATTTTCTTGTGATTCGTGCTGATTAAAGTTTCCAACATAAATAAATAACAATTTTGTCGTTTAAAAGAATAAGGCAACTGTTACGTTTCTCTTTGAAACCATATATAAATACTAATGTAATAAAATTAAAGGAAATTATTAGGAAAATTATCTAAATTATCTTACTCAATTATAATTTATCCTTTCATTTTCATTGAAATTTCGCAATATGTTAACAATTTGATTCGAAAAACAAAGTTTCTGGGCCAACAGAAATTTAACCGGAAAAATAAAAATATAAATAGTTATACACGCCACTAAACTCAGATTTTAGTGCCTAGTTAGACACGTTATTTTTTGCAGATTTGAAATTAATGTTAATTTAGTAATTATTTTTAATATATATTTTTAAGGTTAACGCAATCAAATTACATTGACATGCACGTGTTGAACGGTTGCTATGTATTTGTTGACGGCTACTATGCGTTTGTTGAGCAGTTGCTATGTAAAATATTTTTACAGCAGTAAAAGTGACCCTTTACAGACCCTTAGCTGTTTTAACCAATTACCCATTTTGCTTTCGCAGATTCCGGTAAAAGAACAATTTTTTTCATGAATTAAAATTATTAGAAAGAACTTTTAGTTGTAAGATGGACTGAGAGAGGCTTACATATGTGAATTATTTATTAACTATAATTAATTTATTTGATTATGCTCTCGTAAAGAATAAAACCTTTTTGAAAGGCCTTGAAATCTGTAGCATCCTGTTTGTCAGTTTAGAGTCAATGTCCTAAGCAAACATGAAACATATTTAAATTTACGTGGACACCTTTTGTTAAATTATATTATACTAGTTAACAATCGTAAATCAATCTCTTTATCTGTAACGTCCTTGAAAGTTAATTCAAACCAGAATCACCATAAACTGGATATTTCAAAATTTGCCAAACATTCAAATTCAAATTGGCTGTTTTGTTTTGTGTTTCCACTTTTGTTTTAGAGGTATTCGATTGTTTCAAATAATCGCATTTTAGGCATTGTTCTCATGAGCTTAGAATGTATTGTTAATCGTGTTTTGTTTAATGTTTTCTAAGCAAACAATTTTCATATCATGTACCACTTTCATAATGCGTTTCCAAGATGCTGTAACATGATCAGGGTTTACTGCAACTTCTAAATATCCAGCAACCTAGCAAAGATAGTTTCAAGAGATTTACTAGTATTAGTATTCGTTGTAGAATCTCATTACCGTGTCTTGTGAGCCTTTACAAAACAATGGCATGTGAGAACAATTTTGACATTAATTTATAGAGGAACTTCGATACAATCAACGTATAATGGTTCTTTTATTTTGGGCGTCTGTATTTGAGAAGTATCCTTAATTTGATTTAGAGCACATGTAACAAGGTAATTAAACAGAATACGATTTGTTATTTTGCTGTCAAAATGGCTTCGAAAAAAGCAAATAATAAAATGTGTTTCAATTTAGTGTCACATATGTTTGTGTAAATTTTTATATTTACCTCCCGCTACATACCTATAAAGGTGGTATAGGAATCATGCTAAAAATTCGGTAGTGAGATTTCAGTAGATGAGCACGTTTCAGCCGGGTCCTTAAAATACGATTTTAATAGTTTCGCTATGATGTCTGTGTGTGTAGATCTCTGGAGTTATAGTTTCTAAAAAAAGTACTACATTGGGAAGAGCTGATAAGTTTTTCCAATCCAATAACCGGAAGGGGCAGTTTAGTTACAGCCCTATCAAGTTATTTTGAATATTATGGTTTAAATGACAATTAATAATAATAATAATAATAATATATCATCACGCCTTTTACCCATTGAGGGTGTGGCACTCTGCTTACGCAGATCTCGGTAGGTGATATATTTTTGCGTATGAAATGCGGTTACCAGCCGTCAAGTCATAGCCCTCAAAGTTGTTAGTGGAGGGGGAACCACAGGGGTAAATTTAAATTGGCAACTGAGGATCTTACGATCCACAGTCCGATGCGTTACCACGGAGCTATTTACAAAAAAAATATTTTAAATATTATTATCTACAATTGTTGTTTAACACATTTTTCTCTTACTGTTATAATTTAAAAATTATAACACATTAAAAATAGTACCTATATTTATACTATACATTAAGGAAGATAAGTGTATGATTTTTTATCGCTTAGTAAATTGAAGAACGAGCCGTAGGCGAGGGTTACAAAACAACGAATGAAAAATACACTTCTCTCCTGCGGTGTATATGGTTTTTATGTATTTGAAAATTATTTGAATTGTGATATAATTTATGATAGAGACCTTTGATTTATTTAATTTTGTTCATTTTTCACATTATTTGAGTACTTTCTCTCAGTCACTTCGGGATAAAAAGTACACGAATCTCCCGTAGGCATGAAATGGGCTGTTTCTGTCATGATTTTGGTATCATAAAAACTGTGTTTCTGTGTCCCGGTCGTGAAAAAAAAATATATTTTGACATTTTCGTTTAAATCTGCTAACCTGTGCTTTTTGGAAAAAAACCACGTTTGAAAATTTTTTGTCATGTGTCATAATTGAAAATTTAATTTTTTGATGGGATGAGCGTTTCTTGATAGTGGAGGTCCATGTTTCTGCATTGTTTTATTTAAAATTGAAACGACTTCTTTCATTATTTTTAAAACTTAATTTAAAATATATCAATTTTCTTTCAATGCAGAAAAATGAAAAAATCATATTTATATTCAAAATTAACATTTTGTTTGAATTGAATCTAATCATTTTGTAAGAAATTAAATTTTCTTCATCGAATGCATACGTAAAGAAAACTGAGAATTTTCTTGAAACAAGAAGTTAATTTTATGAGTGTATGTCAAAGAGCTCTGTAATCTCTTAAAATGAAATGAAAGTACAGTAAAAATAAGTAAATAACTAAAAGTAAATTAATATCTTTGATTAAAAAGTAAACTGAATGTTCGGCTAGTTTCTGGGCCCGGAGAAAATTTACAGCAAGTATAAAGTATAAAAAGACCATTTAAAAAGATTTACGATCCGGCCGTTGCAGAATCAACGGCTCTAGGAAACAATGTGCGATTAATTTATAAAGGAGCGTCAGCTGCGTCACGGATACATTATTGTGGAGAAACAAAAGACATTAAAAACATTCTGTGATTAAACGATGAGTATTTTTCTGCTACGTGTTACATTCCTCTGCGATTTCATTTAACACGAATGAGACGTGGGATGGCTTCGTCGCACAATGAGATAAAGATTTATATTTTGGATTCGCTGGTGGGCTCTTTTGTACGGATAAGACGTTTAATTTGAATTACTGAAATCTTTTGTCAAGGAATAGGATGGGAAAACAGAAAATATTGTTTTGTGGTGAATGCCATGGTCACAAAATCTCGCCAATTTTTTTGACAATAAATAATACATGCAAATTTAAATAAAATGCCATTTACAATAAAAATAAAAACCAGTCACTGGAAACTTGATTACATTTTAAATAAATAATATCAAATGCGTTGTAATGTTGTAAAACTTTCCCATTTCAAGTTCAAGTCCATATTTTATCATTGGTGAATCACAATTTCCAAATAAAATACAAATTCTTTACTAGTAAAATTTCATCGGCCTTTCATAGATACCCACTAGTTTTAACCCTGCAATATCACATTGGAGTCTAAGAAAATCCACGATTCTCAATACTTCCACATGCGCATAATTTCGATACTACCTTGTTGTAAATTAAACAAATATTCAATATGTAAAATCCCGATGTGTTTGTTCTCATAGTCTAAAATAAAAAGTAAAATTTATTGAAAATCGCTGTGTTTTGAATAAAATATATGGTTCAGAAAGGTTATTATCTGTTTAATGTCTTTCTATAATTCTAAGCAAATATTCCATAGGTAAAATCCCTAGAAAAATAACATCCTGTTATAGGAAAGTAGTTTTTCTTTTCTTGGGGTTTCTCAGACCCTAGTTTGACGTTTATGTAACTGTGAAAGAAGTGTGACTGTCCAGGGTTTAACAGAAAATCAGCTTTACTGATGTGTGATGTAGATCTTGAATTTCAACTTTGAATTTCCGATCTAATTTAAATTGATAAGAGTGGAACTCAGTTTTATTTTTTTTTTTCAGTATCTTAATGATGTTATTTTAAATTACGCCTATTTTAACCTGAATTTTTACCTGCAAATTACTTATCAATTTTATTGAGTAGTCATATTTGGTGTTTTCTTCTAGATGTCGATCAGAGTTTTTATATTTTCAATAGCATGTACGAATATTGGTGTCTGGCAAATTTCTTCTTTTCTGTTTATTCTTGAGGTTCGGTTTCTATGTCATTTGGGGGTGTTTAATAAGTTTGGGAAACTATTTTGTGTATTTGCTCCAAGCCAGTAGTCTTTAATGGTTTTTTGTTTGACGTTTCTTTTTTCTTCTAGGCTATTTCTAAATATTTATTGCTAGGTACAGGGTACCAGTCGTTGTCGGTTCGCTTTTCTATTTCGTTAATATCGTTTGCCTGCTGTAGCACTTTCCTTGTTGGTTTTTGCCTTGGAGAAGAGCGGTGTTTAGGTTCTGCAGAGTCCATAGTTTAAGTTTTGTTTCAAATTTCTTGAAGCAATAGTCACTTTCTTCCACATTCATTCAAGCATTAGAAAGATAGATTCTATTTTTATAAATTTCAATCTTTATTTTTATTTGCAGATTGTGAAGATGGGTGTCTCGCTAGTGATGGTAACATTAGCTGCAATGCTGTGCTTGGGAGCTGCTCCCACTGGGGCTGAACTCTTCACCGCTTTGGCCGATATGGAGGAACTGCTGCAGACCGAAGCAGTGCTCATCAACACTCTTCAAGGATACATCACAGCGCAAGAACGGAAACTTGAATTGCTGAGGAGGTATGCACATTGAAGCTTCCACAATACATTTCGAAATTATTGTAATCATTTTGGATTTGAATTATGAGTGGATGGACTAAATACGATGTAGAATATATATGTATGTATGATGTATGTCTTTTTGTGGTTGTGTAATCTTAGTTTATACCGTTAAGATGAACCACAACACACCACATCTTGTATTTTTACCTCGCACCACATTCTGTATAGCAATCATGCAAAAAATTCGGTAGTGAGTTTTTAGTACATGAGGATGTTTCAGGGTCCCTAAAATACGATTTTAATAGTTTCGCAATTATTTGTGTGGATCTCTGGATTTATAGTTTCTCAAAAACTACGAAGCTGAAAATTTTGATATTTTGTATATATCAATTGTATATTCCTTTGGAAAGAGCTGATTAGTTTTTGGCGATAATCCGATAACCGGAAGTGGTAGTTTACTTGAAGCCCTATCAAGTTATTTTTAAATATCTCAGTAAATTATGGTTTAATGACAATTTTGTTATTAGAAATAAATTTAAAATATTATTATCTACAATTGTTGTTTGAAACATTTGTCTCCTACTGTCTCCATTTACGAACTACAATACGTTAAAGAAAAATTATATTTTTACATTTTCGATTAAATATGTTAACCTGTGCTATTTTTAAAAGAAAACAAAGGTTGAAAAAGGTCTTTTTTGACATGTGTCATATTTGAAAAGTGTTTCTATGAAGGGATGAGCGTTTCTTGATAGCGATCGTCCGTGTTCCTACATTGTTAAGAAATCTATGGCGGGAGGTATTCTGGTGCCCACAACAGATTTTTTACTTTTATATTGCCACTTACTTTACACTTATACCATGAGTGTTGTCCACCTGACGTTACCTCTTGTTACAACTACTAGCCAGTGCCCGATAACTTTGTAGTTGCCAAGTTAATTTTATCCCAACTTCGAATGGTAACAGGAGTGAGTATCGATTCAAACCAGATCATGGAAATTTTTCTGACCTGACCCGGATTCAGACCCATGAATGACTCTTACCACTGCGCTTTTCCGCAGTTATGTATGTCAAGATATTTAAGGAAACTAGCTCATACGTTGTGTCATTTAAACATATCTTGATTGAGTGTTTCCATTTAGTGTTATGTATAAACCTTCACAGATCATTGCAGACATCTGCAACGAGAAGAATTCATGGCTATTCAATCTTAAAATAATTATTATCTTACATATATGATTCGTACATACAACTTAGCATTTGGTATACTATAATTAATCAATTGCATACTAAATTATTTCCAGTAGCTATTTCCATTTTCGTAATCCTTCCCAATGATCTGTGTTGGTTTACGATCAATGCAACATTCTGCTATAAATAATTACAATATTAGCGTTATCTTCCAAAGCTCTTTCTGCTAGATTACGTAATGTGTTTTTAATCATAACACGTGGGAAGATGTGCATAAATGCATAATTCATTGCACTTTGCAGGTACGCAGAAGATTATCAAAAGCAACATGACGACGCTAGTTCCGATGTGCAAGCTTATCTAGCCAATCCAATTAACGCCTACTTGCTGGTGAAGAGATTAACCACGGATTGGAGGCAAGTTGAAGCTCTAATGTCAAACAATGTTGGAGAAGGTAAGTTTAGTGCTAATCATATAATCCTTAAACTTGCATGTTTTTTTATTATGTAGGTGTGTTCAGAAAATAACCGAAATATATTTTTTGAACTTTAATATTTATTTTACAGATTATTGGTTTTTGTCCTCTTCAAAGTACTCCATTTCTCTTTTCATACACTTTTCCCAGCGGTGTTTTTTGAAATGGCCTTTAAGGTCTGTGACATATTTGCTTTGATGTCAGCAATATTATGAAAACGGTTTCCTTTCACCACTGATTCTAATTTAACAGTCATCAGATTTTGTGTCTAATTCAGAGCCTTACTGGGGGAACACTACAATTTCACTGAGAAGGCTGTGCCTGTTTCTTTTTTAATAATTTATCGAAACGTGGTTCTATTTTTGGGACACAAATAACCGAATCATTTTATAATTGGAGCTTATTTCTATTTTGAGTTTTTGAAGAGAACATCAGTTCACATTGGTAGGAAGTGGACAATGGCACTACTAATTTTAAAGCTTCCTTTGCCAGCTCAGTATATTCTTGTTTTCTTTTCATCCTGAAGACGCCATTAGTTTGCAAATAAAATTAAATATTAAGCATGCCGTCAGCAGCTAAATTTATAAGATTTCTTTCATCTTCATTGTTATATCATTACACTTAATTTTTCTGTTAATATAGATCTCAACAGAAACAAAATTAAATACTGTGATGATTCGCCCTGGTTTTTATAGTTTTTCTCGTGTTTCGCTTGTTTTGCGAACATAACAACGACTCTTACTAGCTAAACTAGTGTTGTGGACTCTCAAGTTTCACCCAAAAAAATCCTCTACCCTTCTCCAGTTGAGTTCTCGGCTCCCTTCAAGTCTTTTCAGGGAATCACGGTGACCTCGCGCTACTTGAAGGCAGCGCGTACGTCACAATACGTAGTTTTTAAAATCACTGACATAGTTTTATTTTGCCCTGGGGGTCGTCAGAATTTTTTAACTTGTGAAGGAGACGCATATTCAAAATGGTTGAAAAATACTGAATCTAAACTAATTAATTGACCAAAGTTATGTATGCAGTAAAACGTATTGATAGATCGTTGATTTTCTGAGAGTTTATGAGAGTTATTAGTCCTTCCTGGTTCAGTTATCGGACGATACAAACTACAAACAGTAAAACACGTGGCACTCAAATAACATCACGAAAACTAATCTTGGTATCAACTCAACAATCCAAAAACATGTGGTTACAGAAGAGGTTATGAGCAACGCAGTGCTGCCAACTGCATATCATTAAATATCTCCGTTGGCGCGTAATTCAAAATGCTCGGTTATTTTCTGAACAGTCCTCGTACTTTTACTTGACAATATATACTAGCATTTAATTTTGTCTTGCAGACTTCATCGCCAACATTACGGCCTACCGCGCAGTCCTCAAGTTCCCCACCGACGAAGACCTCAACGGTGCTGCGGTGGCCTTAACTCGCCTCCAGGATACCTATAAGCTGGACACGGCGTCTTTGGCACGTGGTGAACTCAACGGTATTCAATACAGCAGCGAACTTACAGCTGGAGATTGCTTTGAGCTGGGGCGTCAAGCGTACAACAATGGGGATTATTATCACACGGTACTCTGGATGCAGGAGGCTGATGCTAGGTTGGGGAGAGAGGTGAATGAGACCACGACGAAGAGTGATATATTGGAGTATTTGGCATTTTCCACATACATGCAAGGTAGGGGGAATGTTTTGTAGAGCTTTTTTCCCTATATTCTATTCTATGAGATCTTTCATTAAAGGGACAAATATATTTCTGTGATTAGTTAAAAAAAATACAGTGCATTAGGCAGTACAAGCCATTTGTTTGAGACTAAAATTGTAAAATACTAGTAATAATAAATTAATGATTACATTGTGATTACATTGTGATGTAAAAGCGAAAGAGGTTATAGCTGTGCAAATAAAGCTTGAAACTATAAGAATATTCAACTAAGCAATACGAACACTGTGTATTTAGTTTTTCAATTCACATTCATGCCAACTTTGTATTATCATCGTGCAGAAACAATTGGGTTACTTATTAATTCATCTCACTTTATACTGCGCTTAAATTGTGTTATATTCCATTCCATGAGACCTTTCATTAAAGGGGCAAATATAGTTCTGTGATTGGTTACAAAAATACAGTGTACCATTAAAATCATTCGGGCGGTATAAGTACACTAGGAATTTTGAACTAATTTATATGCACAACTGTAAATCGACCAGTAGTTCGTATACTGTTATTAAGAAAGGAAAGAATAAATTCCTTGGTTGTTTTGTTTTATTGCACATCCTTATGAAAGTATACAGATTTAAAAAAAATGTATAAGCAACAAGATAAAATAAAAATGCAGTGCGCAATGCTATACCTACAAAAACTAAAAACAGTAATAGTTATTTGTGTATCAAGTGCGGATAGAGCATTGTTTGTTGCACGCGGCGAGAAATTGTTGATCGAGGCGAAGCCGAGTTCAACAACTCGACAAGTGCACCGAACAAGCTCTATCCGACGAGAAACACACAATATTTTTTCTACAATCGTTGACCAATGTCAAGCTGTAGAAAAAAATTAATTTTCAAAATTATCTTTGGTCCCGCCTATAACAATTCAGTAAAATTGTAGTTACCCATATCACCGTAATCATGACAACGTTTATGAACAAAATAAAAATTTTCAAAGAAATCATAATTTGACACATGGAGTACATTTGACATATGGAGTACATTTGACATAAAGTCTACAGAGTGAATACGTTTATGGTGATTAAGTTGAAGTGTATGTACGTATATGCCAACTGTATTTGCAATAGCAAGGTTATTATCAGAAAAATCCAATGCATCATTTACTTTTATCTAATTTATTTTTGTTTTATTTTTGTCGCACTAGTGCGACAATATGTCACTTTGTCGCCCTAGAGCGACAATTTTGAACATTTCCTAACTAAAAATGGAATAACAATGTCGATATTGTGCAACGATTGTAGAAAAAGTGTATTGTGACACTTTGACAGTGTATACATGTCTGTATTTCACATAGTGTTTATCACGTGTTCGAGGACCAATCATACCACAGGAACCACGTGGATTTGTGTCCCTTTAATGAAAGGTCTCGTGGAATAGAATATAGAATCTGAAATACCTACAAAATTCGCGCACTTGAGAAAATTATTGACAATTTGACATGCACTTAGGATATTATATATGACAATTCAACTCATATGTCATTTGTCAAAATTGGTTCCATAGATTTTGAGGATTTACAATTTTCCACCAATTGAAAAGAACTATACTGACATTTTTACGACAATTTTCACTTAAACAATTGAATTGTTTCACTGTTGCTGTGGAAGTGAATCTTTTTGCAACTCAGTTTAAAAAAATCTGGTGTGGCACCACACTACTTATACAAATATATTGTTTACTAGAAAATAAATTAAATACTCCTCCAAACTTAACTTGAAATTTATTTCTTATGTATAATTTAAACATGAATAAACTCATAGCTGTAGTACGCATCGTAATATGTCTTATATTTATCGAAATATGGCGATTTGTAATATTTTTCAAAATATGACTTAAAATTGTAATTTTTTTTTTATTTCATTTCTTTATTATATTCGCGCCAGGAAACTCATTGCAGCAGAGTGCATCGTCATATCTCTAATATTTTTCGAGATATGACGATTTTTTATATTTTCCGAAGAGCAAATTTGAGGGGCTGTAACTCGAAAACTATACAAGATATCAAAAAATATCTCCAGTTTTGTGTATTTCGTGCCATTTGTAATAAATTAGTAAATTTTGAATATTTTGAAATTTTTTTGAATTTTTTTTCAAAATTTCGATTGGAGATATCTCATAAAATATTAAAGATACAGACTTGCAGTGTTCACCAATCGATTCAGCTAGACCAAATACATAAACCCTGAAAATTTCAGAAAATTCGGACAAACGGTTGAAATGTTAGAGCAAAAAATCTGAAAATGGCCAAATTCAGGCCAAACGTCAAGGGGTAACACTTGACTTTTTGGACAAAAAACGCCATTTTCAGGCTTTTTGCTCTAACTTTCCATCCCGTAAAGCGATTTTTATGAAACTTTGCATACTTATGTATTTCGACGAGCTGAATCGATTGGTGAACACTGCAAATCTGTATCTTTAATATTTGTCGAGTTATCGCCGATCGAAATTTTGAACAAAAATACAAAAAAAATTCAAAATTTCCAAAATTTGCTAATTTGTTATATAAGGCACCAGAAACGCTAACCTGAAGAGAATTTTTAGATATCTCGTGTAGTTTTTGAATTACAGGCCCTTAAATTTGCACTTAAAAAAATACCAAAAATCGACGTATCTCGAAAAATATTAGAGATCTGACAATGCGCTCTGCTACAATGGGTTTCTTAGCGCTTATATTATAAAGAAATGTAATAAAAAAATATTACAATTTTAAGTGAGGATATTCCGTGAGTTTCAAATTTTTCAAATCGGTATGTGAATCTGTGTTGAATGATTAATAATTACAGTTTCTGTTATTTGTTTGTTCCCATAGCAACTAAAATTAGTTTATTAAACATATAATTCAGTTTTGCCAAAAGAAGCAAACAAAATCTGATGTGGGCACCACACTACTTTCTTATACAAATTAGTGATAGTGATGTGTCGTTCATGAACGAGTCGTTCATTTTGAACGACTCACTTCAGTTAGCCATGAACGAACGGCTCTTTAGTTCTCACAGTACGGTACATGGCTCAGCAGCACACCGCTCTCTAAATAGCACAGTAGCTCAGCAGAATGAAATGCTCTTTACGGCTCACGACTCAGTGCGGCACCTGGCTCAGCAGATCAGCGCTCGTTCACGTGCTGGAGCTGGGTGCTGCACTCTAGCATACCGCTCGCTCAGCTCACACTGTAGCTCCGCTGCTCACAGTTCACAGCACATATGAAGAGCGCTTGCGCGTTTGTAAAGAGTCGTTCAAGTGAACGACTCACTTTAGGGAGCCGAGCATAATGAACTGCGCACTCGTGTTATTTAAAATCAAGCGTAATACCCATTCGTGATACAACAACAAAATTTGTCGACATAATTGGTAACACTAATGGTATAATATATGATTTTTCCGCTACTGCACTAGCTGAGATGTTGCTCAAATAATATAATAAATATAATAAAACTAAATATTAGTCCGTTGGGAAGAAGTGTACATTTTATTGTTTTTGCATTACAGGAAACACGCCACTAGCTCTGCGTTTAACCAACGAGTTACTAGAAATCATCCCAACCCACCAGAGAGCGCTGGGCAATAAAGCATACTACGAAGAAGCCATAGAAAAAACGCCAGTGGAAAAACGTAAAGGAGAAGATGAAACTGAGGTGCAAGTCAACCCAACTGAGGTAAGCATTAATTAAATAATATATTCTTGAGGTTATTTATTAATGTATAAATGTCTTCAGAGCGTGACGGTGACAGAGCGTGTGAAACGCGCAGTGGATGAACTCCCCGAGCGTGAGCTGTACGAGATGTTATGTCGCGGAGACGTCGCCCAGCCCGTGCAGAAAACCTCACAGTTGAAGTGCATGTACATAAACAATAATAACCCGTTCCTCCGGATCGCACCTTTCAAGATTGAAGAGGCGCACGCCAAGCCAAGGATTGTTATCTTCCATGAAATTATGAACGATGCTGAGATTGGTACCATCAAGAAACTGGCGCAGCCGAGGGTGAGCATCATACACTTGTTTTAAATATATTCCGGATATCTACTTCTTTTTATAGGACATAGGAAATGCAATGTTAAAATTTTTATTAAACGTTCGTTACCAATAAATTTGGAAAAAGAAGTGTAAATACCGTAGCATGAACGACGTATAACTGCTGTAGAAAGGAGATATTTGAGAGGAGTATGTGGATATACGAGACGTGATCATATACGGAATACATTGGTGTATGATGAGTGTGAGATTGAGAAGAATGTTGTTAAGAAAGTGGGAGTGAGTCAGTTGAGGTGGTTTGGACATGTTGAGTGAATGTCGAATGAAAGGTTGGTGAAACTAATATATGTGGGTGAGATTGAAGGTGAACGATTGCGTGGGCGTCCGAGGAATAACTGGTTGGGTATGATTGATGGTTTGTTGAACGAATAATTCCGAGTGTGAAGAATAAACGAGCATGTATGAATCGCAATATGAATGTGGACGAAGCGAAAATGGTGTGTCAGGATAGGAATGTTTGGAGGAGATTGATTGTTGGTTGACTGTGTTTCTGGGTTCGTGCTACCCCACTAAGTGGGACATAGCGTGACGTTATGTATTTATGTATGTATGTAATAACGTAGTATATTATTAGATGTATTAGGGATTATGATCGTCATTATTCACGAAGTTGAAGTTTGCGTCCCGAGTCGTAGGCGAGTAAATAATGACCATAAACCCGAATAGAATACTACAATTGTTTCTACTCTTGTAAATTCGGAAATAATTTTTAAAAATGATTGAAATCAGTTAAAAACACGACAACATCAAAATACACAATAACAACTGACTATATTGTCAACTGTAAGACGGCCGTAACTTAATGATCCACATCACGGCTTTAAAATAAACAGGAACAAGGTTTCTGGATTTGTGATTGAGAATTGAAAATTTTAATATTTAATTTCTGCAGTTAATGAATTTTGTTTACTGATTTTCATGCAGAAATTTAAGCTCTACAAAATTTTAGTCTAAAATAATTTGGAAAGCAATGCGCTCGAAAAAATATATCTCCATGTTAAACGCCTATGCCCCGCATTTAATGTAACATCCTTTATATATATTTTGACTTTGTAAGATTTGTTTGTTTCAATTCCAGTTCAAGAGAGCAACAGTT
Organism: Poecilus cupreus; assembly: GCA_963942605.1. NCBI lineage: Eukaryota > Metazoa > Arthropoda > Insecta > Coleoptera > Carabidae > Poecilus > Poecilus cupreus. Next base: position 2,673,367 of record OZ012717.1, read on the forward strand.
CAAAACTACAAAACGGGGGAGTTGGAGACTGCGCAGTACCGCATCAGCAAATCAGCTTGGTTAAAAGAGAACGAACACAGACACATAGCAAATGTATGTAAACGTGTTGAAGACATGACAGGTCTCACGGTAGATACAGCCGAGGAATTGCAGGTCGTGAACTATGGCATCGGCGGACACTATGAGCCGCACTTTGACTTTGCTAGGGTAAGTAGACATTCAGAATCACTTTCACATTAAACAACATCCCATTATTGCTTTTAGTTCAGGTTAATTTCATGTTTGTATTTGTTTGTTGCAGAAAGAAGAAACTAATGCTTTTAAGTCATTAGGCACTGGTAACCGAATTGCCACAGTATTATTTTACGTAAGTATTTTTATTTTGCTTGTCCTGTTATCCTCGATTATTTGTTTTGTCTTGTAAGGTGGCATTAGATTTTCATTAATTTAAAAAATATTATAACCTTACATGTCGTTTCTCTTTGTATTCGTTATTTACTCTTCTTTATCTTTTCGATATTTACACATCGAGTAACCTCAATTTTTTGTTCATGTATGATGTAGCTTCTTACGAAATTCCGAGTTGTGTCTTAGTACTAATATGATTATATCTCTTGCTGGCAGATGAGTGACGTGGCACAAGGCGGGGCAACCGTGTTCCCGCATCTAAAGACTGCGCTGTGGCCCAAAAAGGGCACAGCTGCCTTCTGGCACAACTTGTACCCTAGCGGCCAGGGTGATTTCCTCACCCGTCATGCTGCTTGCCCAGTTCTCGCCGGCTCCAAGTGGGGTAAGTCTGCTTGAGAATCTTACAACTCTGTGTTTCAAAACTAACTAAATATATACAAGAAAGTTAAATACTTCATCTGTCAATTATTACAAAATATTCTTTTATATACTAGATATCTCTGATAGATTTCTCGTGAATTAATATTCTTGCAATGATCTTGTATGTATTGTTTAGTTTGTTTTGAAATGTTGCAACTTTATTTATCTGTGCATCGCATGTAATATTTGCTTATACTCGTACATCTGCAATTCCTAAATAGGTGTTTACGAAGTGTTTTGAACATCTTAATAACTCAACTAATTGTGTACATTTTCCGCTAGTTACACTTCTACGAGTTGTCTTGTGGTTCACTAGACATTTCAGACACAAGCACTAAGGTGCTGGAATTGGTATTAAATTTGAATTGGACCATCTGTTGTATTAACAAATTAACTTTACTTCTTGGACTGCTCAATTATTGAATGCAAGAAAAATGCCTAAATTATTAATTTAAAATGTTTTCATCATCTACTGGCACCATACTAGCCACACAATTAGTTTTAGTAATCATATTTCGCACCAAACATATTATAGTCTATAGCTTATCCATACCATTACATCTTCAACTACCGGATGTTAAATCTAAATAAAAAAAAAAACAACTGAATTATAAGTTTATCTCCTAGCAGAATCGCACTAATCACTCTAAAAACATTAGAAGACTATTGCACACTAAAAATGTAAGTCCATAGCTTGTCCATTTTAACATCATTTCTTCCACTGCTGTTTACTAAATCTAAACAGCTAATATCTACGTTAAAAGTTGATCTTATTTTGTTCATATTAACAATATTAACATCACTTTTTCAACAGCCGGTTACTAAATATGAACAGCATAATATCTAAATTATAAACTTATCTCGTAATAGAATCGCACAAAATCATTAGTAATCGTATTTTACACTAAAAATGTTTAAGTCCATAGCTTATCCATGTTAACATCACTTCTTCAACTGATGTTTTCTACATTCCAATAGCATAATATTTAAATTATACGTTAAATCCGTACTTAAATCACAGTTAATCGTAACTAATCTTATTTCGCACTAAAACTATTATAACCTATACCTTATCAATATTAACATCACTTCGTTAACTACCGATTACAAAATTTGAATAGCTTAATAACTAAATTATAAGTTTATCTCACACTAACATCAAATACAAACTAATCACCCCAAAAGCATTAGTAATCGTATTTCACACTGAAGAAGATATTGCCTATAATTTATACACTTTAACATCACTTCTTCAATTGCCGGTAACTAAATCCGAATAACACAATATCTAAATTATCACTCACTAACATCACTCTAAAAACGTTAGTAATTTCACACTAAAACTATTAGCTTATATAGAGCTAATTTGACATGAAAAAAACAACAACGCAAAAAAGCTAACAGGGGCGGATCCTGTGGTTTGACAGGTACAAAATTCTTAAAAGAACAGTGGTGTATTTAGATTATTTACATTGCTTTACAATCACATTTTGGAGAAAAGGTATTACTCACTGAAATATAATAATACTGGAATGTCAAATGATGTTTAAAATGCCAGCCGATAAAAGACGTTATATAAACAATTGTTATCTGTCTCAGGCTCTTATTTCACTTCCATTAAAGTAAAGCCTACAAGTTAGCGTTGCAGTATACTATAGTAACTAAGATGGTACTCGTACCTTTTAGAATTCAATTATATCTCTGGACATTTTGATAAATCTGTGCTTTTATGTACATTAACTTGATTTTCAACTTAATTTTTTTTATTGGTATACGTAATATATGTCTCATTACCATAATTACAGTAAATGTAAAGACAGTAATCACATACCCTATTTTTTATATTGTTGAAAAAACTACCGGTATATTAAATACCTACTTATTTCTATACTCTATTCCACGAGACCTTTCATTAGAGGGACACAAATCCATGTAGTTTCCTGTGCTGTGATTGATGAATAAATAATTAACACAATTATTTATGCACGATAATAATAAAAAGTTGGCATGAATGTAAATTAAAAAACTGAATGCTCAGTGTTCGCTTAGCTCTCTTACATATGCTTATAGTTTCACGCTTTATTTGCACTCTAATTAATCTTGCACTGCTATAACCTCTTTCGCTTTGCATCACAATATAATAATTAATTTATTAGACATTGTAGTAAACAGTATATATTTTACAATTTTAGTCTCAAACAAATGGCTTCACGAAAAGGGCCAAGAACTTAGAAGACCTTGCGACCTGACACAGGACCCAATGGAAAACGAGTTCGTTGTTTAACGATTACAATCCTAATAGTTCTACAGTAACTAAATAAATTATTAATTTTATACAGTGACGTCATGCATCATCTGTTGTTCGTGAGACTGTTGTAGCAGTGTGAATTAGGTTAAGATCATAAGAATCGCTCTTGTATATCAAACTCTCTATCGTGTAATATGAAAATATTTTCAGTAATCTTATATTTAGTGTATGTAAATTTTTAACTATTATGTGCCATTGTGGTCATATACAGTAAAATTAGGATTTGTTACCTTTGTGCAATGCACTACCTACTTAACGAGGTATTGGTTGAATTTGCTTCATTTAATGCCGATAAAATTGAATAGTCTGTCTACATTAAAGTAGCTTTATCTTCGGTTATTCTAAATTTATTTCATTGATTTAAAAACGGACATACCATTAACCTAAACTATATTCTCAAAAGCAATTTAAAGAAACACTAATCTAACCTCACTTCCATTTTGTTTATAGAATATGGTTTAAAGTAACGACCATTATCTGAGTCGTTCAAAATATCTGACTTCTATATTTGAATATTTATGAAACTTCATCTAGCGTGATTTACACGTTTCTCTTTCCTACTACGATGGCCGACGAAATGAAGTTCAAACACAATGTTCAAACTTGGAAGTCAAATATTTTAATGGTTTTGATTAATTTTTTAATACCGATTGGGAAATGTTCGCTAAATCAAAAGTTAAGATTTCATTTTTTAAGAATTCAATTGCTTTATTTTTAATCTTTTATAAGAATGAGGTTATGTAATATACAATTGACAATCGGTGTTGAAAACGAAGACCAAATTAACTTGACAAATTCTGAACTAATTACGTTTGTTTAATTGTAACAACATATCATAATTTTATTAATTTCCATATCCTAATACTATTAATACCTGATGAGGCTGAAATCTCAAATCAAAATATGTAATTAAATAAGAAAATATATACAATAAACTATAAAATGCATTACCTATAAGTGCAAGATGTTAGACCTAATGCTAACAATACTATGAAATAGCTTTGTACCATGTAAACCAGTATATTGTGATATAAATAGTTCTGAATAATTATAACATTGTATTGAGATCTAATTATTTTAAATGAATTTATATTTATCTCTTTGATACTGTATCATTTAACACAGTATGTTATTAAATATTGAAACAACATACCTCTTATTTTATTTTACTTTCAGTATTTTAATGGCATAATTTCCTGTTCTGAATAATATCAAAAAAATGTAAAGAAAGTCTCAAATTAAAAAAAAAAATGTGTCCTTTCAAATCCTAGTTTGAATGGGAATTTCTCCGGGAATATGTTGGAAGTCTGCCTTATTCAGTGGTACGTATTTTCAGGAATATGTATGCTTAATCAGCTCCTTGCCTTCACCAGGTCTGGATAATTAGATTTAATAAACTTTTGATCATAAAGTTTGTACATCAAGAGTTTGACAACAAAGTATAGTTTTAGCCTCCAAAAGAACTAACGCACAAGACAGTTTCTAAAACCGCAGTTGGAATTATTAAGCAACAAAATGATAATGGGCATATCGCAGGGTAAAGGTTAGGTCCTAAATGCACCTTTGGTCTTTCAGTAGAAAATATTAAGTTTGTACATCAACAGTTTAAATACAAAGTAGTTTTAGCCTCTAAGAAAAACTAAGGTACAATATAGTTTCAAAAACTGCAGTTGGAGTTATTCAGCAACAAAACGATAGTGGGCATATCGCAGGGATAAAGGTTTGGTCCCAAATCTTTCAAGGGAAAATATCAAGTTTGTACATTAACAGTTTGATTACCAAGTAGTTTTAGCGGTTTTAGCCTCCAGGAAAACGTAAGGCACAATACAGTTTCCAAAATCGCAGTTGGAGTTATTCAGCAACAGAACGATTGGACCTAATGCATCTCCGATCTTTCAAGAGAAAATATATTATTTTTATATACTGTTTAATAGTATTACAAATATCACTTCATTTCTGATGTTACACACACATTTAGGGGATGTTTCGAAAACAAAACAAAAAAAAACCTAAAAGAGCAATAAGAAACAGATAAAATGTGTCTGTATTAATAGAACATACATATTTACCGCAAAGTAAGATAACAGAGCGTGGAATTGAGTGAAACTTTTACAGAAACGTTTCAACATTTGAAACAAGTTTACGGAGATGATGCCCTGGGACGTACGCAATGTTACAAATAGTTTTCACCATTTAAAAATGGTCATCAGGTAACTGAAGGCATCCTCGACCAGGAAGGACTTATAACTCCCACGTTTAGAAAATCAATGATCTATCAAGGCATTTTACAACGGTTTTAATTCGTCAATTTAGACACAAACATCAGATGACAGTTACATTCAAATCTACGCCGTTTCAGAATATTGATGACACCAAAATAAATGCGTCACAGGATTGCTTGGGGAAATGGAAACACCGCTGGGAAAAGTGTATGAATAGAGGAGAGTAGTCTGAAGGGAACAAGGAACAATATTATGTAAAATTAATAATAAAGTTTAAAACAATTAACGTTCGGTTATTATCTGAACAAACCTCGTTCTATTATGATGAGTAGGTTAGGATATTCACAGAAAAATGGACAATACAGTACCTCATATTGAATCCCGCAGTCATCGCTAGTATAGATGGGAAATAAGGAAGTGTCGTGTATCGTTATTGCGTAATATTTATTAAACACTTATAAACATACAATATTTGATCACATTAAAATAGAATATAATATTTGTCCCTTAAAATACAACATTTATCAAAATAGACACGAGGGTATGAGAATTCAAAAAATCTTGTTTAGAAAACTATTCATTTCAGTAGTAGGTACTTTAGAAGACAATTGTGCTGTACCCTGATAAACAGTGCTGGGACTAGAGCAGTTACTTCAACACTATCTGATCTGCAATTGCACCTCTTTATATATTGATTGATATGCCTGACGCTACTTCCGGTAACTGCAGTTTTTCTTCAGGATTAACACGAAAATATATGTCCAGTGCAACTATTTTGTAACTAAAAACATTCGTTGTTTCCTAGTTACAAAAAGGGGGCCCAGTACAAAAATTAGACAAAATTTTGGGTCAGAAAATCAATTTCGCGTTGATACAGCGTATCACAATCAGAAAATGGACACGAAAACATGGTTCTTGCCTACAACACACAGTAGCATATGGAAGTTCCGTCGTATTCACATAAATAAATAATTCTTGGTTTGATATGCGTTTGAATAAATAGCTATACACGACCAAAGGTTTTTTGACATTTATATAATACGTCAGTCGAAAATATATAACATATTCTTAAACTATGAAAGGGCAACAATTATAAATAATTCATGAACATTAATATTTAAAATTATGAAACTATCTGTCGATGGTACTTGGTCAACGATACATTTTTTCTACATTTAATTGTGTAACAAAGTGGACAAAAAATTGTTTGCTGTGATATTATAGGACCTAATAAATTGAGGTTATACAGTTCCACTCGTTCTTACCATCGACGGCCATTTTGTTTACTGTCAACCTTTTACGGTAGTGAGTAGTAATAAATATTATATTCACTATAGTATTCTGTATGCACACTACGTTCAAAGAAGTTAAGGCTATATATGTATGTACTAATTAAAAACTTGATTTTAATTTAAATAGTACTGCAAATCTCGTTTTGCTATTTAAGACATTAAACTTTTAAATTATATATTGGGCTTCCAAATTATCAAGAGATGGCGCTAATCACAATTCATGAAAGGTACATTCATTTTGAATGTTCTCATATGCGAATGCGTGCTTTAGAATTGGTAGTTTGTGTTTTTATTGGCAGCAGAACTGCAGCCATACACACAGCAAATTTTCCTGTTTTCCATGGGTTATCTTGGAAAACATTCTTAACCTATAATTTACAAATAGAATGTACCTTTCATATTTAAATAATACGACTTAAACAAATGTAATATTTACATTGGAATACTCCTAAAATAACTAATATTGTTATTAATTTAAAAAAATATATAAATTAATTTCGAAATAAACTTAAATTTATGTACCTTACGTTTAGTTCTGCTTACTGCCACTAGTTAGCGTATTTTAAGTTTGGATGCCCAATTGCAAATGATGTCTGAATATAGCAAATTAATAAAATATTGTATATTGGGATTTTTAACTACCAAGAGTACCAAGAAATGGCTTTGAACGCTGCGCATGCGCCATTTAACAAAATTACACTAGCACGAGCTTCGTACTGTTATCAATCTTTCTCTATATTCTTTAGTTACTTTTTTATGGTTTGGTGTAAAAATCACTAAGTCTGTTTAAAAATCCCAATAATATTTTGATTTCTTAAACAGCAATTACAGCTGCTTATACATAACCTCTAAATTTTAAGCGCATTTTGTTGTGTATCTGTCACAACGTACATCTTCTCATGCTTTAACATTTACCCGAGTATTATTTGCTCTCAAACAAATAATACATCATAGTGATTATCGAGTATATTCCACTGCAATAATTCACAGCAAATCCGACAGATGTCGTTGTCAGTCCACCCTGTTACACTGAGCACTGAAATATACAATTTCAGTGGTTTATAGAATAACGAAACAAATGTAGAGAGTGTAACAACGAACGATGTGTTTGTGGAGCGATCGGGTTTATATCTCATAGTTGCGGAACTTGTTGACAACCTCGCTGGGTGGGTCGGAGCCCCAGGGCGCGCCGGACCCACGGCCGCCCCAGTGCAGGTTGGCGCCCCCTTCAGACGCGCGCCGCTGGGCTGCTGTGACGCCCCCGGCGCCAAGACTAGCAGGGCCGGATGAGCCTGACGTGTCCGGGAGCATGCGGTCCTTTGTTTTTGGTGTGCTCCAGTGCATCGACTGGAACCAGAAGAAAATATATAGCCTCAAAAAAACTTCGTCTGAAAATTGTCATATGTAATACAGAGATGGGCGAATATCTGTTTTTTTTCAAATGAGTGGGATAAGTGACATTTAACTCACGGGAGCAGATAAAATATTTTACACATAATTACAAATTCTGGGCATTGATGGGGACGCATCATAATATGTCTTAAATTTATCGAAATATGGCGATTTGTAATATTTTTCAAAATACGGAAACTTTCCCAAATATGACTTAAAATTGTAATTTTTTTTATTACATTTCTTCATAATATTCGCGCCAGGAAACCCATTACAGCAGAGCGCATCGTCATATCTCTAATATTTTTCGAGATATGACGATTTTTTATATTTTACGAAGAGCAACTTTAAGGTCCTGTAATTCAAAAACTATACAAGATATCGAAAAATATCTCCAGTTTTGTGTTTTTCGTGCCATTTATAATAAATTAGTAAATTTTGAAAATTTTTTAATTTTTTTGAATTTTTTTTCAAATTTTCGATTGGAGATATCTCAACAAATATGAATGATACAGACTTCCAGTATTCACCAATCGATTCAGCTCGACGAAATATATATACCCTGAAAATTTCAGAAAATTCGGACAACCGGTTGAAATGTTAGAGCAAAAAGTCTGAAAATGGCCAAATTCAGGCCAAACGTCAAGTACCCCTTGACTTTTTGGACAAAAAACGCCATTTTCAGGCTTTTTGGTCTAACTTTCCATCCCGTAAAGCGATTTTTATGAAACTTTGTACACTTATGTATTTCGACGAGCTGAAGCGATTGGTGTACACTGCAAATCTGTATCTTTAATATTTGTCGAGTTATCGCCGATCGAAATTTTGAACAAAAATACAAAAAAATTTCAAAATTTTTAAAATTTGCTAATTTGTTATATAAGGCACCAGAAACGCTAAACTGAAGAGAATTTTTAGATATCTCGTGCAGTTTTTGAATTACAGGCCCTTAAAGTTGCACTTCGAAAAATACCAAAAATCGACGTATCTCGAAAAATATTAGAGATCTAACGATGCGCTCTGCTACAATGGGTTTCTTAGCGCTTATATTATAAAGAAATGTAATAAAAAAATATTACAATTTTAAGTGAGGATATTCCGTGAGTTTCAAATTTTGCTATCGGTATGTGAATCTGTATTGAATGATTAATAATTTAGTTAGACTATTTCCCAAATAAGTTTACACAAAATTTAATAACATATGGTAGTCATGGATAGGATACGTAAAGGGCATTTTGTCAGTTTAATATGTAAGTACGAAATTAAGTAATGAAATTAAATCAATTCATTGATTTAATTTATATGTGGGAAATAGTCGTGATAAATAAAATTAAAATTGGAGCAAAATCAGAATTATCATAATCAAATTTTGTTTACATTATTATTTAGCAAATGAATATGACGTATATTATGATAATTTCGTAACCGCAATAAAAATTCTTACAATTTTATGTGTTGCACAGAGTGTGATATTTTATATAAATAATATTGACCTACTATCAATGCAATTTCACAAAAAAGATAAAACTTTTGATCCTAATAAAATAATAAACTAAATAATTCAATTTTGAAATAAAGTGTAATTACGTTAAAAGCCATAGGACAAAATTATCTTCACAAACTGCTCTGAAGCTCAGTTCATGAGTCAGTTCGTTAATTCTAATTGGAATGACGATAAAGGGACTAAAGACTAAATCAGCATGCATAAGTGGATTATAAAACCAATACATCGATCACAACAGCCCACGAGTCGGTACCCCGCACCAGAAAAAGCAATTGCGTGCTTCTGATGTTGCTATAAATATAATCAACTTTATGTTTATGACATTATATTGTGCACAACGGAATTTGCTAAATTAGTTACGAGTTGAGATTAAATTATGAAATCCGTCGGCTAATACTAGCATTATTTTTGTTGGAGATATATTAATGACACAAGATAAACAGTAATGGGGTCTATGACCAATTTATGATTACTTGATTTTGAATTCCCGTTTTTTACCTCCCGCCATGCCTGTAAGGGAGGTATAAGAATCATGCTAAAAAATCGGTAATGAGTTTTAAATGGATGAGGACGTTTTAGGGTCTTTAAAATACATTTAAATGTTTTCGCGATGATGTCTGTGTGTGTAGATGTATGGCTGGATGTGTGGCTATCTGGAGTTACGGTTTCTCAAAAACTGCTTAACTGAAAATTTTTATATTTTGTATTTTATATTTGCATCCTCTTAGGAAGAGCTGATTACTGTTTGGTGGTAATCCAATAACCAGAAGTGGTAATTTTCTTGAAGGCCTATCAGGTACTTTTGATCTCAGAAAATTATAGTTTTATGGTAATTTTATTATTAGAATATTATTTCGTTTGAAATATTTTTCCCTTACTAGCACCCAATGAAATATAGTAATTCTGAAACGCTCAGCAACGTTGAAATTCGAGCCAAGAGAGACAGGCAATACGTGGGATACCTATCTGTCGTAGAGTCCGCTTAGAAAATTGATAAGAAAATATAAAGAAATGACATGCAATAATTTTGAAAAAAATGTTTAAGACAAAAATTAAATAGAACATTAATAAAAATGAGTTTAACTAACTATTATATATGTGAATTTAAAGGATTTTTCAAATAATTGAATAATATTATTTATCACTTTTGGATAACGCATAGCAACCGTTCAACAAATTCATATCAACCGTTCTATAAATAAGTGTTAAAGAAAACGGGTAATCCACGATGTATATTGTGTATGTTGACATTATTGTAGGTTTAACGCCCGTGGTGCATTCAACGTTTAATGTCCGACCTATAAATTATTTTATTAAAGATTCTTATTAATTTTAGTCCTATCATTATGATTTTTGTTAGAAATTAATCTATTTGATTGCAATCGCTGTAACTAGGTAACGCGATATTCTTATTTATATACAATACCGATTTGTTTATTTCAAGATTTCTATCTATCAATAGAAGTCAGTGTTGGTGTATTCTATGCCTAGTAGCAACAACGTTAAATTTATAACACGCCCTAGGGCGTTATTTGGTATATAACAGCCCGGAACAAACCAATGACCAAACAGAGGTTAAATTAATTATTTTGTAATTTCTTTTACTTCGACTATGGTTACATATCTTATGGTAAATTATGTAAGAATTTTATCTTACCTGATGTACGTGTTCCTTCATCCCAAGCCACTGTTTGTAACTAATAGAAATTCCACTATTCCGCCATTTGTCATAGTTACTGCGTTTCGCTGGATCACACAACGTTTCCTTGGCTTCCTAAAATTCGAAAAAAAAAAATACATTATATTTTAGTGCCATACAGTAAATACAGGATATGTCTTTCAAATTGAATTTTACTGCTGTGAATAAAGCATATTTATGTATTTTTAACACGCTAGTAAATAAAATAGTAGAGGCTGACATAAATTTATTATGCCATAAAATAAAAATACGACTGAAATATCATTAAAATTAATTCCAATCGATACCATTATAATTAACATCCAGTTCGTACACAGGACGATTCATAACGTACGGAAGAGAATTAAAGTGTAGATATGGAGCGAAGAATATTGTTTTTCCCTCAATAAACTTTCGATGAAAACTTAATTACCAAAAATGTATGCAAATTAAAGTTGCTTTAAATTAACGCCCACCTATTGAATACCGCTGAAAATAATTGGGAAGAATAATTATTTTTTGTTCCTATAATAGCATATTGTACAACAAGCATGGAATAGTACTCATTTCCTACGAGCATGAAAGTTTGTTTTTCTACGACCAGTACTGAAAATTACACTCTCTCCACACAAAACACAGCTTGAAAAGAGTATATTTCGCACAGTCGTGTGGAATACCGTGGGCAATCATTCCACACAATCTATAGATTTATAGTTGGTATCACTGCGCACATCTGCGCTTCCGCCGCCTCCATGCTGTAATCATAAACATCAAAGAGTTTTAGTTTGAGATACCATTTCTTATTTTGAAGAGTAGAATTATTATTATTAAATCTTGACAAAAGTGTGATCGCAGAAAAAGTATAGTGTGCAACATCGTAAAATAGATAACTTTCTGCACATGTTGCACAATATACTATTGCAGTAAATCATACAAGTATGAAATGGACACTCCATGCGAGTTGTACACTATAACAATACTTTTCCTATGACCATGATATTATTTCCTAATTAATTTATATTTTAATAATAAATCTGTTCGGCTTTCATTATTCCAATATTTAATAATTCTAAATAAGTATCCTAGCAATGGCACCTATACTGAAATGAAATAACCTGTGTTGAAATACTCACAAAACCAATTCATTTCGCACGATGCTTGCTATATACCTCATTTCCCTAACAAAAACAAATACAATGGGCAAATATTTAAATGGTCGTAGAAAAAAATATATGTATTTCTTTCAAATCTGACAATTTATTATTTTAATTTTAAATTATGCACACAACAAAAAATAATGACACGTGGTGAATTGCAGAAATCTTCATAATTAATGAAACTTATTCCATAAACCATAATCATGTCTACAAATTCCTCGTTACTGAAAGTATTAAACATTTTGCACTAAACTTACTTTGACGTTTAATGAATTGACATTTAAATTAATTTCAACGGCAACTTGGTTCTAGTGGTATTTAATTTTTAAGTGGCTCATAACCATTTGGACAGTAATTTTTGAGTAATAAAAGAATAACTTAAATAACCGTAACTTTTACGATAATATTTTACTGTTAACTTTTTTAACTAAACATTGTTCAACTAACTTTAAGATATTCCCAGTTCCCACTTAAAACATATTTAAATGCTGTAGTTTGTAACAACTGCTTATTAATTGATCCAACTTTAATTTTTCTGTAACTTTTTTGTTATTAAGTATTTGTCAAAAGTTTATCAAGGAAACTTTGAATCTTTTTTCTACTCCCTGTATTTGTAATAATTTTTCGGGAATTTTTTGCGCATTTGTTTGAAAACCGCTGAAATATTCCAGATTCCTGAGCAAATCCACTGGAATTGAAAATATTGAGCGTGAATCCAAGAGAACATCTCTTTCAGAATTCAGAGAAGGCGGATAAATTATGTCTTAAGCGTTTCAGCGAAACGGGATTTCAGGAAAAATGTATGTTTGTACTGCGTACCTTTAGTTTCTGGAATTTTTCTTCCGCTTCTTTGTCTCCGTCGTTTTTATCTGGATGGTATTGAAGTGCTAGTTGTTTGTACTCTTGAGTTATTTGCTCCACCTAAAAATCAAAGGACTCAATTGAGAATCGACATTTTATAAAGAAGAAGAGATATGTTTCCTGTTATATTGTCAAACGGAGGATGCCAGTATACTTTGTCACTCTTTACAGCATTATTTTTCTTTTATATTTATTGAAATTTTATTACATTACTATAAAACAGATATAATAATAATAAAACGATTACTATTGTATTTGTCAATTTAATTTTAAATATAGGCATGATTTAAATGCATTTCTGCTAATACTTATGCTATCATTAAAAAAAAATTTTTTTTTGAACAAAATTAACTAATAGTGTATTCATTTTGAAGATGATATTCTATATACAGGGTGGTGCCTCGAACGACGCAGCATAAGGATTTCAATGGTAAATTTTTAGTGTACAATTATTTGTTCCCTAATTATTTTAGAGCAAAAGTTTATTTAGATATATCTAGAGAAAAAATTCTGCATCTATTGATACCATTGTTAATAAATTTCCATTGTTGTCTTATTTTTGTTTATTTATTCCTAACTTAATTCCTTTCATTACTATTTCCTCTAAGGTTTCTTTCGTCAAATTGGTTCCGAATATTATAATTATTATTAGCAATATACCCCATTAAATAAAAATCTCACTGCATATAAATATGGATTTGAATGTTTAATGCCCGGTTGCACGAACGTTAGTTAAATTTTAAACTTGGCTTAAATAAGTAAAGGCGTATCTAATTTTTGACATAAATGTCCATATGACAAATAACTTCAATTTGCTTCTATTTATTTAAACCAAGTTTAAAATTTAACTAACTTTGGTGCAACCGGGCATAAGTTTAATAATTATTACACTTGACATGTTTTTATATAAAATAAATGTTTCAGTATCTTTTATGTAAATAATTATTAAACATATAATTTAGTTTTCTTCAAAGTTGAAAGCAAATGCAATATTATTTGTCCCATTGCATCTTCCATTTACTACGTATAAGAAAACAAAAACTGTACTAATGTGAATTTCTACAATAAAACAAAATTCCTAGAAACCACAAATCGAAAAGTAAAGCGGACACACATGCAATCTTATTGATTTTCCCTTGTTGTAATATCTTATTTATAAGAAAAATATCTTTTATTATACCCTTATTTTATATTGATTCTCAGTACATTTTTTTCCAGGCTGGAAATATAAAAATAATAATATTGAACAGCGGCCGCGGCAACGTCACACAACAATAGCAAAGAAAACAAAACAAATTGTAGAACTATAATGCAGGCACTGAAATATAGTAATACTGGATCGCGCACTTGTAAGCTTTTATGAAAATGGATAACGAGCCTGAGACAGACAGCTGTCGTGGGCTACTCTTCTTTATCTAACACTTATTTTTAGTGCGGTTGCTATATGCGTTTGTTGAGCGGTTACTATGTAAAAACATGTTGCACAGTCTTATCTAAATGTGATAAATAATATTTAAGAGTGTATTGTTTAATTAATTCTATTAACGGATTATTTAATTTTTATATTAAACATTTTATTTCAAAGTCATAGAATGTCAATTTCTTTATATTTTGTTATCAACTTGCTAAGCGGACTGTACGACGAAGATAGGTTGCCCACATATTGACTGTCTCTCTCGACTTGCATTTTCAACAACAGTGATCGTTCCAGTATTACTAATTTTCAGTGGTTGTAGGAATATTTTTAAAGAAGCGCTAGTTTTACAGACAACATTTCGTGCGTTTCAATTCTTGTCTATTTGACGGTCTTCGAATGATGTGGCCTGTAATCGGAATATAATTAAAAATACACACATCTATTAATCTATGGATCTCTATTAAATATTAGAGTTATTTTGAAAATGCATATAAATATATTTTTCAATTCGTTGTCATCTACTGCCCATAATGAATGAGTTCATATCATAACTATTTATATTATTATTTATTGGCATACGGAAGTTTTCTAATCAATCACTGCTCCAACTTCAAACAGTTCAAGCGAACATAGCTTAATTACTAATTACTCGAACTGGCCTGTCCGTGAATATCGCACGAGTTGCACTACGTCCAAAGGCAAAAATACAACCGAATATTAGCAGTTATCAAAATGTGTTTGTGCAGTGTGGTTGTTTTTGTGAATCTCTACCAGGATAAGAATGATTCGAAGACGACATCATGAGGTAGGAGTTCAAATTTATTTAAGTTCACTTACTCGTGTTTGTGGTATGAAAAGCGTAGAATAGTAACTATTAAAATCACACATCAGTGAATTTGTCATGTTTCGTTGATTTATTATTTGTATATTCTACGCTCTGCTTGTTTCGTCTGCATCTTTAGCTTCTTAGCAGACACTTTGTAAACCAGATCTCACGCCCGAAATACGCTAGCAGTTGTATATTTACAAGAATTCGGTAGAAAATGTCGACACAATTTTTATAGTAAAATCAAATTCAATCAGACGTAGTTGTAGGTCTGGTTAGAAATTTGAATGAGCAGTATTTGAATCTATTATAATAATTGCTAATTACTAAAACCTACAACTCTAGGAAAATGTGAATTACGTATTAAATAATGTATCAAAATATAAACATAAAGGAACCAAACATTTTATTTCATGCTTACACCTTTTCGCATTTCAAATTAATAATATTTCATTATTTCAAATATTTATTAATTCTTTTCTATTTGTAGCTTCTCTCCTTGCTGCTGATATTATTTCTCGATAGTATTTCTACTACGTTGTCTCGTGTCATCTCATTTGATTTTTGTCTATTATTTCTGTTTTCCATACTTGTTTTGTCTTCCGGAAGTCTTATTTGATTTCCACATAATGCAAAAAAAAAATTATGGTGTTTTTGTTACATTCAATTTATAGATTATTTCTGCTCAGCTCTAAGAAATCTTATTTCCGTTGCTTGTATTTTATCTTTGGTTCTCTGATCCATTAACCACGATTAACTTCTGTTCCATTGTCATTTTTGTAACGGTACTAAATTATTGAGATTAATAATATTTATGAATCTGATCATACTAGTTATTCCAGTTATACTTCAAAATACACGTAAATGCAATAAATAAAATATACGCAGTACCAGATTTATCATTAGGCGGACCGTCTCAGAATATTAGAGAGACAGATAGTAAGATGCTCCTAAACAAAGAATCGAGCAATAGAAAATTATAGTATTAAATGCACAGAATGTCTATATATGTGCGTAGTTGATTCATTTAAATTCTTGATTTCTGTCACAGGAAAAAACAAAAGAGTTAACAAAAAAACCTGCGCTTAATTTATAATTTAATACACTCTTATTGAAATATAAATCTTGTTATAAGAATGTTATAGTCTTATGATTTTGTGTTGTAAAAGTCAACTTAAAAACTGTAATTTGTAAATGAAATTATTGAAGCGTTAAATTAACCTTCCAATGATTGTAAAATACAGGGTGTTTCAGGACTAGTGTAACAAAGTTTAACAGCTTATTCTTGAGGTCATTTTGAGCCAAAAATGTCATATGAATATAGGTCCTATTCCTTCTAGTTACCAAAATACAAGAGGTTGAAGTTCTATAAATAACACGAAATTTTCTAATTTTTGTAATCAAGGTACTTTCGAAAATAAGAGTTTTATTGAAAAGTCATACCTTATTTGTCTTAATTAAAAATTGTTGTACTTTTGATTGTATTTTTGTTTCATGATGGATGATTATAGTACTGCTGAATATGCAGATATGATTTTTATTTATGGATTACGTAACGGTAATACCCGTTACGCGTCTAGAAAATACCAAGACAGATACCCAAACAGACGCCAACCTTCCCATGTTGTTATGTTCTGTGTTTCGAATTTATTTATTTGTCTATTTAATTGTGTCATTGTGTGTTTTGTTAATAATAATAAATAAAATTAATTAAGGGCCGATATTTCCATCTAAGAATAAACTTCCGAATAAGTTATTCGACGAATAAATAAAAAAATACGCATCAAAAAATGACAGCTAGAACAATACGTATTATTTGAGCTATGATTTCGATGCGACATTTTTCAGTTATTCGGCGAATAATTTATTCGGAACTTTATTCGCAGATGGAAATATCGGCCCTAAGACAAATAAGGTAGGACTTTTCAATAAAACTCTTGTTTTCTGAAAGTACCTTGATTAAAAAAATTAGAAACTTTCGTGTTATTTGTAGAATTTCAACCTCTTGTATTTTGGTAACTAGAAGGAATAGGACATATGTTCATATGACATTTTTGGCTCAAAACGACCTCAGGAATAAGCTGTTAAAGTTTGTTACACTAGTCCCGAAACACCCTGTATTTTACAATCATTGGAAGGTTAATTTACAAATTAAATTTGGAGAATTTGAAAACGGTTGGGGGGAGATATTGTATGTCCCTGTCTGGAATGCGCGTTAATTCCGCATACTCAAGTATATAACGAATAGCGTAAACGTACTCTTAGACAAGCTCACATTGTACGTTTCACAAAAGAAATACCTAATATTTCAGTGTATTATTATTGCTTCTGGCTGTAAACGTTGATTTTTTTTTCGAAGATTGCTACAGAAAGTTGACTTTTGCGCTTGCATTTGTCAACCCAAAGTTGATGTTTTCTGAAGAATTTAAATTTGTCGCTCGTCTCCAATAGCAACAAATCTTACGTTTCAATATTTGTGTTCCAGCGACATAACATAACTTTACGCTTTAAATATACAAAAAGCTATTGTAGCATTTTTTACAATTTTATGAAAATGAAATAAATTTGAATATTCGTCCAGAGAACGTTTTATCGTACACATAATAATTACATTGTTTGTTTAATAAAAAACAGTAATAATGCAAATGTTGAAATATTGGGACAATCAATATTTTATTTATATATAATTACAATCCCAGTATCTAACGTGATGACAGGTACTTTACAAATGTTATACAAATATTTGCAATGATAAATTCATTGGTTATTAATATGCTTTGTGCTTATATCATACAGTATATTGGTTTGTTATTTGTTATAATTAATTTGACAGTTGCCATGATTAGTAGTTTAGTCTGTATAATCTACCGATATATGCCATGTGAATTACATCATCTGTGACGCTTATTGTAGGTTACACATGTGCATGTGCAATAAGCAATAACAAAATGGATATATTACCATTACTGTTATCAATGACATAATCGGCAAAATTGCTATTTTGAAATGACGTTTAACTGAGTATAAACAATACACATAATGAAAGTAGGAAAATATCTCTTGTAGGCGTAGCCACGTCTATTATTATTGCATTATCACAAAAATGGTAAACACCCCAAAACAGTTAATATTTTATATTTTTGTGATTCATTTATGTAGTTTTTATTGCTTAAACTCAATTATACTTTTAATAACCTAATCAAAATTACACATTGTTTTAGCCCGTGAATTAATTATTGATGATATCATTGTATTAGTAACCATAAAAATGCATTATTACGTACATAAGTGCAATTCTGCTATTAAAAATGATTAATAGAAATACGAATAACATAGATGTAATCAATATTGTACAATTTTAAAATAACAATTGTTAATTAAGTACGTATTGCAAAAAGATTTTGCGAGAAAAGTGCATTAAAAAAATTTTTATTTTTTTTTATGATCAATCTAATTAAAAATATTGCAGCTTTTTGAAATGGACTACTCAGTCTGTACCAGGGCCGGCGGGACGTGTGCAAGTCAGGTTGGTAGTAGTGTTAATGTTTTCGGTGGATCGAGAGGTAGGTGAGGGATGTGAAGAGGGAGGGGGGGGGGTTTCGACTAGAATTTATTATATATTCATTTTAGACTCATTTTATTCACATTTTCAATTTCAATTTTTCAATTCCCAAACAACATTTCCAAGAATTATTTCAAAATTTTAGGTGGGTAATTAATTATCCACCTAGGAAATTTTCAGGTGGGTAGTTGTACCCACACTACCCATGCCTTCCGTCGGCCCTGGTCTGTACTGATATAAAATGATAGATGTGCCCGCCTTCTGCAATCTAGATAATTTAAAGCGGTTTAGAGTTTGTAAAATACAAACAAAAGGCAAGAAATTCGTTATTTTATAGTGAATCACGGATCAATCTGAGAGTAACATGGAACCTGGAAAAAACTTATATGTATTGATTGAATTCACTGAAATATAATAATACTAGAACAACTAACAAATGTATAATGAGAGAGACAGCCAGTCGTTGGGCCACTTGTCTTTATTGTACAGCCCGCTTAGAAAATTGATAACAAAATATAAATAAATTAATATTCAATTACTACATTAATAGAAATGAGTTCAATTATCTATTATGTATGTGAATTTAAAGGAATTTTCAAAGTGTTGATCAACACACTATTAATAAATATTTATTTATCACTGTACAACATATTTTTAACAGGTATTTTTTTAAAGAGATATAGAACTTTAAAATGAAATTAAACACATTAAAATGGTGGTAATGGCCAAAGTATTGGCTTTTTTTGCAAAGACATTTTTGTGCCATTTGTGTTTGAATATGATTTCGGAAAGATAACGTGTCGAATGTTGGCTTCCATGTGGTCTATCATCTTGGGTTTATCGGCGTAGACTAGCAACTTCAAATATCCCCGCAGAAAATGATCCAAAGCTGTTAAATCACAAGATCTTGGAGGTTCACTGCGCGATATTATACACACATCGAATATGCCCTAAATAAATTCATTGAGGCGCGCACTGTGTGAAATGTTGCGCCGTTTTGTTGAAACCACCGCTCCACCATATTAATGCCATTCAATTGGAGAACAAAAAAGTCAGTAATCATGGCTCTATAGCGGTCTCCATTGACTGTAACATTCTGGCCGGTATCATTTTTGAAGATGTATGGTCCAATGATTCCAATAGCCTATAAACCATACCCACAGAAAATAAGCAAGCTTATTTTCTGTGCCATACCGAACAGTGACTTCTTGTTTCGTCTCCAAAATGGCTTGTGGATTTTCTTCACCCGAAAGACGGCAATTTTGCTTGTTGACGTAGTAAATAATAATATTTTCAAAATAAATTTGTACAATTTGCAAGCGTAGTTCTGACCAAGATGACCCTTGGTTCTGGCGTAAGTCTATGAATTTTGAAATGGCAAACCAAACTGAGTACAAAACAGCTGTCAGCTGTAAAATTGGATGTCGTTGGAAAAAGTGTTGCCAATTCGAAAAACAAATCTCTAAAATAATAATTTCTCAGAAACCTATAAGACGAACTAGGTTTTCATTCGAAGCAGAGACGTTACTTCCGCTTAACTGTGATTACACCCATATTAGAAGCTGGAGATTTGTTTCGCAATTTGTACAATTCAATTTAATTCCAGCAAATTATCGTCATTTCTCCGCTTGGCGTGCGTAGGTGTCCTTCATGAAAGCGTGTTAACGATCTCAACTATGTAACCGCTCTAAATTCGCGCAAATCGCAAATGATGAAGACTTCGTTCTCCATGAATATTTATCATTCAATGGCGCCTGCTCTGCTCTGCCTTCTGAACTCTTGTTAAGGATTATGTTTCGTGTTTAAAAGGATTAAAATCTACCACCGCAATTATGTTGAATTTGTACTGCAACACGGAAATAATGAAGCTATTAATTTGGATAATTGTTTTGTTGTTATTTTGCTGGGATTACCTTTAGCATTAATTCTTATTAATAATTTTATAATGATACTGTTGTTGCAGTTAGTTCAAATTTGTATTGTTAATTTCATGAAAATTACTTTAACAGGAAATTGTATTTTCATCACAATAATGATTTGTTACTTTTCCATTATTTTGTAATTAATTAAAAATCTTACATGTTCTAGTCCAGGAGATCACGAACATGACAACACTTTTAGGTGATAAAAATTGATATTTAATAAAAAGGTTAAAACGATGAATTAAACAGAATGACAAAATAAATACAAATATTACAATTGACGACAACCTACGAATATGTTAAATAGATGCAGTTACCCAAACATTTTACAAACAATAATTGCACAAAATTCTACATTTTGTAGAGCACTGCGGACGTGAGAAGACGTCTGCTAGTTTCAAAATCCAAGAACCAATTGTCTGAAATCTTAAACAACTGTCATCCTTCGTATTGGTCAAATACTACCAGCTACCCTTTAAGCGGGTAGGTGAGGGGCAGGGAACGTCTCGCAGAGCCAAACCAAAGATTGCATAAAAAATGAAAACCACTTAATTTAGGTAAATCTGTTAATCCCAGATGGCATCTCAAGCCGATATTTCAGCATATTTGCCGCGGTAATCTCAAATTACTATTTATGAAAACAAAAAATCTAACAAAGTTCCTCACACATGTATGGCAATAAATTCACCTCAAGAAATCCTGTCATGACGATTTTCGATGCATTTAAATACAAATGCAGTTTAAATCTAGATATTTTAAAATCGTTTTGACAGTAATACAATAAATTCTGAATGATGACATTGTTACAGATGGGATATGGCAAAATTATTGCTTTTAATAGGGACGTACTAGTTGTACAACAGTACTTTGCACATTAAAATAAGTGTGAAAAAGTGCTGTTTTACTGAACGATTATGGCTGCTTGAGCTACATGAGTGAAGTAAAACTACTTTTCTAAACATGTTTAAAAAAATTATAAATATTTAGTAATATTATGCGGCTTATTCCAGTAACAAAAATAAAACAACATATAATTTTATAAACAAGCAAAAATATTATAAAAGTTGCAATTTCCTCTCCTGCTGAAAAAATCGATTTGGTGAAGATAAAATACCACGAAAACCAATCAGAAAGTTTATTCTTTTTCGGGAAGTCATTTTAAATACACCTAAAGAAGCATCATCGACTTTTCCTAGAAAAAATGGATTACAAATTATTTTGGGAATGGAGAGCAAATAGAATGGCAAAAGGAGTCAAAATTTATTTTTTCTTCAAACGTCATAAAAGTACGTTGTTATGTATTTGTATTCAACAAGCAGAAGTTCAATATTGTCGCCGCCGGCGTAAAAGTGTTTCCTTGGCAACACATTTACGCCGGCGGCGGACAAAGTAAAATATTATGAAAAATAGTTAGGTTGTAATTCAATAATTTGACAGTTAAAAATGAAATAAATAAACAAAAATAACAAAACACCATATTCTACGGCAACTTGAAATGCTAGATAAGACAGAATATTTTTTGAAGTTTTGAGCATTTTATAATATTTATAATTTTATTTTCTATGTTTGAAGAAAAAATAGCATGTGTTATTCGGAGTAAATGTGTCTTTGGGTGTTTCGCATGTAATTGTTCGACTCGCTTCGCTCGTCGTTCAAACTTACATGCTCAGCACACAAAGTATCACATTTACTCCTAATGACACAATATACTATTATAAACATGCAAACATATTATAAATGTTGCAATTTTCCCTCCAGCTGAAAAAATCGATTTGGTGAAGATAAAAAACCACGAAAACCAATTAGAAAGTTTATTCTTTTTTGGGATGTCATTTTAAATACACCTAAAGAAACATCATCGACTTTTCCTAGTAAAAATGGATTACAAATTATTTTGGGAATGGAGAGCAAATAGAATGGCAAAAAGAGTCAAAATTTATTGTTATATAGTACTGGTTGCTATATTGTAAAGTACTAGTTTACAAAACGATTTTTAGTGTAACAAGACAGTCCATTACTATACACAATGCGAAATACAACTAACGTAAACAATTTAATTTTTTATACACATTAGATGACAAACAAAAAGGATAATGATTTTATTAACAAGTGTGTGCATTTCATTAGATAAAGATATTTGCAAAAATTATTATGCATATAGTAGATATAACCTTGAACTAGCATAAACTTAATAACTGGATAATTATTTTGTAAGCATATTTATCCATTTTAGCAAACATGGATATACATTTCAAATATTAAATAAACAAATATAACATCACGCCATTTACTTCTTGCTGAATGTTTAGAGCAAATGCCACTGAAATAATTTTTCTGTGACGAAATTAAATGAAATATTCATGCAAATTCCATGATGGTAACTACGTAATACAGACAAAATAAAACGCAATTTTTAATTTTCAACGTTATTTCTCCCACGAGAAATTGACAACAATAGAGCCATGAGTAAAATGCTGAACGAGTGTGTTTTGTTTATGTTGTTCGCTTGTTATTTGACAAGTGACAAAATTTCCGATGACGTCCGTGGATGTGAATATCAATCAAACAAGGGTTGTTTTCACGTTCAAATTGAGTTGAGGTAGAAAATATGTACATTCATCTTTTCAGAAATTTATCGCTTTATCAGCACATGGAATTTTTAATACACGAAAAGCAACAAAAAAAATATTCAAATAATAAACATACAACATTCCATGTGTAAATAAGTAAGTGTAGGATTATTCCTAAAAACTACAAAATTGTAATAAATATTAATAGTTTAAAACAATACAAGCTATAGAAGGTAAGCACGCGACTTTCTTATACATATAAATATCATAACTTGAGAAAATTTGTATACCTATATATACCTTAAAAATATATATCATATTCTTTGATATCCAAAATGGGTAAATTTGATACTAAATTCGGTAGAATTCAATTAACTATTGTAAAAAACAATTGGCGATCATCCCGTAAGAGAGGTATAGGTATCATGCTTAAAATTCGGTAGTGAGGTTTCAGTGGATGAGCACGTTTTAGGGTACATAGAATACGATTTTAAAAGTGGGATGATGTCTGTGTGTGTCTGTCTGTCTGTCTGTCTGTCAGTCTAAACTGAAAATATTGATATTTTGTATATATCAATTTTATCCTCTTAGAAAGAGCTGATTAGTTTTTGGTGATAATCCAGTAATCAGAAAATTATGATTGAATGAAAATTTTGTTATTAGAATCATATTTCAAATATTATTATCTACAGTGATTGCTTGAAATATTTTCCTCTTACTGTCACCATTTACGAATTACAATACGTTAAAGAAAAATAATATTTTGATATTTTCGTTTAAATCTGCTGACCTGTGTTTTTTTTAAAAACAAAACAACAGTTGACAAAACAAAACAAAGGTTGAAAAATGTAATTTTTTGATATGGGTCATAATTTTTTGAAGGGATGAGTGTTTCTTAATAGTGGTGGTCCGTGTTTCTGCATTGTTTGATAAGAATTCTATTGCGGGAGGTATTGTGGTGTCCACAACAGATTTTTAGTATAAGAATTAAAAAAAAAATGATTAACAAAGTTTTGGAAAAATATGCAGATAGGTGACAGTGATTTTTTATTGATTTTTTTCTGCCTAGGGTATTTTGTATATTCAATGCAGTTTACCAATCGGTAATAACAATGTTAATAATAATAATAATTGAAATAAGCAAGTATATAAATATATTTTGACAGTTCAAAAACAGTTAACAACGGTGTCATTTCAATTGTAAAACTTAATTCATTTGTCACCCATTTGCACGTATATTAATAATATTTATTCTAACACTGGTTTAGTACGTTGTTCCTTCTTGTGATTTCGTGTGCCTCTTATTTCCACCAGAACAAATGAATTCCTAAACTGGTTTCAAGTAAAAAGTAAATAACGAACAGCGGTCATGTAGCCTTGGCCAACATGACTGGTTTATCAGTAAAAATGAAAGTAACTCATAATTATCTCTTAATTATGAATATTTATTTCACACTTCGGATACCAGTACGTTTTATCAAACAAACTGTGTTATTTTTCCAAACACATTGCTCGAAATAAAAACAAAACGACTCAGTTATTGAATTAGAAACGGTTGCGGAATTTTACACATTCGGATTTCCCCAAAGAACAAAAAACCTTTCAAAAAATGTTTGCTACGTATAACAGGTACGTCCACATACGTCATGTGGTTTTAAAGATAAGTGTTTTATTTTTAACCACATTTTGAAGGAAATTAGCATAGTGCTAGCATATATTGCATTATCTCATTAATGAAATTAACTTTTTTGACACGCTTTTAGTTTTGAATACTCCTTAGTTTATAATAACATAGCAAACAATTTAAATAGCCTAAATCCCAAAAATTAAACGATTAATAATGTTTTTCACGATCGGGAGAAAAATTCGGTTTCTATGATACCAAAATACCGTCGTGAGGGAAAGTGCTCAAATAATGTGAAAAATGAACAAAATTAAACAAATCAAAAGTTACTATCATAAATTACATAAAAACCATCATAAATATTGGGGTAATATAAGTATTAATTAATAAGTATTGTTAACATTCTCTGAAACTTAATTTATATATAATGGTTAATGGAGTATCCATTTTATCATAAAATATCATCCCCAAATTAAAAAAACAAATTGATTAAATTCATAAATCTCTCGTATCCTTGTATACGAATGTCCTGATAATTACAAACAAATCATTAATTTCATTTAATACATTTATGACAAAATCGATGTAAAAAATCATGTTTATCACACATACAGAAACTGTTTTGCGAGTGCTTGTCAAAATATATTCGCATTCGCAAAAATGCAGTTTCTGGACTAGTGATACAATTAACTATAGTATTGTCTATTGTAGAAAAGATTAAGGGTAAATAATAGCATCCTAGTACAACGAAATTATTAATATTATTATATTTAATAACTAAAAAAAGAATTAATATAAAATAATTAATGGAACAATGTTATTATTTAAAAACAATTACTGAATAAACAAATAATTGTATATGTAAAGAATTAAAATTAATTAAAGGTCTGCTCATTTTGAATTTAATAATATTAACAATATTATTACATTTTAATTGTTTTGCAAAATGAATTAATACAATAAAAATTAATTAACGACCATTTTACACGAAATTAATACATATTCAATAGGTAAATATTTATATAAAAACACATATAGGTAAATACATTCATAGTCTATACAATCTACATATTTGGTACAATAGTAAAAAATTGTTTACACTAAAATAATTAAACAAACAATTGACCTGCTATATTTTGTCAATACCCAAATGCTAATTTGTTATTTTAAAATGTACTTTTAGTCTGTCAAAGTTAAACTTCGAAAAGGAACGTAATTTTGGATGCGCTGTTAAATTAAATTTGAAAATACAGGATGTATATACGTACTTATGTAGCTATGTAAATATTATTTCTAATTATGTTGCATTATAATAATGAATAATAATATTAAAACAATATAAATACCGGGTATCAAAATAAGGGCAATAATTAAATCCCGGCTAGTTTTAAATATTTTTATTTCATCAAAATTGAAATTTAGGCAACCAAAGTATTAATTAATTACTTGAATCATTAATTGAAATGCAGTTTAAGGCAGCTACAGCACTATTAAATTTAATAAATAAGTATCCTGTAATCATAATTTATGCAAATGCATTCAAACAAAAATGAGAGTATTATTTATTTTGATAGCGCTTTCAAAAATAACATTTTTTATCACTAGCTTGAACAGAATATAAAGTAACCACGTTTGTAAATTTTTATCTTGTATTTATTATTTTATGAACCGATTTCTCCATTTACGAATTAACTACAAATTCGTAGAATAAATAAAAAATATTGCATCGAAATTATAGCTCAAATTATATTATTTATACTGTCATTTCTTGATGCAATATTTTTGATAAATAATTTATCTGGACTATATTCGTAGATAGAGAAACCGGACTTAAAATAGTGCGACAGAGGCGGGAAAATACAAATTAAAAATGATAAAAGAGTTGTCTTACCGAAGAGTGTTCATCGCATCCCAACAACTTGTAAAAATCTTCGTCATCCTTCTTCTTGTAGCTGAGTATCTCATCCACGGCGCTCATGTTGTCTGGGAGTTACGTACGAAGTGCACAACACTGCGTTACACACTGCGGGTGACGGGTGACGGTACGGGCACAACGGGAGGATCGCGACTGCGGTGTAGAGACCGTGCTCTGCTCGCAGTGAGCGGTGTTGGGTCCGGGCGAGCAGCAGCAACGGCAGCAGCGCTCACGCGCGCCGCGGGAAAGTGCTGACCTCGTCTTGGTTGCACAGCGAGCAATACTTCACTTGAGAGACCCAAATAATACAGAATACATCACAGTACACGACACGGCAGTTTCAAATTCAGAAAACTGTAGTTTGTTGCCGCCATTTTGCTGCAGGATGGCGACGAAGAATACACAACTTGCAGTTGAAAGAGAGCGGGATTTCTTGTTCCGTTACAAACTAGAAAACTCTATTGTATGGCCGCCATTTTTCTGCAAGATGGTTACAAAGAGACTGCAGTTGAAAGAGTCAAGAGTGTGCTCCCTCCATTACTAATCAGAAAACGGTATTTTATGGCAGCCATTTTGTTGCAAGATGGCGACGGGAGTACACAGACCGCAGTTGAAAGAAAGCATGTAATCTCTTGTTTCACTACAAACCAGAAAACGGTATTGTATGGCCGCCATTTTTCTGCAAGATGGTGACGAAGAATCTGCAGTTGAAAGGGTCAAGAGTGTGCTCCCTCCATTAATAATCAGAAAATGGTATTTGATGGCAGCCATTTTGCTGCAAGATGGCGACGAAGAGTACACAGCCTGCAGTTGAAAGAGAGCATGATCACTTGATCCATTACAAACTAGAAAACGATATTGTATGGCCGCCATTTTCTTGCAAGATGGTGTCGAAGAGTACACAGCCTGCAGGTGAAAGAGAAATAGAGAATACTTCTTGCATTACTAATCAGAAAGTGGTATTTAATGGCAGCCATTTTGCTGTAATCTACAATTGAAAGAGAACGGGATTAAGAGTATGTATGTGCTCTCTTATTCTATTACAAATCAGAAAACAATATTTGATGGCCGCCATTTTCGTTCAAGATGGCGATGAAGAGTATACAGCCTAGAGTTGAAAAGGGGCGAGAATAACATTATTGTATATGCTTCCTTATGCCATTACAAACCGGAAAACGATATTTTATGGCCGCCATTTTCGTGCAAGATGGCGACGAAGAGTGCACAGTCTGCAATGGAAAGAGAGCCTGCAGTTGAAAAGAGTGAGCGTAACAGTATTGCATATGCTCCCTTGTTTCATAACAAACCAGATAACTGTATTTTATGGGCGCCATTTTGCTTCAAGTTGACAACGGTAAGTGAACTGTACAGTTGAGTCATAAAGGAGAGAAAAATAAATGAGAATTTAATTTCTAAAATGCCTCAGAGACACTTGATAGAATAGCTTGTACTGTAACAATCCGTAAAATGAATAGAATTATGTGGTCGCCATTTTGTTACAAGATGGCGACGGAGATAGAGGTCTATCAGTATGTTGCGATCGCTGAAAGAAAGTCAAAACAATTGATGATCGTTCAAATGTCTGATACGATAGCTTCATCCACAACGCAGAAAAGGATTAAAAATGTGTTTTGTGGTCGCCATTTTGTTACAAGGTGACAATGGACATAAAAGTCTAGCAGAGCTGAAAGTAAATAAATTTGAACAAACTTGTTCTATAACAATCCGGAAAATGAATAAAATGTGTTTTCTCCTCCATTTTGCTTCAAATTGGCGATGGAGAAAGTCTATCAGAGCGTTGGAATCGCTAATAGTAAGTTAAATTTGAACAACAGATAAAAGAACAATAGAAATGAGTTTATTTAATTTCGCCCTGTAAATACTTTAATTTGATATCACGCCGGTTTTGAAATACCAAAGGAAAAACAATTGACAATCACGTAAATAGTGCTTTCAACATGGTGGAAAATCGAGCGTCTAATCTATTTTAAATTAAGAAAAGAGAAGCTTGTAGTCTTTCTTAACGGGCGACAGAGTTTCTGACAAGTGTCTGTTCCATTTGTCTTTTTGTGCTGCCTATGATTTGTTGTTTCTTTTCAATTTTGGTCAACTGGAGATGCATTTTACCAAAATTGTAGCAATAGACAAGCCTTTTTGCAATATGGTTATAATTATCTAAGATCCTGTACTTTTGTTTAATTGCCGGTTCCTGAAGATGAACTTTAAAAGTTCGAAATCTGTCGTACTTTAAAAAATAAACGTGAAGAAAAACTAAAAGCTTCTCTTTCCTTATTATTCCAACAACTTCACTCCGGGTTATTTCCAAAATAAAGAATTTTAAATTGCCTTTGTCACTTCTTTTATTTGTCTTTCTGATATCCTCCTAGATCTCTGTTCATTAAAACTTAACAATAAACAAGAATATTTTTTGGTAAGATTTTTTAGAATCTGTGCCTAAATGTCTAGACTCTAGCTGATAAGGGAGTCCTCCAGCTCCAGGAATCCTTGAATCCAATAGAAAAAATTTATCACGGATTATTCGAAATCCCTACGAAATACAGTTAACTTCTGATGATTTTGATACCCTAAGTGAATAGTTATTTGTCAAACTAGAGAGGAAAGCGCTTCTTTTTCCCCCTCGAGTTCTTTTTCCCACTCGCTGCGCTCATGAGGCATTTCGAACGAAAGTAGAAGAAGAGCTTTCCTCTCGTGTTAGACACAACATTTTTTTCACGACATGTTTCTAAAAACGATTTGCTTGGACCTAAAATACACTTTGAGAACACAACTGACCGACTGACAAGTTAAAAGTTAGGTTATCAGACACAAGGCGGTTTAGCAGTGTTGCCAATGAACTAATCTTAAATATCTTTAATAAGTTATCAAATTATGATTTAATAAGAAAAAGAAAAATATAAGACATAATTGTAAGATAATTTAAAGTATGTATATCACTTAAATAAGGATTTTCAATAAAATTGGGAATTTACTTACAATTTTTATAATATATTTTTTGTAAATAACATTCATATTGGCACCACTTCTATATTTTCCTCTCTAGAGAGGAACAAGACATTTTCCTCACTATTTCGGGAGAAGAACGGTGGGGTTTCCTACTATGTCGTGAAAAAAATATATTTTTAAATTAAAATGGCATCACTCATAATCGAATCTCATGAACTGGAAATAATAGATATTCAGTTTTTCACCGAAAAGAGATTGGAGTTTGTCAAAAGCCACCTAGCGATATACGAGTATAGTCTAATATCCAAGTTAAGTAATAGTTTAAAGTGTGAAATATTATTTTTGTTTGGGATATTTATCAAATAAAATTATGTGCCATGTATCCAAATTACTCCTGCAGATGAAAATGTTAGAAAGGCGTGAAACACAAATTGAAAATGTGTTTTAGACATTCCGATAAAATACTGTTTCACATTCTCGCCGTACTTTTAAACTAGTAAATTTTCTGCAAAAGCTAAAGTATAAACTACACTTATAAATCTCGCTTTACTCTCCGGTTCGCTGTACATACTTCGCATGGCGAACGCGATGGCGTAAGCCCACGTGGGGCGCATATCAGTAAAGCGACACTCAGCGCGAGCTGAATAACAGAACAGATCCCTTCTGCCTCACCGAATCACACATTGCAAAGGTAACCTTATACTGTCGTGTTCAGCGAATCTGGTTCGACATTTTGGAAACGCTACTGAAATCGTAGAATGGTATTGTACCTCTATGAATTATCATGGTTGGAATCATACTGTGGGGCACCAATTGATAAATATAATTTTAGGTAGTCGATCGTTAAGAACGTAGGCATTTTCAACTTAAATTGTACTTCAATACGATAACAGCATATTGTACAGCAAACATAGCATAGAATGGTATTCATTTTTATTTCATTGAGAAACCAACAATTCATTCAAGATGAGTACTTTGTTATCAGTAATAATATAACAAGAGAATAAATTTAAAATAATTTGACAGATATTTAGAAAACTTAGTTTAAGAAAGATACTGGAGAATTATTTTCTAATTTATCGAACTCTCGAGTTATATTTAATTAGACGGCACTATATCTATATTTTTTGCTGTTTTTTTACTTACGTTGATAATAATTATTTGACAACTGACATTTGTCAACAAAAATAAAAAAGCTACTGAACTTATTCGGGGGAATAATCACTAGAGCTTTATTCTCAGTAATAATATAACAAGAGAGTGAGAATAAGTTGAAAATAATTTGACAGATCTTTCCAAAACTTGTTGCCAGGCAATAATTGCAATAATTGCCAAATGGCTGGTTTTAAAAAACGCCAAAAAATAGTCTTATTAATATTTCAATCGTAATACAATGTTTGTATGCATCTTTACCATACCCAGAAATCCATAGTTCTACATCAGTATGGAAGTTTACATTAATATTATTATTTTATAGTTTAGATTTATTTTTATGAGTTTCAAGCGGGCGTTTTTTTAGAGGTTTATTTTTCGAATTGGCAACACTTTTTCCAGCGACAGCCAGATTGACAGTTGACTGCTGTTTCGTGCTGAGTTTGGTTTGCCATTTCACAATAAATAGACTTACGCCAAAATCAAGGAGAACATTGGCCAGAACTACGTTTGCAAATTGTGCAAATTTATTTTAAAAATTTTATACAGCGATGAGGTAATTTTTTTGTTAAATGGCTACACCAACAAGCATTTTGCCTTTGTGGTGAAAAAAATCTATAAGCCATTATTGAGACGGCGTTACATAAACAAGAAGTCACTAATTGGTGGGTTTTACGGGCTGTTGGAATTATTGGTCCACATTTCTTCAAAACTAATCCCGGTCACAACTTTACAGTCAATGGAGACCGCTATAGAGCCATGATTACTTACTTTCCTTCACCAATGGCATTAATGTGGAAGAGCGGTGGTTTCAACAAGACGGCGCAAGATGTCACAGAGTGGGTGCCAAAATTGATTTGTCCATAATATCGCGTAGTGAACCTCTCGATTAGCCTCCAAGATCTTTGGATCATTTTCTGCGGGGATATCTGAAGTCGGTAGTTTACATCGATAAATCCGAGACGATGGACGACATGGAAGCTAAATATTTGCGATGTTATTGCCGATATACGGTTACGTCTGTCTCGAAAAGTGATCGAAAATTAGACTTTCAGATTGCGCTTAATTCGAACAAACATTCCGAAATCATATTAAAACATAAATGGCATAAAATTTTATTTCCAAAAAAGCTAATACTATGTCTATTGCCACGATTTTCATGTGTTTTATTTCATTTTAAAGTTCTGTACCTCTAAAAAAAAAAATATCCGTTATAAGGTTTTCCTCGGTTCTTATACAAGTACTCGATTTAAAATAATAGAAAGGTATCAGCAGTCCACATGTATTATTTAAAATAGAGGTCTCACTACTGTATCTGAATGATAAAAATTGCATTTCGCAATTGTTTAATAGTATTGTACTAATTGCGCATTTGTTCCTTCAAAACTATACAAAAATCAATAGAACGAATCGTTGCCGTTTCGCAGACAAAATTTTATTTCCTGTTAATCCACTTCTGAATAATTGATTCGGCTTACTCCATAACCACATTTCTCACGCTGTTACATTAAAACTGAATTGTGAAATTTTCGTTTAAATTCCTGTTAACCCAATTTTTAGAATCCTTTTATCACCAATTAAATTTGAATGAATGATGATGGAGTTTACAATTTTCCAGGTACAATTAATATAACCACAGAAAATCATTATTTCCACGAAATTTTGCTAGCATGAATTACCTGTTGTTATAAACGAAAATTAATAATTAAAATTTCAATAAGAAAGGTCTGTAAATGTTTCATGTTCGAATCCTGACGCTAGTAAATACACAGAAAAACGACTGTTGTCTTTGGTAACATCTAATAAGTTTGAAAGAATCGCAAAAATCATGAACAAAACAATTACGCTTTCCATTATTAACCCTGCCTGTCGGAATGAAATAAATAAATGGAAACGAATAAAAAAATATCGACATTCCAATAAAACGCGTAATTTTTTCCTGACCCATAACCAACGAATGTGTCAATAATTGAAGTAAATAAAAGTAACAAACATGTGAATTATTGAATTTGGAGCATTTTTTTTAAAAGGAGAACAGTTGAACGCGCCGAAATATCGGTCAAAGTCAAACGTGTACTTAATATTGTATAACAGTAAAAGAGAAAGTGTGTTTGATGGGAGAAAACGAGAAATTATATAAAAAAACAAATAAAAGTTTCACTAACCGTGTTATGGTTACTGTTCAATAATAGATCACAAATTGATTTCAAATTACGGTTTCTGATTTATCTTGATAACTCCTATATTTATTATTGACAATGCAGTCAAATTGTATACATGTTGGTAAATCGAAGACGCACCATGACGTTTTCATTGTTATTTATTAAATGTTAAATTATTGGCTTCCATAAATAATTTACATTACAAAAGTTAAATAGTTTTTTTTTTAATTAGAGTAAGAATTTCTGCATTTTTTTAACGCTAATAATTATAAATTTACCAAACTAGGACCCAGAAAAATGACAGAAAAAAACACACTTTTTGGTATATTTTTATTTGTTTCTCAAAAACTGTAAGTTCAAATGGAAAATAATCTTAGCATGTTATAGACCAGTGATGGCGAACCTATGACCCGTTGGTCAGACACTGACTCACGCAAGCTTTTTAACTGACCCACGATTGCTTTCATTCAAATACTTATTGCCATTTGCACCAAACACTTAAGAATGTTTACCCCACTAAAAAATTTTAAATCGTCAAACCGCGCCCATTTTTACCCGTTAAACCAATTGAATTTTAAAGATGTTTAGTTTTAAAAATACTCAGTTAAAAATTTTTCAACTTAACTGTAGTGCAAATTTGACCCACGTCTCAAAAAGGTTCGCCATCCCTGTTATAGACGATCATATCTATAAATATACGAATCATTTACATTATTGTAGTCGTTCATGGGAATGTGTGACATAAATTTTACTACTTTGAAAATTATGTTCAACCAGAACCATGATATGCATGCCTCTGCCCTCACCAGGTTTCACTCCCCTTGTCCCTAATATAAGCTTATGTACTCTCTTCTTCTTTCCTCCAAGGATAAAAACCAACAATTTTCAATTGGTACATTTGTTTAGTTATTTCATGGCATTTTAAGAAAATTACAAATATACATTTCCGTCATTTTTTCAGTTTCAGGTGAAGTAAAATTTATATATTAGTAATAAAATGCAGAAATCGTGCCTCTACAATAAACTATTTAACTTTTTTCATGTAAAATAATTAGTGAAGCCAATAATTGAACATTTCAAAAATAGCATTGAAAACGTTATGGTGCGTCCTACGATTCTCCATCCTGCATTCGACTTAAATTTAATACGTTTTTCGAATAAACCAATAAATTAATGATTTATATTCAGCATGCATGTAAGTCGTGGGTCTTTAATATGCACTTGAAACAAAAAACTAATTTTAGACGCAGATTTAAGTAGAAAATTACTTGGGTACTGACCGTGAATGTCTGTTTACAGAAAGTTACATGAAATAATAACTTGTTAAACTTTTGTTCAAGCTTATAATAAAATATTGTTGCTGTTAAATATTTGTAGTCTCTCTTTCTTAATGCACTGCGTTTTTTTTTTTGCAAGGCTTGCTTCACGCGCTAATTTTATTTATGGCCCAACATAATTAACGTGTTTACTAATTATAAATTTTTTTGTTGATTCACATTAAGTGTGCAGATTTTTTGACAGCTAAAAGTAAAATGTCACTTTTACTGCCTATTATTGCTATGGTTAATCAGCAAATTTAACATTTCTGTATTTTATCAACATAACCGCAATTTGTCTCATCCAAATATACAAGTGTATAGAGTATATTACAATTACAAAATTGAAAACGAATTAAAATATATTCATCACTCTCCATTTTGTGTAATAAATTGATTAAAAATTTTCACAAATTAACAGAATTATTAAAACAATATTTGTAAATAATTCTGTAGATTGTAATATTTTTTTTTATTTGACATACAAACTTCATATAAATCAAGTTTAAAAATCCGTTATCTTCTTGGAAATTTATAAGATTCCGTGCCACCGTGCCAGTGTGGTAAAGTAAACATTAGGGAAACGGGTGGAAGTACAGCAATAATAATAAAAGAACACAAACGACATATTAGATTAAATCAACCCGATAAACTTGCAGTTGCTGAACATGCTATTCAAGAATTACATGGAATAGATTTTGAAAACACGAATATTTTAGCAAGGTAAAATACATGGATGACAAGACTAATTAATAAATCTTAATTTAAATACAGGATTTGAGCTTAATAAGTCGTGGTTAATTGTTGTTCGATCTAGATATTTTAGTTTATTAATTTATATAAACCTTAATATATGTTACCCTTATTTTGTAAACACATGCTAATATCACGAGCTCTGTTTTTGGGTATTTTAAGAACAGTGTTTTAAAATCAATTTAGCACAGTACAATGTTCTAAAACTATTTTATAAAAAAAAAACTTCATATTAAAGTGGTAGATAATACATTTCTCTGTAACTTCTATTTGAAGAATTTTTTTTATAAAATAATTTTAAAACATTGTACAGATCTAAAACCTAGCTTAAAACACTGCTTTAGAACACTCAAAAACAGAGCTCGTGGTACCAGCCATAATCGTTACTACATATTTATTTAGGTATTTAATGTATTGCATTTTACTTGATGAGGGCAGCACTTTGCTGTCAAAACGTTGCTGTTTTACTAAAAAATTCTACAGAGCTATACCCAAATACTGTTTTACTCGAATTAGTCATATTATGAGTTCTGAAAGTTTCTTTGAACAGAATGAAATTTTATGAAAATATAGATAACAAAAGTTTTTGCATAGCAACAGCTCTACAAATACATAGCAACCGTACAATAAACACATAGGAACATAATTTTTGCAATACCTGTACTGTAAGTTATCCATTAATAACAAAATTTAAACACAGTAAGTGGAACTTTTATTGCACAATTGGTTTCCATGGTTACATCATTTACTTACCGTCCACGGTGGATGGTAAGTGAAACTTACCGTTCAAGGTGGACGGTAAGTAAATATATATCATTCAAATTTTATTTCTAACCTCAATCTGTCAGCTGTTAATTTTGATACCTATTTTTCTTTTTCTTATATTTACGCAGGTATTGCAAAAAATATCTTACTAACCTCGAACTGTAAGTGATTTTCTAGGTCTCGAATGTTTAGGAAATTTCGACCCTACGGGTCTCGACATCCCAAACTACATTCTCGACCTAAAAACTATCACTTACAGTTCACGGTACGTAATATACTATTGATAGCGATAACTTTCAAAATATGTATTAAAAATATTCACTAAATTAAAATTAATTCTAAAGTTAGCAAAAAAATTACTGGTACCACGTGCTCTGTTTTTAAGAAAAGTCTCGATTTTAGCGTTGTTCAATGATCTAAAATTATTTTATAAAAACACCTCGAATAGAAGTTACAGAGAAATATATTATCTATCACATTATATGAAATATTTTTTTTATATAAAATAATTTTAGAACGTTGTACAGCGCTAAAACTGAAGTTAAAACACTTCTCTTAGAATATCCATCATGTTCTATTTTTTTTTTTTTATAAAAAAAATGACCAGAATAGAAGTTACAGAGAAATATATTATCTACCGCCTTTATTTGAAGTATTATTCTATAAAATCTGTTAGTGTAGTGCCTAGTTAAACAAATACCAATTTAAAATTCTTCTTGTATGGGTTCCTAAGCAGTTTGAGCGTCCCTGATTCATCATTTATCAACATCATTAGCATGCAGATCTTCATTCTCACTGCTATAGATTTCAACGTTTCCTGTACAAGCTCCTCGCAATATTATCTGTTGGCGGTTGTGGTAGGTACGCATGAAGAACACTGCGTGTGCTACATTCCCTCGACTTTCCACTAGACTAGAAGGCAGTACGCATGCGCGTCGACTGGATCGATGTGGGGATACCCCGACCCGATCTTTACTGGCCTACTTCCCCACTAGGGCAGCTTGTGGAAGGCCTGGAAACCTGGATAGTGGGATAGGGATAGTGGATGTAGAGCGGGATGATAGGATTCGTATTCAAGGAAACCTACTAAATCATCAAACAAAAATTAATGTAGTATGTAACAAATTGTTTTGAGGGATAGTGTTGGAAGGAGATATTAATTCTATTGGTTATTGATGGGTACAAAATATAGATAATAGAACAAAACTTAATATAAAAAAAAATGTTTACTACGAAAATCTAATTAGCTTATAACTTAAACATCCAATTTCTAAAGATGAAATTTGAAAATTATTTTATTATTATTATTTTGAGACGTCATCGTGAGTGAAATTTGTACTATTCTGGGGACTCTAAAATGCGTTTATTTGTTGACAACTCACTATCGAAAATTATTACCCTTCACAATACTTCCCTTACACATACAGGATGGATTTTAAATTAATGTCATAAATTTAAAAAGTAGTATGGCATGCGTAGATTACGAAACAAAAAGAATTTAAAAGAAAATTTAAATAAAGGAAATTCAACTTTTCTTAAGGAAATTCATTAAAAATATGGCTATCAAAAATATATTGAAATTAGTTGTGTAAGATATTATTCTTAATAATTAAATTAAATAGCATTTTTAACGTAATTAGTTGTGTAAGAACGGTGGCAAAAATGTTAGTTTCATGAAAACTACCCTTAAATATGCAAATTTAAAAAATATTTTTGTTTTATAATCTACGCATGTCATACTAATTACCCTTAAATTTATTATATTAACTTCAAAACCACCCTTTTTATGTGCGGGTGATGAAAATAATATAATAATAACTATTTATAAAAGACTTTCAGATTAAGTTCATTATAGATATTTAAGTATCAAGTACATAATTTGGGGTTTTATGAACGAGGCACATAAAAAGGCAAGTCAATAAAACCCTATTGTGAACGTATTACAATATTTTATGTTCGACCATATTGAAGATTATTTTTGTTGGCTTAGAATAACAGTTATATTTGACACATGACGTGGACATGAAAAAATTTAATCATTTCGAAAGTTGAAGTGTGCTTTTTCTGTTGTTTGGTTATCTTGTTTATGTTTTATTATTATTTCTTTTGAAAAAATTGTGCAAGCTGTCATTTAAATTTTTCTGACCTCATACTATAGAAGAAATCATTGAAATAACAAAAATAATTCTTTTAATTTCCTAATTAATATTACCTTAACTAAAAATAATATTCCTATTTAATTACTTAACTACTAAATTAATTAAATTTATTTTGACATTTATTTTGATAATAGGCCTTTTTACTTTATAATTATGGACCAGTCCAAAAAGTGCCACTTTAGAATCGCTAAACAATATCATAAAAAAACTGATTATAATACAGTCGAACAAATACAAATATTTTATTTAAATACATAGTTTCGCTATTATTCTACATAATTCTTCATCAGAAAGTCAAATGAGTAATATAAACAAGTACTTAGAAACTTTTATTATTCCTTTTTTATGTTATTAATTTATTTTTCTGGTGAACAATTATGTAGAACAATTCGAAAAGTAAATATTTTTATAGAACCTAATCCAAAAGTCTATTATAATTTATCAACGCTTTAAGCATCTGGCATTAGGAGGTTAGTTGGAGATGTCGAGTAGAAGCCGAAAGTGAGAATGTCTGAGGAATAAATGGATTCCTATGACAAGATAGGAATATTTTGAGGATATTGACTGTTGGTTGAATATTTATTTCATCTTTGAGAGTTCAACATAGTATTTCATTTGTAAAAACATATTTTGAAGGGTAAACCATCAAAAGAATGAGACTGTCTATCCCGCGGTCAGGATTATAAAACTTCCCACCGCAAACAGAAGCCGTGAAAGGGGTAAAAACAAATTAATACCCAGCAATAGCACCACTACTAGTCTGCGTGTGTTATTCCAGCCAAACATCCTTTGTGAGCATCAGAGCTTTCAGGGTAATTCTAGCAAATGCGCATTTATGAAATACCTCTGCGCTCGGTCGTTCTTGTTCACGCGAATCTGGCGCAAATCCCAGAACATTAACCGAATGTTTGTGCGTGATATGAACACGGTTCACGCTGCCGGTGGAACGCGTGATATTGCAAGGAGAGTAGGCCATTGGATGCCTCTGAATTTATTGGCAACTAGATAAGGAAGGTATCTGTTCTAACTGCTAGCAGACATTAAGATGTGTCTATTGGGGACTTATCGTATCTAAAGTAAACAATTCTAATATGGTTAAAGAGATTGAGGGTGAACGATTACGGTAGCGTCCGAGGAATAACTGGTTAGGAATGATTGATGGTTTGTTGCGGGAACAAATGATTCCGATTGTGAAGAATAGACTAGGATGTATGAATGTGGACGAGGCGAAAGTGGTGTGTCAGTATAGGAATGTTTAGAGGAGATTGATTGTGAACGATTTCGGGAGCGTCCAAGGAATGTGGTTAGGAATGATTGATGGTTTGTTGTGGGAACAAATGATCCCGATTGTGAAGAATAGACGAGTATGTATGAATGTGGACGAGGCGAAAGTGGTGTGTCAGGATAGGAATGTTTAGAGGAGATTGATTGGTGGTTGATTAGGTTTCAGAGTTCATACTACCACACTGTGTGGGGTGGGTATTAAATATAATTTCTCTGTAGCACGGCTGGTTAAGCTGAAAATAAGGATGAACGAACAAACACAATTTTATGTTGATAAATTCCCACGACTAGTTTTTAACCAATCATAATGCAAAACACTTGAAAATTCAACCAATAGGGACAGTTTTATACTGATAAAATTTTGCTTTGTCATTTAAATTTATCTCATCAAATACCACGCGACCTCTCTGATTTTCTCAGATAAATTTTTATTTTTAAGCACTTATTTTTTTTTCTTTTAAGCAAAACCACTCAAGCAAACTGACATTAGGTAAAACCCCTCCTCCTTCGGAGTCGGGATTTACAGATTCACATACCGACAGAAAAATTTGAAACTTACGGAATATCCTCACTTAAAATTGTAAATTTTTTTTATTACATTTCTTTATAATATAAGCGCTAAGAAACCCATTGTAGCCGAGCGCATCGTCAGATCTCTAATATTTTTCGAGATACGTCGATTTTTGTTATTTTTCGAAGTGCAACTTTAAGGGCCTGTAATTCAAAAACTACACGAGATATCTAAAAATTCTCTTCAGTTGAGCGTTTCTGGTGCCTTATATAACAAATGAGCAAATTTTTAAAATTTTGAAATTTTTTTGTATTTTTATTAAAAATTTTGATCGGCGATAACTCGACAAATATTGAAGATACAGATTTGCAGTGTTCACCAATCGATTCAGCTCGTCGAAATTCATAAGTATGCAAAGTTTCATAAAAATCGCTTTGCGGGATGGAAAGTTAGAGCAAAAAGCCTAAAAATGGCGTTTTTTGTCCTGAAAAAGTCAAGGGGTACCCCTTGACGTTTGGCCTGAATTTGGCCATTTTCAAACTTTTTGCTCTAACATTTCAACCGGTCGTCCGAATTTTCTGAAATTTTCAGGGTTTATGTATTTCGTCGTGCTAAATCGATTGGTGAACACTGCAAGTCTGTATCTGTTATATTTGTCGGCATATCTCCAATCGAAATTTTGAAAAAAAATTCAAAAAAATTTCAAAATTTTCAAAATTTACTAATTTATTATAAATGGCACGAAAAACACTAAACTGGAGATATTTTTCGATATCTTGTATAGTTTTCGAGTTACAGCCTCTCAAAGTTGCTCTTCGGAAAAAAAAAATCGCCATATTTCGAAAAATATTAGAGATATGGCGATGCGCTCTACTGCAATGGGTTTCCTGGCGCCAATATTATAAATAAATGCAATAAAAAAAATTTACAATTTTAGTCATATTTGGGGAAATTTCCGTATTTTGAAAAATATTACAAATCACCATATTTCGATAAATATAAGACATATTACGATACGTCCTACAGCAATGAGTTTATTCATGTTTAAATTATACATAAGTAATAAATTTCAAGTTAAGTTTGGAGAAGTATTTAATTTATTTTCTAGTAAACTATTTATTTGTATAAGAAAGTAGTGTGGTGCCCACACCAGATTTTTTGTATTAGGAATTTCGAGTCAGAATTAATCAAAGAATCGTTCTATCTGAAGCTTATTGATACTTTTTCGAACAACCTGTATTTAATGAATCGAGTAAAATAAAATATACAGACCGATGGACCACCCGATATATATTGAAAACAACAGAAATGCCAGAGCTAGGAAGAAGAGCAGAGGTAGCAAGAAAATGCAAAAGCAGCATCAAAATGTATGCATAGACATAGACTAGTGAAATAGCAGCACATTTACAACTAGTAGAAATCGCAAGAAGTGCAAAAAGAATCTGAATTGATAACAAAGAAATAACATAATTTCGCCAAGGTTATTTGAGTTTACAGTATTCATTATATTGATATGAAGATCGAGTGTACTTATAATACTTATATCCCTGTTATTTTAATAAATAAATTCGGTACTTAATCCTCAATGATATAATGATACATAATGCTAAACACTCAAAATGATGTATGTTCACATTTTGACTAACATTATCATAAAGGTTTGGGTTGTTGCTGTCAGGATCAAGTGACTCTTGAGCTGTGTTCACAGAGTTGCGTAGGCTAATACTCCTCAGTTCGTGACAAAGGCCCTCAATTAGCTGAAACGCATGAACTGCCAGTCGGCAGCAGACGTCGGATGAGCAACAGGTACACAAATCTTACTCGTACAATAGAAATTAATATCCCAGTCATTATTTGCTCTGAAAACAAAACTTACTTCTTCACGGCTCTGTTTGGAATGAGATGTTTCTTTACTAGAAAATTAGTTGAGGTTTGACTTGGAAGATAGTTTTAAGTTGACTCAGCGTGGCAAAATAGTATTGTAAGTTGAAAAAGCTTTTAGAATTCATAGCAATAAATGAAAAGATTTTCGGGGATAATAACACAAAACCTTCTGATTTTATCGATAAATTTTTATTTTGCACGAATTTTCCCTTATTCTGTCAGTTAGGAGTCAATTTTTTTTTCCGTTGGGTGTAAAAGCAATGTTTTTATTTTTTTATCTGACTATAATTATTTATTATTTTAAATTCTGACGAAGAGATTCATACATGTTGTATTGTTCATATTTATTTATTTATTCATATTTTAACATGTTTTGTATTTGTCTCTATTAATACCACCTCCTGAAGAAGACGTATGTGGCGTCGAAACCGGTCGAGGTAGCATTGAATAAATATTGGCTGAATTCCAGTAGTTTTATTTATATCTGTCATCCAGCCAAAAAACAGTCCTTATCACTAAAAATAATAACTTTTGACAAATTGTAAACAAAAATACAATAAGGTAACCATATTTTGTCATACATGGTAGTCATAGTTACGCATCGGGCATTTTGTCAATTAATAATGCCCTAGGGAATTAAAACAAATGGTTTATTTTATGTGGGAGATAAGTCAATGTAATTTTGACTGGATGGGTTACTTTCACACACGTAATCAAAATTGGATATTATTTACCAAATTTTGATCATTAGTTCTGAAATTATTATTTTTTATTAAAATTCAACTTTTCGTATTTTTCATAAGAAAAACAAGTGAACAAAGTAAATAGAAACAGTACCTAACTATCTAAATAAGAACAAATTATGATTTATAATACAGAGGAAACCATAATTATTGTCTTGTCTCGTAGCCTTCATTCTGATTCATTATAAATTTGTATACTTTTTGTTATGACTACGAAAAGTACATAAATTCACACGCTTAACTATTACGAAAGTAGGTCATTGCATATCACTAGCAATGCTGTGTGATATGAAAGCTCGTTAGACTGAGTGAACTAAACTAAAAATATGTATTTAAATGTTTGACAGTTGCAGATAATTTGCTGTATTTACACGGGTTAAGAAGGTTGGACCCTGATTTATCAGATTTTAACATAAATTCTGATAGCAATGATGTTAACATAATCTGTAATCAGTATTCGTCCAATCTCTTTTACATAGCCATTTACAGAACTTATATTTTTTTTTTTTTTATTACGAAGATGAGAGGCGGACTAACTACTATGGTCATATGCCGCCTCATGATTTGATGATTGTGAATTTATGTAAACATCACAAACGACCATGCTCTTCAGTGGGATTCGAACCCACGACCTCTGGCGTGCTAGGCTAGTGACATAGCCACTACGCCACCGAGATCGGCATATTTTTTTTTTTTTTTTAAATGTAGTTTTACTGTACTGTCCATAAGAAAAATTAAAGATTTATATAAACCTTGACATAATTATCAATAATTATTCAGGAACATTTGGAATTAAATAAACCTAAACATTAATATCATAAATGCCAGAAAATAATATATTTCGTAAATACATACAACGATTTTTCCATTTCGTTTCACCGAAGTGATAAATATAGAATAACATTTGGTGAAATATAAGTTCTGGTAGTAAACGGTATGACCCAGTGACAAACTTCATCGAATCAAATTCAATAAAATGTAGCTGACAATTTATCGAATTGGAACGACAGAAATGTGGAACCGGAACATCAGCGTGAACGTGAACGTGAACGTGAATCACACTTTCATATTTCAGCGACTGCGTCTGCTCGTGATTGATTCGTGATGATCATGACGGTTTTTCCTGTGATGTCGACGTTCACATATTCTACGCGCTGTGATATTTATTTGTATCGAAATAAACATTTCACCAACAGACGTAAAAACGTGGAATTTGTGATCGAGTGGTACGCTTTTTAACTACACTTTGAAATTGATTGAAAGTGTTAAATAAAGTAATGGATTGTTTTAATTAAATCCACTGTAAATATCATGGTTTATTTTATTTCATATTCGTTTTAAAATGTATTTTAATCCTAGAATTTAATACATACCTAACGTCTCTGAGTTGGATAGAATGAACCCAGAAACATAGTCAACCAACAATCAAGCTCCTCTAAACATTCCTATCCTGACACACCACTTTTGCCTCGTCCACATTCATAATGCGATTCATACATGCTCGTCTCTTCTTCACACTCGGAATCATTCGTTCACGCAACAAACCATCAATCATACCCAACTACTTATTCCTCGGACGCCCATGCAATCGTTCACCTTCAATCTCGCCCGCATATATTAGTTTCACCAACCTTTCATTCGACATTCGCTCAAGATGTCCAAACCACCTCAACTGACTCACTCCCACTTTCTTAACATTCTTCGCAATCTCACACTCAACGTAAACCAATGTAGTCCAGACACAATCACGTCTCATAATCACACACTCTTCTCAATTTCTTTTTATTT
Organism: Poecilus cupreus; assembly: GCA_963942605.1. Taxonomy (NCBI): domain Eukaryota; kingdom Metazoa; phylum Arthropoda; class Insecta; order Coleoptera; family Carabidae; genus Poecilus; species Poecilus cupreus. The sequence goes on from OZ012717.1 coordinate 2,717,926, forward strand.
CTACAGAAGTTATACGTCGTTCATGCTTCTTCATTCACACCCAACATTCCAGAACCATACATCAATGTATGCACTATTACACTATTATAAACACTCAATCGAGCATCTGTAGATACATTTACGTTTCGGGCAAATGTACCCAGAACACCCAATATTTTGCACTCTGCACTTCTGCAGGCACCCGCTTTCCAATTTCACCTCAAGTAATTTCATCTCTGGTATTTTCTCCCCAATAATTTAATCAAAACTTTTCGGTAATTCTATCTCATGGATCCTTCCAATTTAATGCGATAAAATGTAGGGCAATTTCATGTTGAAATTATTTTCAAAGCAGCAAAATATCACAGATGAATTTATTCTATTTAATGGGTTCAGTTTGAAGTCTGCAAATTTAACGCATATACATATTATGAAATTTAAATTAAATAACGTTGGTCACAGCTGTTGCAGCATGTTACAGAATAACAAAGTTTGTATTTTGTGAAAAGTGACATTTTCAATTTAAATATATGAAAATGAAGTATTTATGTTTTATAAAATGCATATATACGGGTATTGTTAATTATAATTTTTTGTATTCAATTCAAAATCTATTAATTATTAACACGATACTTGGATAGTTCAATACATAAATATTTACACATTAATTTGGAAGACATACTTCGTTTATTTTAAAAATTAACTAAGGCTAGTAAACAATTCTGCATTAAAATATTTGTTTAAAACTTAATATTTACCATATGCGTTCTTTCAAATTATAAGTTATGTCTATTCACATAAATAATTTCCAACTCGCAAGCTTGCAGAAAGAACAATTTGTAAACATATTTTTCTTTAAATTATAAGCTGTTATTAATGGCTTTTGCGGTTTTGATACACGAAAATTGGTGTAACAATTTATGAAATAAATTTGGTTATTTTTAAGATGAGTTTGCTGTTAAATGCCAGGGGATAGCCAATTTTTTTTTGTTTTTTTTTTGAAATTGCATAAAAACACAGAAGTCTACTGCAATATAGCTGAAAGCCGGCCTCATGACGTCACGGCCCCACTACCACACTCCCGCCTGTATAGAGTTCGCCGTGTTCCAAGTTTACTGCTCAGCAGTCCTGTAACCAGTGTTGCCAACCATATCAGCTGCGCCGCTAAACAATTATGTAAATAGGCTTGCCTGTAAATCAGGCGGCATAGAAGTCCATTAGCAATGTGATTTCATACTTTTTCATTGTACTCGTATACGTGTTCTCTTCATACATATTGCAGTGGTCTTTTTTATTTTACTCGATAAAATGTATTTTTTTTTTTGTTAATACTTTTATGATTATAATGAATAAAAGCTGTTTTAAAAGGAAACAAATGATCTATAAAATTTTGCAAAAATATATAGAATGTTTCATTAAAAACTATAAAGTAGATTATCTTTTTGCGAAATATGGAACACCCGGTAGAAAAATTTATATTGCTGATAAATGAGCATTGTAATTTTAAACAGTCTTCATTTAAAAAATCGATAATATTTAAAATAATAGAGTAAAATAAAAATTATTGGCTGCTATTCACAGGTTATACTACGGGCTACTAACTACCGCATTTTAAGATTTAACACTGTTGTTATGGAAAATTTGTTGATCTCCAAGATAATCAACAACTTTTGCAAAGTAACAGTGCTAATTTTAAAATGTTCTAGTGAATAGCAACCATTGAGTTTAAAAATTAAAATTACATAAATGTTCAGGAAAAAGATGTGTGTTTTGAAAAGATACCTAATCACGAACTGTAGCCATTAAAAGTTTGTGGTTTTAATGTTCCATGTAATGTAATTTGCAAAACTTTTATAGAGTTTTAATTCGTTACGCAGTGCTAACGAAACACGGTGCTCTTTCGTATTTCACAGAATGCCAAGCTTAGATTCAAATTACAATTTCCTTTTATATATTTCCTTATTGTTATTTCATGCTAACGTTTAAATATAATACAGTTGGTGCCAGAAAGCTTAAATTTGCTAATTGCATTCTAATTATTAAAATTAACACACAAGAATCAAATAAATTATTAAATAATTCTACATAAAGACCGCTTAAATAATAATAATAAGAAATTCTGCATAAATATATATATACATATACAGGGTGTTTCATAACTTCAGGTACATAAGTTTATGGTATATATTATTTGATATGCTGATTACGAATCAAAAATATTTTTTTTTAAATCGCAAAATTATTTTCCATGTTTCCCAGTCCAAAATTTTTCGTTGCCACTGCCACTGTGTGGATGATTATGTTAATAATTATCGTTTCATTAAAAATAATTAAATTTTGTTTGTTTATTTTACTAGTATTATTTAATTTAAATTGTTGATTACCTACTTCATTGTTTGGGTTTAATAGGAAAGCGAATCTAGTGCAGTACTACAAAAATGTTTTAGGTAAACAACCCTTAATTTTTCGAATTAAAAAAAAATTCTTTTAGTTTCTTAATCAGCATATCAAACAACATATACCTACCATTAACGTATGTACTCGAAGTTATGAAACACCCTGTATACAGACATCATGGCGAAAATAGTAAAATCGTATTGTAGGGATCCTAAAACGCGCTTTTTCATTGAAAACATACTACCCAATTTTTTGACCAAAAACAATACCTCCCTTACTAGAGATAGGCGGGAGGTAAAAAAAAGAAATCTAATTATTTACCAGGAATAAATGGAAAAAATGAACTCTCAAATTCGCCTATGAAACACTGTAATAAATAAATCTAAATCTGTTCTCTGAAATGTCAAATATTTTTCGTTTTTGTTTAATTTTCCATGGCTGTTTTATACTACACATAACCATATAAGAAAGTAATAATGAAATATTTCCAGAAATCCGCGTTGACAAATATAATACTGCTTTCATTGAGAAAACGACATCAATCAATATTTCGTTGACATCCTAATATTATCATCGCTGTGATATTTACGAACGTGATGGCACATCTTTCGAAACAAACAATCTGAGGTGTCAACTCATCTCACGCTCAAGTTTACGTCCACGCTCATCCTATATATCGTATACAATTCACGTAGCTAACCTTTGTCGGGTAAATAATTCGCGTGGAAAACACGCGCAGTCCAACGAAGATTCTGCCAAATTAGATTTTTGTTTCTATCTTGTTTTGTTACAAATCGTAAATGTGATGTGAGTAGGCATTGGACAATCCAATAACTGTACCTAAGAATTTTTTATGTTCGCACATACATGGTTCAGTATTATTATCATCATCAATGAAACGATTGTCCTAGATGGACTAGGACCTAAAGTATCATAATACTGTTTCCGAAACCGATACTAAAGTACACGATATTACTACGCGAAGTTAGCCAAAATTGTAGTCAAGTTAAACTTTATTTATTATGTCAAAGTTTTACTGCACAGACTCTTATGCCAAACTTGAATTACAAAAATTAAATAACAAACAAATTATTCTATAATACATTTGGTGAATTTATCTATTGTTTACTTTTGACAATAATTATATATAAAAATTATTACAACCAAATTGACACTTTGACAGTAATTTTGTTATCACAGCCATCCCCGTTGCAACAACTAGCTGACGTTTTACAAATACATAATGCTTTTAATGTATGTTTTTAATTAATAATTTAACGATTTCGGAAAAAATATAATGTATACCTCGGCAGTAAAGTTTTTTTTATTACTCAAATGGTTTATTTTCCTCGGTTGCAAACTTAAATTGAAATTTTATTACTGAAAGCAATTCTACTGACGAAAGCTCGGGTTCGAATCTGAGTGACACCCGAGTTATCCCCTCAAAAATATTAATTTTTATTTTTATATATTTTTACAATATTTTAATTTTTTGTTTCTGCTTTATTTTGCAGAGGTTTCCGAAATTGGATGGGTACACGCAGAGGGCAGCAAAAGGTAGGATTTTATTTTCAATAAACTGTAAGTTTTGTTATATTCGTAGAATAATTAGGAGACACGGAAACTGACGGGTGAAGGGCAACGCGATTGTGTCATAATCTAGTTACACTTTCAATGTTTAGAGTTCAATATGATTTGTAATGGATATGAAAATATATTAGAGGCGAATGTATTGCATTAAAAAATTGTACTAATATAACAAGAGAGTGAGAATAAATTGAAAATAATAAAGTAGATTTTTCGAAAACTTGTTGCCTGGCAATTTCATCATCAGGCACGTCATTAAATCTATCTTTTTTGCTCATTTTTACTTGTGTTGATGATAACTATCTGACATCTGTCAACAAAAACAAAAAAGCTACAGAGAATATTGCCGGTAATAATCACAAGAGTATTATTCTCAGTATAATAATGCCAAGATTGGTTAAAACGCAGACACGTGACATACAATAAAGCATTTCATTGGTTTAAAGAAACGTCAAAAAATAATCACTATAATAATGACATGATTGGTTAAAACGCAGAAATATAACAGTGATAAATTTCATTGGTTTTGAGAAATATCAAAAATAATTATAAGTATTATATAATTGGATGGAATATAGTATATTATACATTAAGGGAGAAAAGTGTATGTTTTTTCCCGCGGAGTATATTGAAGCACTAGCCGTAGGCGAAGGCTACAATACGACAAGGGAGAACATACACTTCTCTCTTGCGGTATATATATATATATATATATATATATATATATATATATATATATATATATATATATATATATATATATATATATACCGGGTGGTCCATCGGTCTGAATTTTTAATTTTATGCGATTATTATAAATGTTACTGAAATTTTCTTCAGACAAAGTTTATTTTACAATAAAATGCCCATATATCTGCAGTATACGTTTTTCTACCGGGTGCTCTATTTTCACGCAATCGTATGCAACTTAGTATTTTTAAATGGGACACCCTATATATTTTTGCAAAATTTTAAAGATCTTACGATTCTCTTTAAATTAGTTCTTATTCACTAGAGTCCTAAAATGATCAGTACAGAAACTATTCACGTTTTTATTAATGAAGAATCACACACAAAAAGTTTGCCATGAAATTAAAAACAATAAATAATTTTATAAAAAATATTCGAAATGAACATTAGTTCAACATACTAAACAAAATATAACGAAAAAAGTTGTTAAACTAAGTGAAAATAGTAAATAATAATTATTATATATCTGACAGCAACTAATCTGATTGTTTAAACATTCAGACACAATTTTATTTATTTTCCATATTTCAGGATGTCGTAATTCTGTAACGTTCATGTTCTGTATCTGTATTTGCATGCCGAGTTAGCGGTTCTAGCTATACCGTATCCCGGGAAACATCATACTACCCCAGACACAATTTTATGGCATAGTTTCTGTGCGATTATTGAATCATAAGAACATGAATAGTTTCTGTACTGATCATTTTAGGACTATAGTGAATAAGAACTTATTTAAAGAGAATGATAAGATCTTTAAAATTTTGCAAAAATATATAGGGTGTTCCATTTAAAAATACTAAGTTGCATACGATTGTGTGAAAATAGAGCACCCGGTATATATATATATATATATTGTTTTTTTTTTCACGACTCAATATTTATGATGGTTTTTATGTATTTCAGAATTATTTGAATTGTAATATAGTTTATGATAGTTACCTTTGATTTGTTTAATTTTGTTCATTTTTCACATTATTAGAGCACTTTCCCTCACGACGGGAGAGAAAGTGCACAAATATCCCGTAGATATGAAACTTGTTGTTTCTGTCATGATTTTGGTATCATAGGAACCGAGTTTCTCTCCCGGTCGAGAACAAAATAATTGTTTACAATATTTTAACATTGGGAATAATATTCTTAATTTATTCTTCTCTAATTTGAATTTGCTAAGTTCGTAGTGTAAGAATCACTCTAATTTGGCAATACTGGATGTCCAAAAAGTGGGACACAAGTGTGAAATGATTTCATCTTGATTCGTCAGTTACAGTGTCCCTAATATAAAATATCCAACTCGCCAATGGATAGAATACGCATTCGCAAGTCCAAGTTGTGCTAGTTTCGTACGCGAGCAGAATTCTGATCAATCGCTCGATTATTTAATTTTCCCGACCCGTTTTCCTAGCGTGTGCTGCTATGACTGTGTGTTCTGCTGGCCTGGTCTGCACTTCAGCAAACAAAAGGGTTTAATTTCACGCTTTTAGCGCTGATGAAATGCGAACGCTCAACACTTTTCTACCGGGATGTTTTATTTTCTCGTTTTTGGCCTATTCTCGCTCGTTTTCATTTGCGAATGTGAGATATCGCGCGTTGGCGGGATTAATCATTTTAATATAGATTTTTAGGTTTATTTATGGAAACTAGTTTTAGAAAAATAAAACACAAAACTACTGCACATCGACAAATAATTCTTTGTTATGAAGAGATAAAATATATTTTTTCCGAAATACTAAAGTAGGTACACGATATCACTCAGCGAAGTTAGCCAAAATAGTAGTTTAAGTAAAACTTTACAGACCTTTAAGGCAAAATTTTACTTTACGGACTCATCTGTCAAAATTGAATTACAACCCTAAAATAACAAACATATTATTCTACAATACTATTAATGAATTTATTTATTATTTACCTCTGATAATAATTTATCGGATTTTGTACAGATCACATGCAGACTACGTCTAAGAACATTATAAAAAATATTGAAAATTATAATCAAATTTGACACTTTGAGAGTACTTTTGTAATCATAACAATTTCCATTGCAACAGCTAGCTGACATTTTACAGATACATAATGCTATTCATTTGTTTTAATTAATTAATAATTTAACGATTTCGGAAAGTATATAATGTATACCTCGGCAGTAAAGCATTTTTAATCATATGGTTTATTCTTCTCGGATTTCGCCTCGGAGAATAAATTCCATATTCGTAATAAAAATTTATACTTTAGTACCTTAATATACAAATAATTATTTTCTGCAACCGTCTTAAAAATTAGTGATTTTAATATTGTTTTTGGTCATAAAAGTTAACGTTTTCGTTAATAAAACAATTTATCTTTTAATCCTAGCCTTAAAAGTAGATATTGAAATTCCCAGTATTAAAAAAAACCTGTAAATATTAATAATATTTAGAGAGTTATATTCTCATTTCTCATGGTTAAACAATTTTGTCATTAGGTATATATTCTCAGTAATAATATAACAAGAGAGTGAGAATAAATTGAAAATAATTTGACAGATCTTTCGAAAACTTGTTGCCAGGCAATAGCCACGAAAGCCCCTAGGGCTTGAGTGGCTATTGCCAAATGGCGACAAGTTTGAGAAAGATACTGTAGAATTATTTTCTAATTTATCGAACTCTCAAGTTATATTTAATTAGATTATTTTTTGATTTCATCATCAGGCACAGCACTAAATCAATCTTTTTTGCTCATTTTTACTTGTGTTGATGATAACTATCTGACATCTGACATCTGTCAACAAAAACAAAAAAGCTACAGAGAATATTGCCGGGAATAATCGCAAGAGCATTATTTTCAGTATAATAATGACAGGATTTGTTAAAACGCAGACACGTGACATACAATAAAGCATTTCATTGGTTTAAAGAAACGTCAAAAAATAATCAAGAGCATAATTCAAGAATTGGTCAATTTGTTCCTTCGTTAAAACTCATGATTTTATTTAGGAGTATAATTATCATTTTGTCTTTTTAGAAATAAACACAATTTGTAAAATTTTCCTATATCTACGCTATTATTGAAATTTAGTGTTGCCTTAACCATTGAATATTGCGACCACAGAGTGGAATATTTCATTTTAGTGGATAAATTCTCAAAATATGCCACTTTCTTTGCTCCATTGTAAGTAGCGGTTGTATGTGCAGTAGAAAATTTTACATGATTTCAGTGGCAATAGATTTAATTCTATTTCTTGTAGCTATTCAACCACATCCGGCGGTAAACTTGCCAAATCATCAAATTCAAACATTTTTATTAATAATTTGATATTATTTCAGTTTCTAAGTTATAATCATATTTTACTAGTAACAAAATATTTCAATAATTTAAATTGTAATTTTCTTGGTTGCAGAAAAAATAGCATGTGTTATTCGGATTATAAATGCCTTTATCTGCAAAATAATGGCTCATAAATCAAAGTATTACTTTTAATCCTAATAACACAATATACTACTTAATTTTTGTTGAAGCCTAAAAGTTAGCGCGAAGAATGGTTAAAATTAGATTCCATGTTTCTGCTTCGATCAAAGATTGCCTACCGAGAAATTATGATTCTTCAAACATACGTGTTCATATAGCATCGAAGAGAAATTTAACCTATTTTTAAAATACAAACCTACATTATTAATTCAACATTTACACTTTTAATGCCTATTAAATAATTTATATTGTTTAGAAGTCTCTAAATCCGTATCAAATTAAAAAAGGAAACACATTTCCCAACGTCCTCGTCAAAATCCAATTACGTTCCAAGAATCAATTTTATTATTTTTCAATTAAAAAGAAATTCTTTCATTATTCATCGCTGTTTCCTCTTTCTTTCGTCAGTTCCAAATTTATGAATAATTAAATGTCATTTAAACCAGCGATTAATCTGTCAGCTTTAACATCGTTAAATACAGACTTTTGTTCTTTGTTAAAAGTCAGTGTTGATGTGAAATAACTTCAAGAACATAACAGAACCTTGTAAAACAAGACGATGAGGATACAGAAGACGTTTCATTTTGTTGAGTTTGTTTACTACAAAGTCATTAAGGATAAACACAACTTTTAAGTTGTTAAGTAATTACAAATAATCCTGAATTTAGTAAATAAATAACTTGGCAATTCCTATAATATTTAACTTCTAAAAGGAATTATGAACCGAAGAAGATTTAATTTGGAATGGGATCTTTAAGTTCAACCATACGGGCTGAAGATAGCGCAAGATGAACATGACTTTTTTGAAACACTATATCATTATTATAATAAATGAAACATATAATGTTTTATACCTACATTTGTAGATAAAAGTCCAAAGTTTTGTAATAAATTTTAAAAAGATAATTTTGTTTATAAATTTTATGAACATAATTTTAAAAGTAGTAAAATATATGCCACACATTCTTATGAACGACTACAGTAATGCAAATAATTTGTAATTTATAAATATGATCGTCTATAACATACTAAAATTATTTTTCATTTGAATTTACAGTTTTTGAGAAACAAATAAAAACATACCATAAAGTGTGTTTTTTGGTATATTTTTATTTGTTTCTCAAAAACTGAAAATTCAAACTGAAAATAAACTTAGTATGTTATAGATGATCATATTTACAAATATACGAATTATTTTCATTACTGTAGTCGTTCATGGGAATGAGAGACACAGTATCAAAGTTCTGAATTTTTGACCAACTAGACTTCAACGAATATTTTTTTATAGTTTAAAGTTTCAGTTATCATTTTCATCCACATATATAAAATACTAGAATGTTCAAAGACCTTACTGTAATAATTGTTTTGTTTTTCGATAAGAATAATTGTAAGAAATAATTTATCTAAATTTGAAATTGCAAAACAAAAATTCATTTGATTGAACGAACCCAACGAAAATATGTACTTCATCTGACATTGCATGTACAAGTCACTGTAAAAAATCCAAGAAATTTTGACGGATGGAGTTTGTTGGACCATAAAGAACATGAAAATAAATGATGAATACAGAATTTGCTGTTTTTTTTTTTAATTAAAGGATTCGTTCTTTCGACGCATATGTTTGACCTTAACTAGTACATTGTAGTGTTGCAAATTTTGTTTTTTTTGTTTTGTTGTATTTGAATGCATTCCTTTTGCTTTGAAACAGACACCATAAAATTTATCCCAAGTTGTAAATATGATAAAAGGAAAATTCGGTTCCACAAATCAATAATTCTAAGCCACTATTCTTATACACATCAAAGAATAAAGAATTTCTCAGTCTATTCACTTTTCCACAAATATATTTATATCCCATCGCCAGCCTTTCAAGTTCGGACGTGAGAACACCTTTTTTCAGATATTAATAATTTATTATTTTGTTTCATCTTCTTTAAGCATTAAAAAAATATCGTATTTTTCCTTCCGCACATTTTTGAAGTGAAGTAGATACAAGAAACCATCATTGGAATTAATTGTTTTGTCGTTCTTTAAGATTTGGGTCCATTTAATGTTATTTATAACCTTCGCTGTTTCTTACATTCTGTTGAAAGTTGAATTTTATGTACTTAAGAATTCTCTCTGCATTGGTTGAAGTGTCTGACTTGATGGAGTGCTGGTGAGTGTCCTGCGATTTTGTCCCAAACTTTGAGGTTAGAATACATTAAAAAACGATTACAGCACTTGAGCACTCTAGCATTTGTGTAATGGGATCTGTGACATATTATAAAATAAGTAAATTAACCATTATAATATCTCATAACAATAATAAAAATTACGTACAATAATATAGGTAGTCAAATGCTATTTTCAATTTGAAATTCAAATAATGCAAGTTGCGCATTGATGTGACGTAGTTTTGGTGGAGCCAATGATATCACTGGGCAGAGCATATTGATTGTCAAATGTTAGGTAGTATAACCTACACAATACACGTGCAGCGCAAATTGATATTTGTGTCTATCTCTTTTTGTCCACATATGTCCATCTCTATTTTATCAAAACTACGTCATGTATCCTTTCTTCTAATGTTTTATAATTATTTTTTTTAAATTATAAATATTTTATGGTATCTAGTATTACATACCGGGTGTAGATTTGAAATATTTATTATAAAAGATTTGTATTGAATTTTATCCTATCATTTTGTTTTGTTAGAGAGATTAATTTATTTTCTTGCAAAACACTGTAACTAGGTAACGCAATATTTTTACCCAAAAGCAATAACGTCAAATTTATAATGCCCTATGGCGTTATTTGGTATATAACACTCGATTTCTTTTTTTTTTACTGTAGTTCTTTTTTTCACATATTTCAATACTTGCAAAACAAAAAAAACTAACTTTTACATTCAACTTGAAGCATTTTTAATGGAAGTTATCTGTAGATATGCTGACTTTGGTTGTACTTTTAACTAACCAACCCTAAGCCTGCACAACTCACTTTCGACAATCTCGAATCACAGTACTTATTTTTAATGAAAAATGTGTAGAAGAAAGTAGGACCAAATTACTGAGAGTATCTACGTGCCACTTGCCATAATATTCTATTTTAATTGTATTGAGATGTAAGCCTAAAACATATGTTGTAAAAATAAAATAAAATTGAAAACTAAATTAAATGGGAAAAAATAAATTAGTGGAGAAAATGTTCAGTGGAAAAATGGAGTAGTTTTTGTGAAATGGAAAAAGTGACTCACATATAACACTAGACTGGGTACAAGCCATATTCTGCCATCTCAGAGCGTTCGCAATTGAACGGGTGAAATTGAGGTTTTGTGACACTTTTGTAAAGTCAAGTGTGTGCAATCTGATGTTCTGCAATCACTTTCTCTACACTGCGCTCGCCACCACCTCTCTTTAGATCTTACCACGAAGTATGGTCATACCTATAGACAAGAGAGATAGATTTTAATATTGACCAATTTCAATTTTGACCATCATGGCGGCGTTCAATTGGCAATGCACCGTAGCGGCTTATGCCCAATCTAGTGTTATATAGAAATCAGTGCTCAGTACCCATTTGAATATCCATAAGTTTACTAAAATACTTAAAAGATATTAGATTGTAGTGCTCCTTCTATATTATTTTAAGGAAGGCATACTGATACTATTCTAGTATTTTAAAATCCAATATTTGGATGAGTCCTTATAAAACCCCTATGAAAACAATTCAATAGTAATCTTAACCATAAAATCATTTCATCCTCTTATTCAACTGACACAGTTTTCCAAACGTTCGGAGCAAATCTGTACGACACAAATCTGGCGATCATGTTTTCCGTGATCCTCAGCTTGATGCAATCCACAGTGCACTTCCCAGAATTGTTTTCGACATTTCGACAACAGCTCTTAGGTTCTAGCTGCTGCATGCTTCGCTATACTCTGCCACTTATGTTAAATTCAACAACGTAGTGGTATTTGCTCAAGTTCAATGATATAATGAGGTTTTTTTTTTATTTTGGTAGAGCTCTTGAATGTATTATGATGCTCTTTGTATGAGAATTAAAATGTTTGCTTTGGAGTTTGGTCTGAGAAGTTTAGCTTATTGTGGAGGTAAGAGCAAACATAAACATATTAAATTTGACTTAGTATATGTGTGTATCGCATATCATCTACCTTAACTGGCTTTGTAGATGCCTTGGGTGAGATAATATTATTCTGACTTGTAACTAATTGTTATTCAGAAGATAATTGAATTTATAAATATGTAAATCTTATTTACAATCTAATGAGTGATTGATTTATAGTATTGGTGATACTCTGCTCAAAGTACGATAAGTATTATATGAACCCAAATTCGCATAAGTTCGCCTATATTCATTTTTGTTTAATGTTTTATAAAAGTTTAAATAAAAATCAAAACATGGTGTGCTATATTTTAAAAGCTATTAATAATATTCCATTGTTGGAATAACATTCTATTCCGAAATTTTATGAGACCGTATAAAAAAAATAAATTGTGAAATTATCTTGTAGAGACAATCGATACAGACTGCAAGAAATTTAAAATTATTTCTTCAGAAAAGGCTGTCAAATACTTATGAAAACTATTATTAAATAAAAAAAATTTGTCAGCTGTACAGTTTATTTTCTAAGTTAATTTTAATGTTAAATGTATATACAAATATTAGAATTTAATTGTACAATTTAGTAAATATAAGATACTTACATTGTATTGGTCTTTCGATTTTTGTAAAACATTAAGACGAGAAATTTGAAACTGTCAAACCCGTGTGATTTACAGAACCCAAAATTATTTTATTATTGAAATTTGTCGACCAAGAAATACTACAGATTGTTTTACAAAATTTTATTTACTAAAAAAAAATTACATATTTTAATTAATTTGTTATGAATAATTAAAATTAAATTAATTTTTGCAATGTAGTTTTGATGAAATATTGCGAAAGAAAATAAATATATTGAAATAAATAAATAAATAACATGCATACATAACATCACGCTTTCACGTTATATGCCACACAGTGGGGTAGCACAAACCCTGAATCATTACCAATCATTCCTATCCTGGCGCACCACTTTTACCTCGTCCACATTTATACATGCTCGTCTATTCTTCACACTCGGAATCATTCGTTTACTCAACAAAACGTCAATTGTACCTACTCACTCATAAATATATCACTTTACCTATTATATAGTGATCTCGGTAAGTGATACAAATATGTTAGTGGATAAGGGAGAAGGCACCACACATCTGATGAGTAAGATACAATAATTATTGTTACAAAAATTAATAATATTGCAGATCTCGGTATGTATATATATATATATATATATATTTTTTTTTTGAGAAAAGAGCGGTTACCAACAGTCAAGTCATGTCTCCAAAGATTGGAGGAAGAATCACAAGGGTAAAGTTAGAAATGGCAACTGTCAGCTGTAGGATTCTAACTAAGAACCTTATGTTGCGCCGTCCAATTAAAACCAAATAACAACAAAGTTAGGTTAGCTCATTCTATGGTACAAACCTTGTACAAACTACCACTCGTAAATCAGTGCTAGATGTTTATTCCACCCAATCAAGTCACCGGCGACAGCATTATCTTGCCAAAGCACCCTGGATACCCATTCGCCCGTCAACGAACATACTCCATCCCTCTTTCAGTCGTTCGCCAAGATTTCTTACATTTTCGGGTGCTTTCTTATTACAAGGGGTTCAAATCTCGTTTATTTCGAAGCCGACTATTATAACTCCAAGCAACGTATTAATATTGATCAAGGGCAAAGTATAGGGATTTTAAAACGAATGTGCCTAAAATAGTTAATTTTATTGGGTGCAATTCACAGGTCTATACTAAGGGCTACTAACTAGGGTATTTTTAAATTTGGCACTGTTACTTTGCAAAAGTTCTTGATTACCTTGGAGATCAACTATTTTTTCAAAGCAACAGTGTTAAATATTAAAATGCCCTAGTTAGTAGCCCTTAGTATAGAGGTGTGAATAGCACCCATTGTGTTTTTAATTTTGTTTTATGAAGATATGGTAAGCGAACTAACTAATCAGTTAAATTGAAATCGGCAACTGTATTATTAGAAAATAATTAAATATTATCACCATGTTACGGTTGAAACAAGACATCATTGATCTTGAAAAGTTAGCAAGATCGTAATAAAAATAAAATATATAAATATATTATCAAAAACCTATTCTACTAAGCGTGAAGGGTGTACAGGAAGTTATTACAATTTTTAATTAAAAACGTAGACTGGTACCAAAAGCTTTTTTTTTTTTGGGTGTTTTAACAGAAGTATTTTAGCCTGTGTTTTAGCGCTGTATAATGTTCTAAAATAATTTTGTAAAAAAATACTTCAATAAAAGCAATAAATGATATATTTCTCAGTAACTTCTATGCGAACCAAGGCTAAGTCTCTTTTCTTTAACACCGGAAAACAGAGCTCGTGGTACCTGCCATTATTTTTATATGATAGAGTACAATTATTTTATTTTCTCTCGTTTTCCTCGGCATTATTTTTGCTCTCTACCATGTTTCCCCATTGTAGACCATTAATTCTTCAACCATGTTCCACTATTTCCGAGATCTACGTTTTAATCTCTTGGTTTTCGACAGCCTCCAATATATGTTTTACTTGTCTGTCATTATACATTCTTAGTATATATTATATATCCCAGCTATTGTAGCTGTTTACTTTCTATTCGAGTAGCCAGAGACTAGACTTCCAATTATTTTCTAATTTCTTGATTCCTTAGCTTGTGCATTTGAGTCACGCCTAAACTTCTTCGCAAATAATACATTTCCATGACTTGCTCATGCCACCAAATGTCAGAATAGGTAGATCGTTTTATAGATTTTTTGTAGTTCTTTTACATTGGGAGCAAACAATACGACATGTATATGTTACTGTAAAAGCCCGAGTTACGGAAAATCATAAGATTTTTCAGTAAAACTAAGATTTAACAACTCTTAATAGTAACAGTGCAACAGTTCTGTGATCATAGTTCATTTCAAATTTTTACTACCATTCCCTTGTTAAGGTGAACCATACGGGCTGAAGATAGCGCAAGATGAACATGACTTTTTTGAAACAATATATCATTATTATAATAAATGAAACATATAATGTTTTATATCTACGTTTGTAGATAAAAGTCCAAAGTTTTGTAATAAATTTTAAAAAGCTAATTTAGTTTACATATTATATATGAACATAATTTTCAAAGTAGTCAAATATATGCCACACATTCCCATGAACGACTACAGTAATGCAAATAATGTGTATATTTATAAATATAATCGTATATAACATACTAAAATTAATTTACATTTGAATTTACAGTTTTTGAGAAACAAATAAAAATATACCAAAAAGTGTGTTTTTTGGTATATTCTTATTTGTTTCTCAAAAACTGTAAATTCAAATGTAAAATAATTTTAGTATGTTATAGACGATTATATTTATAAATATACGAATTATTTTCATTACTGTCGTCGTTCATGGGAATTAGAAATTCAGTATCAAAATTCTGAATTTTTGACCAACTAGACTTCAACGAATATTTTTTTATAGTTGAATGTTTCAGTTATCCTTTTCATCCACATATATAAATACTAGAATGTTCAAAGACTTCACAGTAATAATTGTTTTGTTTTTCGATAAGAATAATTGTAAGAAATAATTTATTGAAATTTGAATTTGCAAAACAAAATTCATGGGAATTAACGAACCCAACGAAAATATGTTCTTCATCTGACATTGCAATGTACAAGTCACTGTAAAAAATCCATGATATTTTGACGAATGGAGGTTGTTGGACCATAAAGAACATGAAAATAAATAAAGAATACAGAATTTGCTGTTTTTTAAAAAAATAAAGGGTTCGTTCTTTCGACGCGTATGTTTGACCTTAAATTTTAGGACCTTAAAGACACGGTAAATAACCTAATCTAACCTAACCTGTCAAAACCCATAAATTGGTTTGCTTTTACAGTAACATATACTGTAATGAGTAGAGTGTAAGAAGGCTCTTAGCAGTGTACAAATTTCGCCCATTGTTTCTTATTCATAACCACCCTTTCTGCATCCTGTAGTGTAACTTTGATCTTCTTCAAAATCTTACTGCTAATGGTATCCCAGGTGTCTTTAGGTCTTCCACGATTCCTCTTTTCTTTCAAGTTTGCCATCCAAATTTGCTACCCCAGTCTCAATTCATTCATTCTTGTCATATGGCCCCACCACCACCATGCTGTCTTGTTTCTATGTCTTGGTTTGCATTGTAGTTCTCTTATTATTTCATTTCTTATTCTGTCCAGCATTGTTACTCCATGTACTTTCCTTAGATATTTCATTTCCAGACCCCGAATTTTGCTTTTCAATCTTTGAGACAGTATCCATGACTGACAACCGTATGTCAATAAAGATCTGTATATTATTACGCACTGTTATTTTTGTTTTCGTACTGATTTCGGTAAAACCGTAGTTTACGGCCAATTGTGAAGTTAGCTACGAATCGCCAAAGATGTTTGGTAGGTATGATAGTTTGTGAAAGTCAAACAACAAAAAACTAGTAAATTTGTTTTCTGAAAATATCGTTGAACTAGTTCCTTGCTTTTTAAAATTGTTTTTCTGTAACTATGATCGACTAAAGAAACCAAGACCTGCAGCTAACTTCACAATTGGTCGTAGCCCTGATTTCTGTTTTCCCTTGATGCTAAATGTAACTAAAAATAATCATAAACATAGTTAATCAATTTGATACTATTGGAATGGCTCTTTACCTTCTATGGTGTTGGTACTATCTTGGAGGTAGTTTCCAGTTGCAGGGGACATATTCCAGTCCTAAACCCACCCCTTGAAGCATCTTCCAGCCACATGTTTTTTGTGTGTCGTCTTTCCTGCCCGCTGTTATGACTCCCTACTCTAGCTTCTTGGGCACCGTGCCTAACTCAAACCAGAGTTCGGAACTCACACTCAAGGTAGTGTCACAGTGTGCTGCGCTAGTTCCCAACAGTCGTGCAGTCGTGATCGTGCTTCCACGCGGTGCATTGTGGGTACGTCTGGCGCTAACACATCTTCGCGCGGACTTTTAACATTGACAGTTCGACTGGTGGTTCCTGCGATTTTTTTGTGTTTTGGGTGGGATGCTGGTTTGAGTTTACTACGGTATGTTTTATTTTGTTTTATTTATTATTTTATTGCGAGAATTTTTTCCTTTAATTATTTCGTTGGATTACGCATGTAGGGATGAAAACTTGTATTTTAATTTGAATTACAGATATTATTTAACTGAAATGGTAGGTCTTAAGATAAATATTTATTAGGACAATATACAGTAGATAACAAAAATGTTACCAAGATTTATAAGATATGGAGTAAAAGATATAAAAATTATAACAAATTATATATTAATTTGTAAACTATACCTAATTTTTAATTATATAAAAATATGAAAAATGATAATCATTTACTAACGAAATAGTATATTCTACAAGTAATGGAATGGCACATATTCCACACGAGCAAAAAGTTTGTAGTCCACTACGATTTGCGAGTGTGGGATATGCCATTCCGATATAAGTTTTAGACTATACTTTCTTTAACAAGATTTTGGGGATTATACAAAAAATACAAATACAAAACTGTTGAAAACGTCAAACTCAAATAAATAAAATTAAAACAAACAGATGTAACCATAGTAACTGAATCAATATACTTCATATTTCGCGCTAATATGCGGCTCTGATTCGTCGAATTTATTCCATTCACGGCGGCGTATGGAATCATAGTTATTCTAATACAATTTTTAGTTGAAGAAAGCGTAGTTTCCAAAATAGTGTTATAGAAAATGTATTCTACAACTGATTAGTTAATAGTAATTTATATTGCAAGACTGTTACTCAGAACTTTATAGACGAACGCGGTATTTAACGAGCGAGCGACGAGAGCTTATTATTCGTGCAAGCACGTAAAGTTCGGGTTACGGTCGAGCATTATATAATATTTTACCAAATAAATACTGAATTATAAATAATTTCATGTTCAACTGTAATATAATTACTCGTTTATGATATTGTTTAGTGTTCGAAAAGTGGCTCTTTGCAGACTAGTCTGATAAAGTAAGAATAATAAGCAATAATAAACACTTCGAAAATATCAAATTTTTCCACGTCAACATCATGTGTCAAATATAATTGTTATTTTAAGCTAAGAAATATAATTTGCGATGCAGTCGAATATAAACACGTACATAATAGGGTTTTATTGACTCGCCCTTTTATGTGTCTGTCTTATCCATGAACCCCTATTTTTTTTTACATAATATCTATCAAAAATCTTACATGTATCGGAGCATTTAGCACAATATATAAAATTATTCGATTGAAATAGTCTTTGAAAACAATAAATATATGTTATGGCATTGAAGATAACCTGTAAAAATATTCTTTACCACTAGAGACACAGCTCAAAAATAGTAGGATTACGTTTCAGTATACCCTAAAAATAAAGAACAATTTAGAATGTATTAAACATATTTTATTTTTATTTATATAAACATGTAAGAATACAAAATAAAGTAAAACAATTCATAAAAAATAATTGAATAATTAGTTTTTTATTTGTACAAGTAAATTATAAAGGTAAACAGTAAGGAAAAATGTAATACATAAAAAACAAATTTCAAATCCTTCGTAGTAAAATAGATTCTAAATATTACGTTAAATTCTAGAAAAGCATAATGGCAATACAGCAATCGGAAAATCTGGCCTATAAAGTGTAATGTTTATGTTATTAAATGCAGACATTGCTATTGCCGCTAATAATACGTCGTAGAAACATTGATGGCTATCGTGAATTACGTGCACAAATCACGCATTTATGACGTAAACAAACATTCAAATATGTTATTGTATTTATTAAACATTATTGTTTTATTATCTTCACAACATTTCCAAATTTAGTTCATGGAAATATTACAGTATACTCTGAAACAAGTACAGAACCTGTTACATATTTCACCACTGCGTCTCGTGCGGTAAAACTAACCCCTCGTGGGAAATAGGATATTCTGCACGATTGTGCGAAATGAAGATTCCACTTTTATTGAAAAATGGTACATTGAAAAAATTCATAATGCAATATTTGACAAACATTTAGGATTTTATAAGGAGTACTAAACATCATGTCATTTACCCATAAACTATTTTAGTACATGAAAAATGAAGTCAATGGGCAATTTTTTAAATACACACGAATGTCTGTTGCAAACTTTAATTATTTGTTAAGAATAATTATTTGAAATTAGAAAAAATAGTACTCGTCTCATATGTCAAATTCAAAAACGAGAAAATAGCCGACGTTATCCGACCGCGTGCGAACATAAACAGTTCTGATTGGTCGCATTAGTCTTATGCCTCAAAAATTGAAAAATTCCCATATTTTACAACATATATTTCCGCATGATTTAAATCCTATAATAATTGTCGATAGAAATTGAATAAATCGGAGAATTTTTTAAACTGTAAAATTAATTTAATGAGCCAAATTACTACTAAATTTTAATGTATGTTACATGATTTGATTTAGAAAAATTATATCTTTCGATTTGAACTACAATCCGAGCAACAGCACGTAAAAAACTGATTTCCCATGTTAATCTCCTATGTATGTACACCTTTAAGACAGACACACGGTACCTATATTGTATATTCCGAAAAATTAACTGTTTCTGATGTTAAACTTATTATGTAGAAACAAAAAACGCGACTTTTAAACTCGTATTTCAAAACTTCACGGATATACATATGATAATTCCATATATTCAAATACATGCAAAATAATTTTTTTTAAATTATTAACTTTAATCAATTTATTTTTATTAAGGGTTGTTTCTGATGCTAAATTAAAAATATGTTAAAACAAAAAACGCGACTTTTAATCTCGTATTTCAAAACTTCATGGATTTACATATGATAATTCCATACATTCAAATACACGCAAATTATTTTTTTTTTAATTATTAACTAATCAATTTATTTTTATTAAAGGTTTTTTCTGATAAATAAATAAAATAAATATATCATCACGCCTTTTACCCATTATGGGTGTGGCACTCTGCTTACGCAGATCTCGGTAAGTGTTTCTGATGCTAAACTAAAATGTTACAACAAAAAACGCGACTTTTAAACACGTATTTCAAAACTTCATGTAATACGCAAATTATTTTTTTTTAATTATTAATTTAACCACCCTTAAAAGTATGTAGCGGGAGGTAAAAATTACCGTAGAATTTACCGGAATTTTTTCGGTAAGCTGACGGTAGATGCATTTTCTGAAAAACAATTAAGAAACTAAGCACGATTATTTACTAAGCAATTAGAAGTATTTACAAAATAGTTCTGTAAATTCTACGGTATTTTTATTTTCGTTTGTTAAATAGTTTAATGTATTGTGCTGCTCACTTCAATAAATGTAAGATTTTGTGATTATAATGCCTGAACTTTACATGCTCACACGAATAACAAGCTCGCCATTAGTTCTGAGTACTATTAAATTTAAGTAAAACATCTATCTGGCAGATTCACGAAAAGAATTAACGCTAATTCCATTTTTTTCAACCTCTGTAACTTTATTTTTAAATGAATTATATTAACAAAATGTGTCAAATTTTATGTTAACTTATCTTAACTACAACCTTAGTTAACATAAATATGTTTTAAGGATGGTAACTGAAGTTACGGCTAATAATAAAAATAGGATTAGCGCTAATTCTTTTCGTGAATCTGGACATATAAAACTAAACAACTTAATAAATACTAAGTTCATATTGCCAAACATTTCAAAATGGGAGAAAATTCTGAAAACAGAGTTGTGTAGTATGACTTTTTCGGCAATAAAAACAAAGTTATAAACCGACATGACTTCTCTCTTGGGCGTCCATTGAAGATCTTCCTGTAGGTACCCTTGGACCATAGTAAAATTCATTCATTAGTTTAGTAGTTTCCCTTGACAAAAAATTGCCTCTTCCAAAAATTCCAGTCCGGCAACCACACCCACCGTGTCGCGCACTTCTCTATCGATCAAAGCGAAGCACACTGACATTTTGCGCGCATTTTAAATGAACGAATTATCCGTTTTTTGTTAACCAAATCAAAACAGGAGAGCAGGAGATTCCACGAACGGCGTAGAGTGTTCAGCGTTGATTATTTCTAGGCTATTTGGCGGGTGGTCGGCAGGATAACGTTAGAGAGACGAAGGGGGATGGTGCCCGTGTCAAAGCTCTGCATGAGTTTACTTTTGACCAGGCGAGCGTAGCCAGATGTGAACTTATGGGTAGAGGATTCTGTAATGAGGGCGGGTACGAGGTGGTGCCATTTTTTAGTTTGTTTTGAAATCACTTATACATTTTAATTTAATTAAAATACAATTTGATATAATTTTTGACCGTTATGTTATATGCAAATTTAATTTACTCCTGTCACTACATCTCTGTTGATACAGGGTGTTTGAAAAGTGGTGATAAGATTTAGATAAAAAAAATTGTACAGCCCTTCGTGAAGCCTCAAAAATTCGGTTTTTATAATGAGTAATCATGCAAATATTATAGACCGGCATCTATCAAATCTGCACAGAGACTTGGGTTTTGCTTGGCAAACAATGAAGATGTGTTAGAGCATAATAATTTAGAATAGATTTATTTTTTTTGTGTTTCTTATAATTGAATTTTGTTAATAACAAATTCTTAGTCTGACACTGAACTTGAATAACGTTAAATATTTGTTCGAATTCAATTCCATTTCTATGTTTATACATTATAAAATGGTATATTATTATATGAGGGATTATGATAATCATTATTCACGAAGATGAAGTTTGAATCATCCGAATGTATAATATGACCGTTGCTTGGTGATCCACATCACGATTCGCGACTTTAAAATAACAGTGAAGTATGGATTTCTGGTTTTGTGATTGGTCAAGAAAAGTGAATTATGAATCATAAATTCACTGTCGTGAATTATAGGTACTATAATTCATCGAAAAAAATTAAATAATGGGGATATATTATACAGGAGTAGAAAAACTTATTTTTTATATTTATTTAAACTTCTATTTAGCTATCATTGAAATATTAAATTTTTCTACTCCTGTATAAATATATCCCCATTATTTAAATTTTTTCGATAAATTATAATTATTGTATATTTTAAAGACGTGATGTGGATCACCAAGCAACGGATGTTTGACAATTGACATGTAGAATGTTGTCATTGTGTATTTTTGTGTTGACTTTTTCAACGAATTTCGATCATTTTCAAAAGTGATTTCCGAATTTACAGGAGTAGAAAATGTATAAGTACCTATTATATTCGGGATTATGGTCATTATTCACTCGGATGATTTGCATCACTCGCCTACGGCTTGTGACAGTCGAGACGCAATCTTCATCATCGTGAATAATGACAATCATAATCTTTCATATAATCACCAAAATATTATTATTATACCCTCAGTTCGATTCCCTCAGAAAAAAAAACTGTGGCTTCTTTTAAACATTGAGTTTGGCGAAAAGAAAAATACGCAAAATCTTACAGCCCGGTATTATACCATATAAAACTGGAGGAGGTAATATAAAAAAAGAAAGAAAAAGTTAAAAAACTATCAATTTTTTAAACGCTTTTATTCGATGATATTGACATATTCGAATATAATCGTATACCTTAGTAAATATCTACAAAATTTTTAACAGATTAATATCTTTAATATTTAACAATAATTGTCTTTATTTATTACTTACCATAAATTATTTGTAGAAGAAAAACATAAAATAACATTAAAATATACTTTTAGTAGTCTACTAACTAAAATTAATATAACCAAAACTATCATATTAATTTAATAAGCTGGTTTAGTAGGAGACTAAATTTATATTACCTTTATAATAATTTTTTTGTAAATAGTAGGTTACTTAATTTATATAGTACTCTATTAAATTTTAACATTCGTTTATAATACCGGGCTAAAACTATAAAAAATAAAAAAATTGGAGGCAACTTGATTTCGCAGGAGAAGATACATTTTTTAAATATTAAAAATAGCTTTGCGCTTTGCTTTTATGTGTGCTGTTTATTCATTTATTTTTGTGAACAAATTTTCCAGTTCTCTGCTGAATGAGATTAAACTAATATGCTCTAAAACTAAAATCCGCTTACAAATGCTGAATTACAATAGCTTTTGGTTTGGTTTTACATTTACAGCATTCGGAATTATTTCACCAAATAGAAATGTATTTCCAAATCAAATGTAAAATGCCATTTACGGTAAAATTAATCTGATTTATTTATAGCTACGTTCTATGCAGATTCAAATTGCTGGAGGACGTGGGCAATGGACAAACAAAATACAACAATGATAAATGCATGAATAGCAGAAATTGTTTACCTCGCGACAGCTCTTGGTTACAAAAATCTAATTTTGTAGAAACTTAATTGGGTAACAAACACAATTCGTATTCCCAAACAGATCTGTGTTTAATATTAAACATAGCTTCCATCTCATAATTAAATTCCGCTTAAGAGACAATACCTCCCAGTAAATAAATCTATTATACTATCGCGCATCGCCTACAAAATCCGCATTTCACACTTCTGCGTCCTGTTGGGTGTTATCCTTCCCCCGGTGCCGCCGTATCCATCATAATTTAATAACAAACAGGTTCAGTGCTCCTCGGTTTGTATGTTTAGCGCCAGCGACACGCGCGCCTCCAGTGGTAGAATACTGAACGTGCGTTGTACGTTGTGTAGTCATGTGCGTTGTGCTGTCTATGGGCTGGTTTGTTGCTTGTTAGTTGTTTATAAACTAAGTTTCTATTCCAGGCGTGTTTGGAACATTATGTTTGAAGTTTTTGTCGGTAATGTGATGTTGTATATCAAGCCTATAGGGCATATTGGCTGGGGCTGACTGGAATAATAATAATAATATGATTTTTAGGTTATATTTGTATTGTATACAGACATAATTTGAATAAACGACTTTATAAATACTATAATGACGATCTGGGTGGTGTGGTGGCTATGTCACTAGCATAGAACACCAAAGGTTGTTGGTTCAAATACCAATGAAGAGTAAGGTCATTTGTCATATGACCAAAAGTAGTTACCATCTTCATAAAAAAAATCCGATGTGGCAGCACATAACCTCCCGCCCAATACAACTTTTAAACGGTACAAAATAGTATTTGATGATACAGAAACATACCTTCTTATTTGTTTATTTTCTATTTATGTTTGAGAAATTTAATTTTATTTTGTATATTTATTTAATTATTTGACATATACTTCAA
Organism: Poecilus cupreus; assembly: GCA_963942605.1. Classification (NCBI taxonomy): domain Eukaryota; kingdom Metazoa; phylum Arthropoda; class Insecta; order Coleoptera; family Carabidae; genus Poecilus; species Poecilus cupreus. The sequence continues at coordinate 2,742,442 of OZ012717.1, forward strand.
TAAGAAAGCAGCTTCACAATCACAATGACATGTGTCACATTTAGTAAAAAAATTAAAATTTTTAGGTGTTTCAATGGTGTACATGGAATGCAAGATTTATGAAATTAAATTTCTTTATTTGAAATTGGCTCTAAAGTCATCATAATCGTCATTAAAAGCTTAGAAATCGTCAAAACTAACCCCGACGATTTTGAGCAACGCAGTGTTGGCAACCGTAAAACAATTATTGTACAAGTAGGATAATTTTGGCAGATATATTGACGTTCTATAGTAAATTTTGACGTAACATGAAATAAAATGTGCAAGAAGAATTAACTATTTAATTCCGATGACAAAATTGAGGACAAAAAACATAAATTTGAGTGTTATTTACGATAACTTCACTGTTTGAGGTTGGCAACACTGACTGTCAGTTTCAATTGACCACTGACAGATGTATAAACTTAACCTATATAATATATTTTTAAGAGGTTTTTTAAGTTTAGATTTCAAATAAAACTTAATATGTACCTCGGTACTGAAGTTCCTTTTTATCACTCACATGGTTTATTTTCCTCGGCCCTACGGGCCTCGGCAACTAAATTCCATATTCGTGATATAAAGGTAAACTTCAGTGCCTTATAAATAACTGCTATATTTAAAACTTGATAAAACTTCAAGTAAACTACCATTTCCAGTTATTGCATTGTTACCAAAAATAAATCAGCTCTTCCAAAGGGGATACAAATGATATATACAAAATATAAAAATTTTCAGTTTAGTAGTTTTTGAGAAACCGTAACTCCAGACATCCACACAGACTGGCAGATAGACACACACATAGACATCATCGCGAAACTATTAAAATCATATTCTAGGGACTCTAAAACGTGCTTATCCACTGAAAACTCACTACCGAATTTTTATCATAATTCCTATACCTCCCTTACAGAATGTAGTGGGAGATAAAAAGGTTCGAATATACTCGTAGAACTCCCAGCCTCTGCCCAGAACTAAAAGTACGAATCAACATAAAAATCTCTTTTTTACATTTTTTGTCGAGTAGGTATTTGATTATTCATAAAAATAAACAACTTCGTCATCCTGTATACAATATAATAATACATTTTGTAAAAAACGAAATGATACAATGAGCAAAGTTTTCACCGCTGTCAGATTAAACTTTTTCCTCAAACGTTATCATTATAACAAAACGACAAATACAAGTCTGCTTCTACAAACTTTTAAAAATATTACGCAGTGAAATAAGCACAAAGAAATTTATTTCGATATGGTTCAGAATGATAAATAAACCTACGCTAAAAATCGATTATCTGTAAAAGGCAACGATAAACGAAGCGAAGAAATGTAATAGAAATAAAATAATTTCCATTTATTGAAATTAATATGAAATGAGGCACAATGAAGCCCACATATGCATTTCACGATCTATTACACAAAACGAAACCTATTCATGTGAAATCTATTCTTATTCTCCGTCCTAATTTGTATAACTATTGTTTGATATAAAGCTCCCTCTCGATATGAACATTCATATATCGTATTATCGAACTAACTACTAAGTTACTAACTCAACTAGTGGAATTAATAACTCACACAGCACATTGTTAATTAGGTTATTAAGGGTGCTGTGTATTTATTTCTGAAGTTAATTAATTGTATTGTATAACCTGAGGTTCTGCTCTCTGTTATTTGTAATAATTATGTTGGTGCGGGTATTCGAATATTCCTTTGAGTATTTTTCGTAATTTTAGGGTAGTCGTTGTTCGTACTTTTTAATTATTTTTTCTTTGTGTCCTCTTTCAATTCGTTTTGTTGAAAACACTCTGAAATTCCTACAATTATTCATTTTGTTCTAATTACATTAATCAGTATCGAATTCGATATTGTCAAAATTCTACATAATAAGAGTCATATGATCGGACAAATTTTGCAGCTTTAATATTGATAATTACGAAATTATTTTATCACGCTTAACTTCAAGCACCCTTTTTGAGGTAGTTGTGATAATATTATGAGAATTTATCAATGGTCGAGGGATATTCGGTGAGAAATTTTTCTGCATAACGAGAAATAATTTCCAATACAATATTGATTATAGATTGAACCCACGAAAAGTTTTACAATAGTCAAATATTTAATTCAGGGTTTCTTAACCTTTTTGCCTCGTAACCCAGATTGTGGTTATAGATTTGGTTTCGCGATAAAGAAAAGATATATAAATACTGAAGTTTTAATAACACTTATGTTAGTAACAATATAAATATGAACCTTGGTATGAGACAGCTATGTTTTATTAGATAAAATGGATTATAGATCTTCAAGTTACAGTCTACTTAAAAATTTAGTTTATGTTATACGATAGTTGGGGTTAAAAACCCTATCTAGCACATGTACCTCTATGTTGTTACAAAACGCAGTAATGTTTTCAAATTGATTTTATTATTTATGTTGACAGTATTTCGCGATCCACTAAAAATGCTTTAGAGTTAAACAAATTCAGGGTTTTAAAATAAGAACAATAAAAAAATGCTTCTTTGTTTAATAGTCTATATTTTATAGAAACCCCCAAAACAAATAAAAAATATTTATGTAGAACATATTAGTAAAAATATTCCTTGAAAAAGGCAATTAAATTGTAAAAATAGAAAGTATGTTAGATACTCAATTTATAAAAAACTTATAATCTGAAAATAGAAATGATGTCTACTTGAATGAAAATATCAAACTGCATAGCATAGCATAATAGCAGCGAGAACTATATGGAATTATTATATTAACTGTATTACCGATACATATTCATTTAGTTTGTTTGCTAAAGCTATCGTTATCGAATTAAAAGTATCTGTTTGCAATTTATTCGCTGGCAATGCGCAAGAATTTTTTGTGAGTCATAAAGAATAACGCGTGGTAAATATAGGACAGACACAAGGCAACAATCCTTGCTTTTTTCTCCTTATAGCCACAGTCTCACTCTCAACGTCTGTCACTCTGTCTGCATTTGCACCAGCTCAGGTATTATGCATGTTGGTTACTTTTAAACAGTGTTGCAATTTAGATAACTTTACGAATATACAAGTTACTTGGTCAATTTAACAATAAACAATAATTAATTGTATAACGAGGTTGCTTTTGTATTTCACGCGGAGTATGAAATTTTCGGGTTTTTAATTTATTTACCGAAATACTTTATACTATATATGTTGTTTGTTACAAATTGTTAAATTAAAATAAATAAATATATCATTCTTCCACTTGTCCTTTGCTAGGTGCGGTATTCTGATTCGAGCAGATCTAAGGATATGATATATTTTTGCGCATGATGTGCATATATCATCTCAGCTCCTAAACATGTTAGCTACTTTAATTTTAACAGTTTTGTTATTCAATCTTTTTGGAGTTTATTTATCACATTTTTGATTGAGGATAAAATTTATATCTATAAATAAGGAAATAATGGACAAAATCTTACACAAATTTAAAACGCACTCAAATATTGTAGGGAAACTTCGTCCACAAAACAAAGCCTTATCAATATTCAAAGAACCATTGCGAAGCAAGATAAATATTAAAGGAAAATTATTAAACACCTGTGCAGCAAAACAACTAGTAATAGACACCGCAATGATGCAATTAAAGTGCAGGTATTGAAGGGGGCAAGAATTTCAAGTGACTGAATCTTAAAAGATATAATTTGAAAGAGCCAATACATGACAAGTGATAGCAAATACACAAGATAACAATAGGAGCAATAATAATGCTTGGTCGGCGATCTTGATAGTGTAGTGGCTATATCACTAGCCCAGTACACCATAGGTAGTGGGTTCGTATCCTACTGAAGAGCATGGTCATTTGTGTTGTTTAAAATTAACAATAATCCACTCTTGACCCGGCATATGACATTAGAAATTAGTCCGTTTCCCATCATCATATAAAATAAAAAACTTAAACTATAAGGTCACCAGAGATGAGTACACTAAAATCCATATTTGAAAAAATAAGAAATCAGGAAATTAGAGAACAATATCAAATCAACGACATTGTCAAATTTAAAAAGAAAAGAAGAAGCGATTGGAATAAACATATAGATAGAGCAGAAGAGGACAGATTAATAAAAGTGAACAGGGATTTCAAATCATACACTAAGCACTAAACGATGACTAGGACGGACATAAATGATGGATGACTACATTGGAGGACAAATCAAAAATAAAAAATCTGATGTGGCCAGCACATAACCTCCCGCCCAATACTACTCTTAAACGGTACAAAATAGTATTTGATGATACAGAAACATACCTTCTTAATTGTTTATTTTCTATTAATATTTGAGATATTTCATTTTATTTCGTGTATTTATTTAATCTCTTGACATATATTTCACTAAGAAAACAGCTTCACAATCAAAATGACATGTGTCACATTCAGTAAAAAATTGAAAAATTTTAAGTTTTTCCATGGTGTACAAGGACTGCAAGATTTATAAAATCTAATTTCTTTATATTTTATTATCTCTAAATCTAATGAAAATTAATAAAATTAGTGTAATCAAAACACATGTAAAATTAAATATTCTACAACTTTCAAAATAACATAAATTGTTGAAAAAGGAAATTTAACCGTGTTTTTTACGAAAAACTGTTAAGGGCTTCAAGTAAACTGCTACTTCAGGTTGACCAATTTTATCCAAAATCTACTCAGCTCTTCATTTAAATATAAGAAGCAAAAATTCACAAAATTGTATTTTTTGGTATTATAGTATTCGAATTATGCGAGACGAAAAAATTGCCACAGACTACACACACACACACACATACATACATACATATAGACATCATCGCGAAAATAGTAAAATCGTATTGTAGGGACCCTAAAACGTGCTTATTCATTGAAAACTCACTACCCAATTTTTTGACCAAAAACAATACCTCCCTTACCTAGAGGTAGGCGGGAGGTAAAAAGCACAAGCACAGATTAATACACGTCAGTATATTCCCCTGCTTGGAACAGTGGAAACGGCATTGGGCAAAGTGTTTGAATTTACAAGAGCACATTTTGTATAACCTACCTTTAAATTGCCATCAAACAGTGCCAGAAACATTGCGATCTGTAAAGTAGTTCCTTCTATTTACTTTCTTTAAAAACCGCAAACCGCGAATCCAAAAAGAAGGTCGGCCGGTGTATCATCATCTGGTATGTTTTATTCGTGCGGCGATGGACATACGAGCTGATTTGTCAGAGGAGTTTTTTCGACGCTCGCACGCTTTTTGTCATATCGCGGCGATGTTTCACGAATTTTTCGACGCCGTTGGTATTTTTAGTCGCGCCTGCGTCGATTTCAACCAGGGCTATTCACCTAAATGGAAGACTTTATGAAATATTGACTTCGACATGTCTTCAAGCAGCGTTCTGACCTGGATATTGAAGTCTGCTTAACGAAGTACTCTGTTTTGTGTCTATTAAAAATTCATTTTTTCTTGACACTTTGTTGTTTCTTGAAATAGATGTTCGTAAATATTTTCTTTGTTAAATAGGCGATGCATCCGTTTTATGTGTTTATAAACTTTCGAAATTTATTTTATATTTGTTTAAAATAGATGGGGATATATAAAGACGTTTAATAATACTACCATTAGACTAAACCATTTTTTTTTTTTGACTGATACTTATTTTTGACACAAACTCTGCTTTTATCTGAAGCAGATATAAATTCAAAGTTTTATTTAAAACATTTTTATTTTATTAGACTGTAAACCATGAGATCATTAGTTCTGTCCCCATAGCCGATTTTTCGGTACGTTTACGATTTAAAATTCATAAAGTAAGGGAGCTTTTTAAACAGCATTAATTTTTCCGTGTTGGGGGGGGACACGTGTGAACACAGCCATGTTTGCTTTCGTGTAATATTCATATGTGACACATTTTTCTATTGGTCAAACAACTACGTTCACAAAATGTACATTTGTGTTATCGTGTGATACGCTCTTTGTACATATTAATTAATTTTGTGAAACGAGTTCAATATAGGTACACAGTACAAGTTGTGATTATTAAAATTTGAAAATGTGGATTAATTTAAACAATATTTAAAATTACATTTACGTACAAGACAGTGCAAAATTATTATTTACCAATATACCATATTCAACATGGATAAATGGTGTGATGATATATTTATATTTATCTTTAATATACAGGGTGTAGAAATGAAATGTGGTGTGTAGTGGTTTCAATGCTATTTTTTTAATATTGCTGTATTTTTTTACCTATGTACTTTACAGCAAAAGAGTAAATACAAAAGTTGCTCAGAATTTTAAAATGCATGTAATAAGACCCATTTGGTTACTTAAATATTAGTATTGCACGATATATCAATCAAATTGAAATTAATATTTATTAGAAGTGTAATATGGTCTTGCTAAATTAAACATAAACGAAAAATTTTTGACATTTCTTACAACAGATTTATATTTATTTATTACAGTGTTGTATGATTTTTTGCATTGAATTAGAATAACACTGGAACACTTGAGCTTGAGATATATAGATGTTGTAAGGCCACCCTTCTTTGTCTAAGGTTTGTAGAGCAGTGGCTATGTAGAAACATTCTACAACAAAGACAGATAACCCAACAACTAGCTGTCACTCTCGGCTCGCAATTTCAACGTTTGTTATCATTCCAGTCTTATTATATTTCAATGATTTTCTGTAGAATGGGCCTTATGGCATGCATTTTTTAATTATGAACCACTTACGTTTTATACTTTTCCTGTAAAGTGAATAAGTAAAAACATATAGGTAATGTAAACAAAATAGCATTGAAAGCCCTATACGCGACATTTCTGTTTTATTTCCGATATATTAGACAATCGCTTAAAAAATATGTGTCGTTTGGAATTTCCATGTATATTAAGCTTATAAATATTGTGTTACGTCACAATTGCTACCTGTTCGTATTAGTTATACTTGAAGAAATCCACGAGAAACAAGTAACACAAGAACAAATACCTAGGTCCGGTATTATAAACGAATGTTAAAATTTAATAGCGTATTTTATAAATTAAGTAACCTACTATTTGCAAAAAGTGTATTATAAAGGTAATATAAATTTAGTCTCCTACTAAATCAGCTTATTAAATAAGCAGGACAGTTTTTGTGCTATTAAATTTAGTTAGTATACTATTAAAAGTATATTTCAATGTTATTTTATATTTTTGATCTACAAATACTTTATGGAAGATAATAAATGCAGACAATTATTGTTAAATATTAAAGATATTTAAATATTCAAAATTTTGTAGATATCTACTTATAGGTATTTCGAATATGATGTCAGTATCATCGATTGATAGCGTTTCAACAATTGATAGGTTTTCATCTCTTTATTTCTTTTTAAATTATCTCCTCCAGTTCTACCTAAATAAAAATATATTCTATTTTTTACGTGCCCCATATTAAATAATATCCAGTTATATTCTTCTTAGATTTCAGCTTTATTGATTTTATTTTAATATTTTCATAAAATAATTTTAAATAAATATCTTTGTCCTGAACAGTATATTGAATGAAATTAGACACTTCTATGGTTATATTTGCCCATACTTTTGTCTTAGTCTGCACATCTACTGCGTTTGTTTCTTTGTTTTTCAATTATGCCCCTGAATTGGGACATAATTTTTAGAAATTTAAATTTTTATTTTTCACTGTAATTTTTACCTCATTCTATTTTTTTCATATTTCTAAAAATATATTTGATGAATATAGTTCTGGTATCGGTAACTGATGATGATATCAAAATTCAGATTCCATACACTCATTGATCATTCAATAATGTAATGGATTTAATAAATATTTGTATTATTTTATTTCAAATTGTTGCATTTAGTTAATTTCATCATATTTTATGTAAGTTTTAATTAGTTAATAATAATTTTCACTGCCGCCATCTACATGGAATATGTGTATACTTCTGATATGGATTCTAGCTTACCAACTAAATTTAATATGATTTGGTAACTTTTCTAGGGAGACTCGATTAACTAATAAGTAGGTAATCAAATAAAATTTTGCTTTATAATACCTACACAAATATTAAGTAGCATATTAAATTTAGTAGCTTATTGGCTAACCGGCTATTTAACCAGCGTTTATAATACCGGGCCCTAATATAACAACTGCAAAAATATTTAAAATATTAATAGAATGAATTTTATTTTTTATTAAAAGCAGCAGTTGTGACGTCATCTATATATGAATATAGCCTATAGACTCTTTAACCTGTAAAATGTTAACAGCTAAATTCACCAACTCTCAAACATTAGACTGTAAATTTAGTTATTGGCCATGTTTGATTTAGAGCAAATTTTCTGCTATGCTTCATTCGTTGACAACATCTTCATCTCGTAATATTATATTCCCGAGTCTTTCCTCCATCGTTGAATGTTTCACTTTAGCAAACACGTTACACATTAGCGCGTTCGCCACGTTAACAGCCCGGCGTTGTTCTATTTCGGGAGATGAAAGCATCGTGCAAATATCGACATCGGCGAACGTCGATATTCAGATCAGCATTGTGCGTTGAACTTCCCGACCTGGAAGGTTTAAAATAACGCGAGGGAAACGCTCTGCAGCTCTTCGCACGTGCACTTTATGTTGCTGTTGCTTCTTACTTCATGCTCCTTGTCGCCAGCTGCCGAACACGTGCTGAATTGTTATTGTTGTTGCTTATACGACAACCAAATGCCAAAATGGAAAATAATCATTGTTGCTAAAACGTTTTCGAATGGAAGATTTGGTGTGGTTGATTTTTGTGCAGACTGGATGCCGCAGCTGGTCTGAAAGAGAAGTAAAAAGTGAATGTTCTGAACAGTTCATAAAATGTGATATTTTTGGTTTATGTTCTGTGTTTGATACATTGAACTTGGGACGTAAACTTCTTCAAAGCGCATTCTTGTGTCATGCGAAAGTAAATCATTCAGAACGTACGATAATTGATACTATAACCAGTTACCTACACCCTATAACAATTTAAATCTTTTTCTATGACCTCTACTGAAAATTACATTTTAAACACTTCAAAATTACTCCACACGCAAGTGTGACCAACTTACTAATAATATAATACTGTATAATATTAGTATTTCAAGTATAAATACATTTATATATCATGAAATAATTAATAATTATTTCAGAGTTTATATAAATCTTAGTTTTCAATATTGATAGTGCAATTTCAATTTTTTAATAAAATATGTCTATTAATTTTTTATATTACAATCTATAGATTTATAGTTGGTAACACTGCACACATCTGCGCTTGCGCCATGCCTCATGCTTGTAACCATAACCATAAACGTCAAATAGTTTGAGACACCATTTCTTGTTTCTGAAGAGTATTATTATTAATTAAATCTTGTGTAGTGTGCAGTGTGAAATAGATAACTTTCAGCACTTGTTATACAATGTACTATTTCTATATTATAAACTCATACAGGCTGGTGAATCGAAAGATGCAACATAGCCCATAGTGTTTTTAATACTATTTTTGAAATGTTTCGATTATTGGCTTCTCTAATTATTAAATTAAATAGTTTATTATATAAGAAATATATATGCATTTTTTACACTACTATTTTTTAGTTGTATTCTACCTGAAAGCGGAAAAAAGGCGGAAATATTTATTGGTAATTTTCTTAAAGTCGCCAGTGCCATGAAATAAAATAATTGTGATATTAATTAAAAGTTTATTTTATTTAATACATTTTTGTCGAATACTATTCATACCATAGAACCATTTCACAATGTCTAATTTTTCTTCCGAATTATTAATTTTTAAATCAAACACAGACAACTGCAGATGTCATATAAAACCAATAAGTTTAAATTGATGGGATTTATTGATAATATTCTTAAAGCAGCTATTATTGCATTTCATATTTAATATTTTATGAATCTGTTCATTAAAGTATAGATAGTTATATTTCTGGAGCAGGTCCATCTATTTCTGTTTGTTGTATTTTGTCTATTGCGGAAATTCCAATGTTTGACTCGAACCGTTACACATATTTGCAAAATGAATGGTCTGGCGTACCCGACTGCCCAAGTCGGATTTTCCAACCACGGTATTATAAAGTTTTCAAAAGTTAAGAAGTTGACCAAATTTCCATAGCATTTTTACGTTTCCAGTAATAGCCTTTTAAAACTTCAAAAGTTTACCTGTCGTTATAATGTCCTTTAGAAATTTATTTATATTTTTAGCCTCCAAAATGCAAAAATACATTAATTTGTAAGAATAATACAGATATAGGTGAACAATCTGTTGAGTTGACTTAAAATATTATTATTTAAATTTCATTTAAAATAATACAAGAAATGTACAATATTATTTTTATTTTATGAAATTGCTGCAAAAATGTTTGCAACTCTTTAGAATATTTTTTCTTGTGGGTAACAATAAAGAACTTTCGGCTCGAAATGTACAAATTCTGATAGGAGCCGTGTATCCAGAGCTGGGCATAAGTACACAAAAAAAGTACTTAAGTACAAAGTACAATTAATTTTTTTGTTTTGTACTTAAGTATAAGTATAATTAAAACTTTGAAAAATGTACTTAAGTATAAATACAAATATTTTTGTATTTATTCAATTTTTAAGTACAAATACTATTAAATAATATTGAAATAAATTACATTTAAGGAAAGGCAAGTTTGTAGGTAGGTATTGATAATGAAGTACTGTAAAACTACAACAATAATAAACAAAGACAAACCTTATGTTTACCTAGTTATATACATAATACATTGTAAATTAAAAAGAACATTTATTTGAACACAGGAAAAAAACAACATATTTTAAATAAAATATAATATGAATAATAACTAAGGCAACGAATAGAGAAACAAAGAAAATAAAACTACTGTTTCTCCAATTTTATTAGCATTCAGAACTAATTTTTCAAAATTATTATCACTTTCACTTTTTGGGTCCTGATGACGGGAGGCAAGTATTACATTTATAAAAAATTGTTTTAAAATGGGATAAGTATTTAACATTGTTACATGTTTTCTCGAGTTGTCCAAATATTGTAGTACCTCTAATTCAACTTTAGAATTCGCGTTTTCCGTGTAAATTAATTTTTCTTCATTAAAGTCATGCAAATTGTCATCGTCACTAATTTTTTCTATATTTGTATATTTTATTTCCATGAACATCTTGGTTTCGACTAAATTCCCTACACTGAATGCGCAGGTTCGAACATGTTGGTACACACTACGCAGTAGCGCATATACTTGCTTAAATACACGAAAAGTACTTAATTACTTTTACATATATTTAAATACTCAATTCAAATACAAAATGCAAATACTTTACAAATTTTGTACTTGAATTGAGTATTTAAATATATATAAAAGTACTTAAGTACTTTTACATATATTTAAATACTCAATTCAAGTACAAAATACAAATACTTTACAAATTTTGTACTTAAGTATAAATACAAAGTATTTTCATAATAAATGTATTTAAGTACAAATACAATCACTTTGAAAAGTATTTAAGTCGTGATTTATAAGTACAATATTTAAATACACGCCCAGCTCTGCGTGTATCTATATATCCACTTGTACTTCAACCAAAGGGTACGGATTCGATTCTCGGCTAGGGTAGGGATGTTTATAATTGTCTTTACCATAGCATAACACAATAACTTTCTTCGTGAAGGATTAGATACTTATCTGTTCCGGTTACAAAAGACTTACCATCTTATCATGGGTCTCCCACTTTTTATTTCCTTTTGGATTATAGTGCAGAACTGTAGAGCTTCTTTGGATTGTGGTTTTTTCAGTATTTTATAGCTTTCATCCTACGACTTCACTTAACATGAAGATATGACATACAGGATGTAGAATTGAAATACGGAAAACAGAGATTTCAATGCAATTTTTTTATTCTGAACAACTTTTGTATTTACACTTTTGCTTTAAAGTTAATAGGTAAAAATTTACAGCAATATAAAAAAATAGCATTGAAATCCCCTACACCCAGTATAATTCGTGTTATGTAACACTGTTATACTATAAAAAGGATAAATTAAATAATGCCGATCTCGGTGGGATAGTGGCTATGTCACTAGCCTAGTACGTCAGAGGTCGTGGGTTCGAATCCCGCTGAAGAGCATGGTCGTTTGTGTTCATATATAAATTCAATATCATGCACTCATGAAGCGGCGTATAACCGAAGTAGTTATCATAAAAAAAAAAAAAATATATATATATATATATATATATATATATATATATATATATATATATATATATATGTATATAACTTCTTTGGACTGCAGTTAAAAATTTGGTAAAATCCTAAAAATCCGACGTTTCGGTCATGACTATAATCTTCTTCAGGGGAAATTTCGAGTTCATATCAACTATAAAAAAATATTGTTAATTGAAATTTGAACATATTTTTGGAATCAATTGATACTCATCAATCAAGATTTATGGGACCTGTTTTAAGACATTTAAAAGCAGGGTTAAATTTAAATGATAGTTAAATGAACATTGGAACGGGGTAGTGCATTTTCTTAGAGCATTAAGCATGTATGCTTATGGTCCCGAATTCAAATTCCGTCGTTCTTCTAATTCGATTGAAGCTTCTTATACTTCGCTTATACTTTGAACCGTTGTATAAAATAATCTTACAGATATAAGAACTATGTAACCATCTAATTAATTGAGTGAATCTTTGCCAGATGTTAGGATGTTACACTACTGTAGGCAGAGAGGTACTTAACAGTCCCGGATTGAATACGATTTGTAAACTGTGATTCTGTGCCAAGTATAATGCAGGGCCCAACAAACAAACATCATCAAAAGCATATGGGGATATAAATACTTTGGTGCACCTGCTTGCCACACACTTACCTACTGGCTTTATAGCGTGCGTGTGTATTTATATTATGATGTATGCTTCATTTACCGTATTTTTTGACAAAACAACCAAATAATTTGTCATTATTTTCAGAATAGTCTTAGGAGTGAGACGCTGGGAATTAGATTTATGGGGAGTTGGCGTGTATAATTATTAATTATTGTTTGAGCCAAATGGGAAACAAGGCAGACTTTTTACCTGTTATTGTCATAAAAGAACGGATTTAAAATAAAAATAATACAATATAATAAAACAATTTTTTAAATTTAATTACACAGTGTTAAATAAATAGTTATTTGTCAAACTAGAAAGGAAAGCGCTTCTTTTTCCCACTCATGCGAGAGCTTTCCTCTCGTGTTAGACTCAACATTTTTTTCACTACATGTTTCTGAAAACGATTTGCTCGGACCTAAAATACACTTTGACAACACAACTGACAGGTTAAAAGTTAGGTTATCAGATGCAAGGCGGGATAGCAGTGTTGCCAATGAACCAATCTTAAATATAAATTAAAGTTGTCAAATTGCGATTTAATCTAGAAAAAGTAAAATATAAGACATAATTGTAAGACAACTTAAAGTATATATATATATATATATATATATATATATATATATATATATATATATCACTAAAATAAGGATTTTCTTTAAAATTAGGCATTGATTTATAATTTTTGCAATATATTTTTTGTAAATAACATTCATTTTAGTAAAACTTCTATATTTCCTTACTAGAGAGGAAAAATACATTTTCCTCACTATTTCGGAAGAAGAACGGTGGGGTTTTCTGGCATGTCGTGAAAACATAGTATTTGTTGTATAAACTATATAATTTATGTGAACTACTTATTTGTGTACATAATAGTTTGTTTATAATATTGTATAGCGGCCATAAAGTGGCTCATTATGAACTAGTCCGATAAAGTAGAAAGGTCTATTATCAAAATAAATTTCATTAATTTACTATGGATATAATTAAATAAGAACATTATTTTTAGTAATGGTAATATTAATTACAAAATTGTTCCTTCATTCCGAAGTTCACTATAGATTTTTAGCGTGTTTTACACGTCGATAACCTTCAATTCATTCTCCGTAAAACAAATTAAAACCGTAAGTCTTTGTTTAAAAATAAAGAAGGCGATTATCAGGTAATATAGTTTCATTTTTCGTCTCGTGTCGAAGAGTATTGGCATCCCACTCGAAAAAAATGGATTGTTACAATAGCAAACATTTATCTTACCTATAGTGACAGCAATTAAGATATTTACAATAACAATATTTGTATTTATATTACTAATATAAATATTGTTATTGTAAATATCTAAATTGCTGTCACTATAAGTAATAGTATATTGTACAACGAGCATGGAATGGTACTCATATCCTACGAGTATGGAAGTTTGTAGCATGAGCCGAAGGCGAATGTTGCAAATCATACGAGTATGAAATGGACATTCCATGCGAGTTGTACACTATACTTTTTCTACGACCACGATATTACTTCCTAATTCATTTAATATTAATTAAAAAGTTGTCTCGCTTTCATCATTCCAATATTTGACAATTCTAAATAAGTATCCTAGCAATGGCACCTGTACTTAAATGAGCTGATCTGTATTGAAATACTCACAAAACAAATTCATTTCGCAAGATGCTTGCAATGTACCTCATATCCCTAGCAACAACAAACATACAATGAACAGATTTCTAAGTGGTCGTAGAAAAAATAAATTTTTGCTTTTGTAACTCCATTATTCCGTGCACGCCCTTATGGGAAATATCTGATTGAAATTCTTATTTTCGAACGCAGCGTCAAGATAATTTAATTTATAGAATTTTCCTAATTAAGTTTATTGGCCGTCAATCTCGGTAAAACGACGAAACCTCAACTGTTTATCTAATTAACTCTTCCAACGAAACAAAAGATATCTCAAGCAAAGTAAACACGAACACTCAGCAGATAATTAAATCAGATCAAAGAAACAGAAGATCAATTCCAGACCGAGAATTCCAGTCTAATTTTACTGCGAAGGTACCTTTACACCTGCAGTCGTTTGTCATAACACAACACGTGGTGTGGTGTCTTACACATTCGGCCCGTGCGGCTACTCCTGCTCTTCAGTTATTCAATAATAACGGGCGACTTTTCGTCATGTCACCAAACATTTATATTTCGCCTAATTCACAAACTTAGCAAAGTGATATATAATTATTTATAGAGTATCTAATAATCAATGATAAAAATTCAAGATTTTTAACAAGAGGTAACTTTTTTTAATATTTTGTTGTATGACCACATCAGTTTCTAATAGCAATAGCATTTTCATATTTATAACTTGAATTTTTAAATTATGAAATAATTAGATTTTGATAGCAATCCATCAACTGGTTGTAGAAGATTACTTGAAGGCCTATAAGGTATTTTGACCATATCGCAGTAATTGAATTCGAGTAAATTGTGTCATAATAAAAAAGATATAAATGATGATATATATCCAAAACCTGCGTTTAAATTTTTTAAGACCAATTAGAAGTTATCACCGCGAAGGGTGCCCAATTAGTTATTTAGATGAAACATATTTACTTTCTTCTCATTCAAATGAAAAAACATGGAATGATGACTCTAATGACGGATCATTTAAACTTGTTTCTAAGAGAGAACGGTTAATAATTGTAAACGTAGGGAGTGAAATGGGATTTATTGCAAATACCCAACTAATTTTTAAATCTATTTCCAAATCTGGGAATTACCATTCTGTAATGAAATTTAAGAATTATTCAAAATGGTTGGAAGAGAAATTAATTCCTAATCTACCTGATCATAGTGTCCTAGTGATTGTTGTGAATCTTTGTATTATAGTGTTTTTTTATTAGAAGTAAAATTATTATAATACTTCATATTATACTTTTTGTTTTCATTATTATGATCATGTTTTGTTTAGTACAAAAACTTATACTATCTACCTCTTTCCCTCCGAATGCTTTCTCTTTTGATGCACGACACCAACGGGAACTGTCAGATAAGACTTGTAAGACTGTATTTGTTGTACACATCAATTTTTTTTTCGTCCACGATAACTTAAAATTTAATGATGATTTAGTTTTTAATTACATATTTAGAATTCAAGTAATGCGCTGATTGGGTTTTGGTAGCAATCCATTTATGGAGTATTCCTGTCTAACTGCATTAGCATAAAATAATAATAGAGTATAGTAGTTTATGTTAAAATATGTCTGGAAAATATAATAAATAATTTAAACACATTACTTTACATTCATAATTTTACATTATAAATTTGCACTTTTTCGCGGCTTTAAAATGCATGACGTAGTCTTGCCTACTGCTGCTCATTTCAGACAGATTCAGGTTTTCAAATGTCAAGTGTGCTGCCATCTTGTAATCATTTAGTAGAATCAATTACAGATAAATTTGATGAATTTCCAAGTATATCTCAATAATTACTTCACAGTAAATGTTGTTATATTCAAAAACATGCAGCATAATATAGGCTACAATTTTTATTAGAACCTTTTTTTTTATATATTTTTACAGTTTCAAACTATTTTGGGCAGGAGGTTATTCTACATTGCAATTTCGAAGATAAGACCATTTTCGGCATAAGGAACATATATTCAAAGCTGCCCTTCTTAGTGTGCCGAAACGCGAGGGTCTTAGTAGCACGTCGCTATTTATCATATCACATCTTGATGCGCGTGTCATATTGTTCTGTTGGATGCTGACCGCGTCATATTCGCTATTTCTGTCTCCGCGGGTTATTTCTGTCCAGCCGCGGTGTCGCCGACTTGAAGCAGTATTCTGTAGGTGGATACTAGCTTTAATTAAACGATAAATACTACTCCAACGCTCCCGCGCTCAGGAAATAATAAGTTTCACAGTTTCTCTTTCTTTAAACGTGAATCGTAAAACAAGTTATCCTGTTTACGAAGCTGTCGGGAGTCCGTGAATGATGGCGTTGTAATTTGACGTAAATGGTTTGTCAATATTTGGATTGTAATTAGGTAACTAGATGATGAAAGGAACGTGAAATTTGATAGTTCCCGGATTTGTAATGAGAAGATTTGCCACAAAAAACAAATAAACAACATAAATATTTAAAGGAATCATAGACTGCGAAAACCCTACGACCATAATTTATTTAAAACATATATTATTGTTGTATGAATGAAGTACCCAGTCGTAATAACACAACCCCAAAGATGGTAATGGTGGTGCATCTAAGACAATTTTAGCAACTTTTCTAATTTGTTGGTTATGAGTTCATAACCTTAAGCCACTGGTGCGCTCAGCTTTACAATCTGTAATCTGACGGACGGACATAAAAAAAAATAAAGACTGCATCGAGTAAACAAGATTCTGCAACATCGAAATCATCTTCAAATTTCAATCGAAAATCCTTCTTATGATTGTCAATACCCGATGATTTGTCCCCAACTGAATTATTTCAAAAGATCTTCAAATGCCTTCCGTTAATGAAGAAACTCCTAGATTATAGTGCAAAATACATTTAAAGACTAGTGTGCCACAAAAATAAACTAGCCGTAAAACTCGTGCAGTAGTGTTAAACGTTTAAAACATCACAACTCTCTAGGTTTACCGGACTGATATAATAGTTATTTACTTTACAAGTGGGCAAAGTAAGGAATTACCCACGAGATAAATTTTAGCACCCGAAGCCGAAGGCTTAGTGTGATAATTTTATCCAACAACTCTTAATAAATGCAAAATTTATTAAAGAAATATTTTTGACACAAGCTTTAAATTTTTGAAATTAAAATGTCAATCGAAGTGGTTGCCAAGGTGTTGTGTATTATTATTGTTATAAATAAAAAAATAATCACTATTGGATTTTCTCAAAATACCCACTAGTGGATAATCTGTTACTTTCCTTTTTTAAAATCGCCATAGTTATAGAGTATTTATTTAGAGGTGTTGGATAAATAAGTTTATCTTAGGATTAAGTATTTTCATAGTATTAACTAATTAGTTAATTGTAATTATAGTAATTAAATAATGTGAATAATGTACTGCCAATGAGCAGTTACTTTTCCATGCCATCTAATCTTCTATCACTAAAATTTACTGAATAGCTTTATACAAATAGATTGAAAATACGAATGGAATAACAGAAAACTTTCAGAACTCATAGTAAAATTTTAAAAGAATATCAGATTTACATAAATACATAAAGTCAAGCTATATCCCACTGAGTGGGATGCATGAACCCAGAAACACAGTCAACCTACAATAAATCTCCTCCAAAGACACCACTTTCGCCTCGTCCACATTCATCATGCTTGTCTATTCTTCATACTCGGAATCATTCGTTAGTGCAATCAATCATACCTAATTACTTATTCCTCGGACGCCTACACAATCGTTCACCTTCAATCAATTAGTTTCACCAACCTTTCATTCGACAATCGTTCAATATATCCAAACCTTCTTCTCAATCTCATACTCACCATACACCAATGTATTCCGAAAACGATCGCATTCTTATATTGGATTAAGTTCTGTAAAAATATTTTATTTAAATACGTTTCTAATTATTATATTCCTGATGAAGAATAATATACAATAATTCGAAACATTGTATTTAAACAAAATATTTTTATAATCCAAAGCTCTTTTATAAGAATAATTATAATACGTAGCACTATACGTAATTGTCTGTTAACTGACCATGAGCAAAACCTGGGTAATGCAATTAAAATAAACGAACAAGATATATTTATTTGCTCTATATATTTGTTAAGGATCAATTCATTTTCATGTTAAACCAAAATAGAATGCAGACGAATTATTCTACAAAATAACAAAACCAAAGTTCACTTTGCTAATAATATCGTGAATTCGTGATCCCATTGAGTCTGTAATTTATAGCGGTGTATTTTGTTACCAAAGTTGTTTAGAAGTTTAGAATTGCGTGTAACAAATCCTGGAATAGTTAAATCCCTAAGTTTGGCAAAGTTCCCAGAAACAATTTGCCTACGCACCTGCGGTTAACGGTTCACCCTCCATTTCCAGCGCTGGGCCTAGGCTGGAAAACACACATCATGTGTCAGAAATATGTTTTAGAGACCTCTTATTATAGCTACAATAAACACACTTTCACAAGCACAGTTGTAATCTTAATTTAGTAATTTGTCACAATGTAACATCAACAGTTCGAATATCACAACTGATGGTTTACATTTTAACTTTACTTTTCTGGTTCCTTCTCTACTGCGAAAACAGTGTCACACCAATATTTTATTTTCATTTGTGTTTCGTCGGACATGTTTAAGTTACCACTCTAAATGTGTTAGGACTTGTAGGCGTCAAAATTCTTGAAATACAAGTTAACTACCTCAGGAATGAAATGCAATTTAACTTGTTTAGCCAATCTCTCAACACAGAACCATACGAAACAGTCTTATTAACATAGTTTGGTAGAAATATTTCGCATAGTATTTATAGCAGTCATTAGTACTTGTTTGTAGTGAAGTGTTCTCAGCAAAAGAGAAGACAATTCTGTAAATATAAACTTTCTTCGTTAACTCCTACATGTAAACAATACTTACAATTACGATGTATTTACAAATTGTGAATTCATTAGCATTACGTAAACATGCGGATATGAAACGGATAGTTGCATCAATGAAACCTAACCTAAATCTTAAGCGTGCATTACATTATGCATTTAAACACGAATGTTTGACAGCTATTCCACAATATTTTATTTAATATTATTTGAAACTATCCATTTTTAATTGGAGATTATACTTAGAAATAACAACAGATCACTATGTGTTACTAGATACAGATGACAGCTGTGTACACACAACTACTAGTGACCTCTAGCGCCGATTCACTTGGAGGCAAATTTAAATAATTATTAACTTTGAATATAAGAAAGGAATTCTTTATTTTATTAAATACATTTCACAACAATACATAAACCCAGTTATATAAGGTGCTTATGTTGATTCATTTGGATTTTGATGTTCAAATTACGAGATGATTAGATCTAAAATAATATTAGCTATTAATTTTATTTGGAACTTATTTTCTATCAATTAATAGTTACTTACTTTACAAGTGGGCAAAGTAAGGAATTACGCACGAAAGAAATTTTAGCACACGAAGCTGAAGGCTGAGTGTGATAATTTTATCGAGTGGGTAATTCCACTTTGCCCACGTGAGAAGTATAACGTTTTATCCAACATCTCTTAATAAATGCAAAATTTATTAAAGAAATATTATTTGACAGTGACATATGCTTTAAATTTTTGAAATTAAAATGTCAATCGAAGTGTTGTGTGTTATTATTTATGTTATAAATAAAAAAGCACTCACCAGTGGATTTTCTCAAAATTATTCCCACTAGTGGGTAATCTGTTACTTTCCTTGCTTAAAATCGCCATAGTTAGAAAGCATTTATGGAGAGGTGTTGAATAAAAGTTGTTTAGGTGGGAGTTTTTGTGTTTGACTAGATGTTAGTCATAAGTATATTCGTATTAATAATTTGGGTACTTCTTAAAAGTGACAATCTTATAAAATGTTTCTATTTCGAGTAAATATTGCTGTCAAAACAGCACCTCAAGAAATGCCTAACATATCTTAATTTGTTTGTGACGGATAGGGAACAGCATTTCCAATCAAGAGCAATATATTCTTGTTCCTTCAATAAAAACAGCCATTCAAAACAATCCGGATGCATCTGAAGTCAAATCTCACTTAAATTCACAAAAATAACCATTATAAAACACTATAACTCAGTGTGACAAACGAACACGATATTTTGAGAGTTTTTAATGGAACACCTGAATTCTTGGACATCAGCAACTCATCTTGTCATCTTCCAGCGGCCAGATGCGAGGTGGAACGTTGCTCTGAACACCGAAGCTGTGCTTGTGTGGGTAATTAAGGACACACGCGCGTGACAAGCATCGGTATAATTATAGTTAGTGAATGAAATCTAAAATAACGCGCCGTGGTGTTGCTTTATTATGAATGAGAGATGCGCACATGTGCATCTGATGGGATGAGATGGTCGTTCGAACGGACGCATATACCACGGCAGGCCACGAGCAGCGTGAAGCTAGCAGCGGGACCAGTGGACCACCGGGCCAACGAGAAACGACACTCGTCGTTAGCGGGATGTCTCCGGATGTTTCTGTTGTATCTTTAGTTTTAGGCGACTAGACGAAAAGTATTTTTACTCTTGTATTTAAAAATTCTACAGACAGTAATGTGCATAGAAGATTTAATGTGGTCAGCACGTAATCTCCAGTTATTTATTCTGTGTGATATGATTTGATTCCCACAGTCGACGAAAGACCCCAATCTGTCAGATTGCCTCGGTTCTAGTGCTGCCTCATATAACTACAGAATAAATTTATCAATGGAGTAAACAAAAATCTGGTGTGGGCACCACACTACTTTCTTATACAAATAAATTGTTTATTAGAAAATAAATTAAATTCTCCTCCAAACTTAACTTGAAATTTATTACTTAAGTATAATTTAAACATGAATATACTCATTGCTGTAGTACGCATCGTAATATGTCTTATATTTATCGAAATATGGCGATTTGTAATATTTTTCAAAATACGGAAATTTCCCCAAATATGACTTAAAATTGTAAATTTTTTTTATTACATTTCTTTATAATATTCGCGCCAGGAAACCCATTGCAGCAGAGCGCATCGTCATATCTCTAATATTTTTAGAGATATGACGATTTTTTATATTTTCCGAAGAGCAACTTTGAGGGGCTGTAACTCGAAAACTACGCAAGATATCGAAATATATCTCCAGTTTTGTGTTTTTCGTGCCATTTATAATGAATTATTAAATTTTTAAAATTTTGAAATTTTTTTGAATTTTTTGTCAAAATTTCGATTGCAGATATCTCGACAAATATGAAAGATACAGACTTGCAGTGTTCACCAATCGATTCAGCTCGACGAAATACATAAACTCTGAAAATTTCATAAAATTCAGACAACCGGTTGAAATGTTAGAGCAAAAAGTCTGAAAATGGCCAAATTCAGGCCAAACTTGACTTTTTAGACAAAATACGCCATTTTCAGGCTTTTTGCTCTAACTTTTCACCCCGTAAAGCGATTCTTATGAAACTTTGTATACTTATGTATTTCGACGAGCTGAATCGATTGGTGAACACTGCAAATCTGTATCTGTAATATTTGTCGAGTTATCGCCGATCGAAATTTTGAAAAAACTACAAAAAAATTTCAAAATTTTGAAAATTTGCTAATTTGTTATATAAGGCACCAGAAAAGCTAAACTAAAGAGAATTTTTAGATATCTCGTGTAGTTTTTGAGTTACAAGCCCTTAAAATTGCACTTTGAAAAATACCAAAAATCGACGTATCTCGAAAAATATTAGAGATCTGACGATGCGCTCTGCTACAATGGGTTTCTTAGCGCTTATATTATAAAGAAATGTAATAAAAAAATATTACAATTTTAAGTGAGGATATTCCGTGAGTTTCAAATTTTTCTATCGGTATGTGAATCTGTATTGAATGATTAATAATTACAGTTTCTGTTATTTGTTTGTTCCCATAGCAACTAAAATTAGTTTATTAAACATATAATTCCACCATTTAAGCTATGATTTTGATATTTTTTGTTTATTCTATAAATTTATTTTCTAGTTAACTGAGTTTGGAAATACCGGCCCTAAAAGGAATATAGCGCAACGTTATGTGTGTATGTATGTATGTGTGTAGCACTTGAAATGTTGCAAACTCAAAAATTACACAATTTTCGTATTGCATTTCCATGCAATGACACATCGCAAAAAAAAACTCAACCTCGTCTTTGTTTGGCATCACGCGAGAATCAATTCCCGCGTGGTGGTTTGTGTTGACGGTTTGTTACACGTGAAACTAATCGTTCGTTCGGTCGCAGGATGTCTCATGGATCCCTGACTCTCAGGCGACTTGGTCGATTCGACTCGACTGCCAAACTCGTACATCTGTTCTCAAGTACCCGCGCGGCCAGCCTGCTGTGTCGCCTGCTGCTCGCCGGACAGTTTATATTCTATTTGCCAAGAGAAAACGAAATTTATACACTGTAGTGTATGGTAGCTGGTGCACTAGTGTAAATTATAATACAGACAGTGAACAAACAAACGCCTGATTTGAAAATGTTGAGAGATTGAAATGGTATTGGATTTGCACAATTTGTGAGGTTATGAAAACTGTCATGTATAACTTATTTATAGTGTAATTTCTTTTTTCTACGATCACTTCTGAAAATTAAATTTTGTCTACATTGAACAAAGCTTGAAAATTGTAAATTTCGCACAGTCGTGTGGATTAGCGTGAGCAATTATTCCACATGAAATTGTGACCAACTTATTAATAATTTAATACTGTATGGTACTAACACAAATTAGAAACATAATCAGATCGCCCTCTCTATGGTTACGAGTCTTGAGCATAAGTGCTGCACCCGCGTGGGAGTGGTGTGCCACTAAAATTAGACAAGGATGACAATAGAAGGATAGAAGATTGCTTTTTTAGCCTCCTTGATACTTTTTATTTTATATTTAGATGTATTTATATTATTTCGAAATTATAACAATAAATTTAAGGAATAAATTTATTCAATTAAATACTGATTACATATATTTATACATGTAATTAAAATATAATATTAAAGATTCCTAATAAAATTTAATTTAATATTTTAAAAAGAAAGTTTATTAATTTACTATAAAAATCTTCTTTTAAAATATTAAAAATGAGAATTTAATATAATTATTAGAAACCTTTTAACTTTACTATAAAATAAGAGTATAGGTATATTACCACTTTTAATAGGGTGTTCAAGTTTAAGAATGAATTTTAACAAATTGTTAACAATATTTTTACACTAACCCAACTTTTCACATTTAACAAATATCTGCATTTGTGCTTGCAATTAACAGCGAATTTCAAAGTATTTGTAGTTAAAGATATTACAAACATTTATAGGTCAGATTCAATCACAAAAACAGTGTTTAAAAAGATATTACATTGAATATAATATTAAAATGGTATTTTATGTTTTTTTAACTAGCACAGGTTATTTTCTAAGTTTCTGAAACTCTTAAAACATGTAGATTTTACCGCTGCGAACTATAACGAATTTGAATGCGGGTGTGAGATTTGTACAAGCGCTAATATAAAATCCACGTCATCTGATTTAGAGCCGAACGATTGATTAGTGATGATTATTATTGTTATCTGTGATTATATGAATAAATTTGTAAATAACTAAGTGTCACTATAAACATATTTAAATTGTAAAAGTGAATTTATAAGGGAAAATAGGAATTATCCTTAATAAGAATCAAACTGTACTTAAAACAGTAATCATTCTCGCAAAAATTATCTTGTCAAATTCCATTTAATAACCAGCACTAATCATTATTCCTTTATGATTAACCGACGCCTGTGATACATCCAAATACTTGTGTTATATAAATACTTCTCAACGTGGTGGAGATATCCAAATATTGTTGTTCATTCTGAAACAAATATACCTATTTCATAAAAATGAAATTTATTACTTCTAGAATTAGTATACCGTAGATTCGCATCATCGATATTCGTCTTCACAAATTGGTTAACATTGGAGTCCATAAATCTATGAATTCATTATAAAATTTTCTTTCTTTCGTTCTTCGTAATCTCTTCCCTTCAATTATCTACATTTATATATTCTTATATTTGATTTCAGTGTTACATTTTGTCTTGTGTCGAAAAACGTCTAATTTTTCTTTGAGCCAATTGTACTGGTGAAAAAAGAAAATCCTTTGTTAAACAATTAGTTATATAGTTCAGTCTGTGCACTCGGTCTCTTCTTGTAATACTACTAAGCTTGGTCCTTAGTTCTCGAATGTTCCCGGTCACAATCTTCAGTCGGTTCTTTACAGTTTCGTCGTAGAATGTTCATTCCCGGCCACTCAACTGAGACACTCGTAATCATATTTTTTTTCAAAATACCTACAGTAGTTTAAATTATTAATAATGTTTATTAAAAAAAAGAATTTATTACTATACCATGCTCGGATGTCTCACGTTTTCTCTTAAAAGGTCTTTCAATGTTAGTTTGTAAATGGTCATGCCCATTTGTTCATCGTTGGGTTGAATCATATTTTTCTGCTGGTCGGTTTGTTATATATTGTCCAGTTGGTGGTGATGGTGTCGCGTCATGTCAAAGAACTTGAGCATTGGGACCAGGAAAAGGTGTATGAATCAGGACAGACGGATGTGTTCAGAGCACTTAGGTATTTTATCCAACTTTACGTCTAACCCAAGTATATCCATCCAAAATTGTTGCATTTCCTTCCATTAGGCATCTCTTTATACAACATTAATTGTAATGTTCTAAGATAGGAAGGAGAGAAAATGATTGAAATAAAGGAATTGGATTATACATAATGGATAAACAGAATATTAAATTTTACACTTACCCGTTGTAAAGTACCTATGGCACAATAATAATGAACAACAATAGCAAGGAGAACGAATTGTCAACACAAAATTTTGACAAGAAAATTCACTATGATTTCTTCTTCTTTTTCCAAAGTAACTCGATTCCAATAACATGTTTTATTATATGTGCTCTCTAAAGTGGCGCCTCCCAACTTCGTGGCGTGGTGTGCCACTAATCATATCATTGTGCTGACTTTTGACTTTTTTTGGGTACTAATATGTCAAGTATATTTACATTTATATATCATAAAATAATTGATAATTATTTCAGAGTTTATGTAAATGTTCGTATCAATAATAAAATTACAAAAAATATATAATATCAATTTTTTTAACAAAATAGGTCTAGTTTTTTTATTACAATCTACATATTTATAGTTGGTAACACTGCACACATCTACGCTTGCGCCGCCTTCATGCTGTCAAATGGTTTGAATTTGAGTAGAGCTCTAGAGAAGAATGTTCTAGTGCCTTAGTTTGAGATGTCATTTTTTATTTCTGAAGAGTGAAAATTGTTATTATTAAATCAAAAGTATGATCGTCGAAAAGTATAGTGTGCAACTCGTACAGAGTTAACTATTTCTCGCTCGTGTGATTGCAGCACCCGACTTCGTTTCGTGATAAAACACTAACAACTCGCGTGAATTGGATAACTTTCTACACTTGTTGCACAACATATTATTGTAGTGTTTTTGTGAAATGAACAGAATATTCAAACAGGATTAAGCGTTTACTTAAATGAGAATTTGTAAAAGTTACTTATTTGATACTTTAGACAGTTGTACTGTCAAATCGAAATGTGTGTTTTTGTATGAACAGTTATGAAACATGACAACAATTTGAAATGTTTTGAAAGTAATGTCTGTCGTATTATAATGTTGTAGGTAACAGTAATTGTGGTCTGTGGTAATTTCTACTACATGTATCGGTAGTAAAATATTGAATCTAATGTTAATCATTTGCATATCATTTTAGCAATGCAACAGTTTACCACAAATATTAGCGGTGCAAGTCAATAACTAATACTTGTGCGTATGACACTATGCGTAGGTATGTGTACTGTAATACCTCCTTACTGGAAATAGCAGTCGTATACATGGGTTATTCTGAATTATTGGCGTATTCCACTTTATATATGAAAATGGCATTTTAAATTGAATAGAACGTGGATCTAATATTTGAATATGAAAGTAACTCAATTTCTTTTTCCTGGTACATACGTGAATAACAATCAAGTTAACGTTACTTCTATAGGTTTTATTTGCTTCGTCTGGAGCTGAAATATACTTTTAGAATGAGTCAAAAAAGTAGGTATTGTTTGTATTTGTACAGGATATTGGAGACAAAATAAATACATGTTAGCTAATAACTTACTTCTGTTGCAAAAATAAATAAAATCATATTTGTTATATAAAAAATGGTTGGGACTTCATAGTGGTGTTTGGTTCAAACCCCGGTGTCGTAGTATTTTTATATAGACACTAATTTATTAAAACTGAAAGCAGAAAAATTGACGCTCTTGAAACAGGCTTTCAAATATCAAAGGAAACACTGCTTTCATCCTTGGAGCTGAATCTTATTTATAAATTCCTGAATCTTGGTATTTCACTCATCCTAAATTGAAAACTCTAGCAGCACTTACACTACAAAGAAAGTAAAATATGTGTAGTCCTTTTTCACATACTCTAAATTGTTTAGAAATTGCTGTAAAACAGTACAAATTAATTATTTGGAAGTGATATGAGAATACAGTCCCAGCCGGAAAATATGACAAAATACACCAAAAATTATCAGTGACAACAATGATAACAACCTAATTAATAAAAAGGCTTTTGGATAAAGTTTTTAATATTGTGATAGCAATTCTTTTATTTCTTTTAAATAAGGACTTCATTATATACGATACTGTACAATACTTTATTTTAGAATTTTTATTTGTAATTTATATTATTCCTAGTTACTTTTGTTTTTATCAGGGTTTTTATAGTGAGAAAACAGAGTTGGCAGCAATCTTGTCAAGTGTGTCAAGAATTGTATAATTAAAACGTAGAAGAATAAAAACACGTAGAAAAATATAAAACAGAGTTGTTTTAATACAAAAAGCATCCAATACAGCCTGCTATTCGAATAAATACATACTGTGTTTTATTACATACTTTTGAGGTTAGGAGTGATTATTTTTAGACATAGAACTGTGAGAAAAGCCTACAAACTGAAAGGCGAAAAGCAATATTGCTAAAGGTGTGCACTGGAGTGAAATCTGCATAGTGGTCCAGCAAGAGCTATATGGAATTAAAGCCATGTCTATAAACAGGGTTAGATGCCTAAGATTTTTTGAAGCCCTATGCTCCAATTAGGAGTTCGAAGAACTATCCTTTGAATAGTTAATATAGTATAGGTCAATTTTCGAGATAATTGCTCTAAGTAAAAAATCGCAGATCAAAAATGTCATTACAATTATGTGGAACACTTTTCTTTAAAATAGTTCAAGAACTTCTTTCAATATTCAATTTTTTTTTCTTCCCCAATCTACCTTACCATAACTTTTTCAATTTCATGTAATCGTGTCGGACTATGTTTGAATACAACAAGTCTCTCACTTGAATTTCATTCATCTGCTGGAGAACAACAAGCACCTAAGCGTACAGTTACAAAGTTAATTCGTTTAAGCCCAGTTGACAGCTTTGGGGCGAGACACGCTTGCAATGAAATAATTACGCATGCGGTTAGTCGTGCTGAGTGACGTCTCGTTAATCCAGTCGCGCAGCGCAGCCCGGGTGCTGCCTGCTAGGTGCCAACATCACTTGAGCTGCACACGCGCTGGAGATACACTCGTGTGTTGATTCGTGTACTGTGATGGTGGTTCAGGACCAATATATACTAGAAAATTAAAGAAACACACCGTGAATTTTTAAATAAAAATTGTATAGAAATTCAATTGTAATGATGGAAGAAGATCACCCACATCAAACTTGAATAATGAGCCAGTCAAACGAGGGTAGGATAATTAAAATCCTGATGTTTTAATTCATACATACATAACATCACTCTATGTTCTACCATAGTATAGCACCTATACTGTGGTTCTACTATGTATTAATATATGTTATAATAAAACATCCACTTCCATGTAATATAATTACTTAAGAGTAAATAATATTAAAAATTACGTTAATAATTTAAACTGAGGTATGATGTTTGGGTTTTAATGAAATATATGTGTTTGAGGTAGGTAAAGGTACTTTGTGAAATTTAGTTTTGCTGAAAGTGTCCGGGTGTTTTTGGTTGACCACTTGCATACCTTAAATGTAGTTCTGGTCATAGAAGAACCTCTCTGATGCTACTTTGGTTATACTAGTAACCAAAGGCAGTCGCACAGAATGAGATTCTGACTGCATCAGGATAAATAGGTCGCGAATCAAGTACCACGGTACTTAAGGCTATGGTCTTCCCAGGACTGTTGCGCCAGGTACTGTTCTATTGTAACAGACAAGACATACTGATATTATTGTGGTATCCTTATTAAGCTGTATTCACAACAAGAAATTATAAGTTATCATTAGTGGTTATGATTAGCAATCACCTAAAAAAATAAACCTTAAAATAATAAGAAAATATGTAAATACGTATTTCAATAAGTAAGTTAACATCATCAATAGATGCAAGAGGAATAAAATCAAGATTACACAACTTGTAAACCAAGTTATTGGTACAGTTTGAATATTATTACTTTAAGGATTAAGGGTAAGATTGTTCTTAGCCTTAGAATTTTACAATTTATATTGACATTCACGATTCCTAAATATGTTAAGCTTGTTTCACATTATACTTCTCTTGGCTAGAAACATAGAACTAATAAAATGTATATAGATATTATTAAATCTATGGGTAGAAACTTTAACAAGTCGTAATAGGTTTACTTGTAATGTAATTAAAGACAAAGTCAATTCAAGTTTCGTGCTAGAAATGTCTTTAAAACTAGATCCGAATCCAATTTTCATTCAAGTTTTATGCTAGACGTTTTTATTTCATACATTTTAATAATATTTATTTATTTTTTCAATTTACATAAATTTTACATACACAGCACTCAAAACGTCAGAACCTTGGTCAAAACTGTTTTTTTGTTGTTGGGTTGGCAGAATTACTTGACGAATAACCTAACTATGAAAGGTTACTATGATTCTAGACAAAAAAGTTTCTAAAATCTAGTTGAAGCCAAAAAAAAGTACAATGTGAAACAGGCACTAGTGAAGGAACAAGTGAAAAGGAAACTATCAGGAAATCAGAAAGAGAATGCATCACAACAAAAATCTTCGTCAGTAAAGGACATAATGTATTAATGCATTTTACGTTTGGCAATCAAACTCTATAATGTCAAGTTCTCGGTATTGGGTCGCAGCAGGCAGCATGTGAACAAACTAAACAGTAACATTTGCATGTGTTGGTGGCGTCAAGCGCTGCGTGGCCGATGATTAATTCCGTTCGGAATTCCATGAGCGACGACTGGATTGCGGATTGTCTGTTTGTTTCCATATGTTCTAAATTTACCCGCAACGTGCAACGTGTGTCTGTGCCGTCTGCCGAGCGCGATCTCGCAAAAAAAGACAACTCGACGGATTCAACCACGTGATCCATGAATCATTCGCAGTCAAGTAAATACTGCGATTTTTGCGGATGGTTGACTGTTTTCCCTTTGCTTTAGTTATCGACTATACGTTTCACCTAAAATGAGGACTATTACAATTTGTGGCTATTCTTTTACCACTAACCCACTAAAGAGTGGCATGTATATTCTTGGCGGGCCTTACACGATGAGGTTTTTCTTTTCAAGTGTCTTTATAAGTGACATGATCAGTTTCTATTAAACATATAAAGACTATAAAAATTGTCAACTGTTTCATAAAATACAGTCTCAGAATAATAACAAAGTTATTAATTCACAGAGACCGGCCAAGCCAATCAATCGGTAACTACAGACGCGTTTCGCTCTTATTGGAGCTTATCAATGTAGTATAACCCGTCAACTGCTGTGAGGCAGTGACACCGATTGACTGGCTCAGCGAGATCTAAGATCCCAACAGATTGATAAATGGAACTGAGAAGTATGTATGTATTCAAGTACCCAAGTGTCAAAAGTTCAGTTATACCAACATAAATAGTAATTATTTATTTTACACAGCCATATTTTCTATAAACAGCATACAAATTCTTCTCTACTCCATTGAGCTATTTTAAGTTTATTGTGAACAAAACACTAGTACACACCAAAAAAACATATACACTAATGGCATTTTTGACAGCTACTTCTAAGCTACAAAGCTGGTAATACAACAAAAACAAAAAATACTAGACAATGCGCAAATGCATGGCCAAAACTTTTAGTAACTTTAAAGAAAAAGTACCGTAATATTGCTTGTCGTCAAACAAGCAAAAGTTTCTTACATTGCTATTTGCTAGATTTTCTTCTTCAATGTTACAATGTTTATAGTGCAGAGCTTCTTTGGGAAGTCGTTCTTCTTCAATACCCTCTAAGTGCTTTTATCCATGTTTCGTAGTTTTCATCTATCATACTGACGATGTGAAAAACGTTTGTTTAAAAACTTATTTATAAGGTATTGATTTCAATAATGAAAAGGCCACAATTTTATCTATTCAACGGTAGAATAATCGCTGCCAAATTTAATAGGAAACAGCAAATGTGTTCAAAGGCAAAATGATAGAAGCGAACTTTGTAGAAAGGTAGTTAAACGTGAGTACGTGACTAATTAATGACGAATGCATGTACACCTTTTAGTGGTATCGTAAATCAAGTGATCCAGATATGTTGGCTGATGCTGCAGGGTACCATCAAACGTAGACTCGGTGTGGTTGGCTCTCAGAAATGTTTAGCACCATTAAAACACTATTTATGGTGTACTATATGGCAGTGTTATTCCATCACAAGAAGCATTCTAAAATTTCAAGATTTATGAGGTTAAATATGCTAATGTAAACATAAAACTGTAGAGGAAATGTAACGGCAGTCTTGTTTCTTATACCTGCATAATTGTTAAAGATAAATTTCGTTAAATTTGTAGACAACAGTCCGACGCTGTAGCTATGGAAATAGTTATTTGTGGTGTAAGTCAAGTCTGGTAAATGAGTTTTTACGGAACAAATAAGATGATTCGCAATAAATATCATGAAAACCATAAACGGACCTAAGATGTACAACGATTTACTAAATGAAAATTTGCTGTCTTTCTTTCTGTCTTAAAAACAATTAGGTCGTCTTGGTCTTAATAAAAAATACTAATAATAATAGCAACCAATTTTGATTTATCGACATTTCTAACAACATTTTTGTAAAATGAATGCGGAAAACATATTGTGGATCAAATCCTATTAAACTACTGCATAGCAACGTTAAATACCATGAAACATAACAATACTGTAAAGTCCATTTTACCGGTCCGGTACACATGTAAATGTGATAGAGTATAAAATAAAATACGTTCTTCTACTTCCAGTATTATAATGCCGTACTAGTATCCAAGGCACTAAATATCTTTTTTTGTGCAATCTGACGCGAAATAAGCATTTCGCTGCCGCAATACAGACCGCGAAATTGAATTTCGCAGCTGCTGTTATGCTAACGGCCTCGAAATCCAAAATGATTGTTTTTACCTTATTTCACGACCGCTACCATAACAACGACTGCGAAATACGGTAAAAAATAATAATTTTGACACTTGAGAATTGACATTATTTTTTGCAAAACTGACTGTTTTGTTTATCAAATGTCAATCTCATAGCCACTTTCTATTTACAATAAAACTGTAAAATAAAATTAATTAAATTTGTAATTACATATTTTTTACGGTTGCACTAAAAATAAATTGTGAAATAATGTGAAAAGTAAATCCATATTATATGAATGTATTGTAAATTTAAATAGCTTAAATTCGGATGTTAAGAATAGCTCAAACTTAAAAGTATTCAAAACTAAATTGAAAATATCTATGTTAAGTAACCTATAGTTTGTTGCAGCTTGTATTATTATACTTTTGTTTTTGGATCTAATATTTATATTTCATCATTTTACTTTTTCTTATATATTTCTATCAATTTTCAGTGAAGTTACTCTTAAATGTTATTGTGATTAAATATTATATATTGTTGTAATTAGCATGAAGCTTAATAAATATATTCTATTATTATTAGGTATTATTATCATGATCAAATAATTAGTAAAATATTACATTTTTCAGTTATCTTAATTTGTGGCCGTGTTGCATCTGTGTTATAAGTATTAATCTAAAACTATAATTTTTAATAAACGATCCCAAAAAACTCGGGGCTAAAGATACGTTTATAAAACTTTTTACATAATATACTATTTCCATGTCACCATGTTAATTTCCCATGGACACGGAAAAAGATTCTAATAATCTTTAAACGAACATGAAGATGATTTTTCAATACATATACACGGGAGGGTGTGAGCGTGCTTAAAATTCATTGAGTGCTAGCTAATTTGCAATCTTAGAAACTTTCCTAAAGTTTATTTGTCAAATGTGCAACGACCTAAAATGGCTGAATTAGCATAAATACGAGCAAAAACATTATTTTTTTTAAACAAACCCTAAGACCACAGAACTTAAGCCCGACAAACTCGAATAACAGTACGCATTTTTAATGAAACCTTAACATAAATATTAACTCATTTTAGTTCATATCTCTGTTAAGTTGGCCATTTTAGATCGTTGCACATTTGACAATTGAACATTAGACAAGTTTCGAGGGATTGAAAATTGGATAGCACTCATTGAATACATACATGCATATTTCTTCATACGTTCACGTTCACTATTAAATTACTGACATCATTGACTTCGAGTGTAAAACTATTCTTAATAATAGTATGTTAAAATAAAAATGTTAAAATATTATTATAGACAACTCTGAAGAATACTTGATTTTATATGGCTGAAGCTTTTTTAATATACCTTTTAATTGTTGAACCACCATCACACATAATAAAAAGACACGTATTAATGCTCAACCATTTTAATATCCTATCCACCGCATATAGAAGCTATTCTCTGCTCAGGTCACAGCCGTTACTTCTTAGGCGTAGGTGTAGCTACCTCTCCCAGTGTTGTATGGTTATGACCATCTCCCAGTGACATGTCATATTGAATGCAACCCATGTCTTCTGTCCACAGGTCCCGGTGACCGGAAGTGCATCGGCTCCGTGAGTCTCAGCAGCCGCCGCCAGAGCCGCCACCGTTGCTACCGGATGTGCCATGGCCCTGCCGCTCGGTGAGTGAGAACATTTTGGGTTTGGTTTTTGTTTTTTACCTGGGAGATCTGATAAGGAGTGAAGGTCGCTGGTGGTGCAGATTGAATGCTGATAAGTTGGGAGATTGCTAACAAGTGTTTGTAATCATATGAAGTTAGCAGTGAAATTAGTGGAAGCTTTCAAACTTTTGTGTGAAATCTGTTTGTTTGCTACATGTCTGCATTTTTTTACCAATCGTATCATTATTATCCCTGTTTTATATGACACAATTTATTGTTTGTTATACGACACATTGCATTAATTTTTTTATTCAGAAATAAATTGGTTCATTGGTTCAAAATTTTTAGGGAATTCTAGGTGTTTTAATTATTGCCAATTAGTCAAACTTAGGTTTTGGGTTTATGCCATTTTTATACGATTTTTTTTCATTCTTGGTCTTGTTTATTAATCGATAATGGTGTACAATTTTACTAGAGAGACCATAAAGATTTTAATATCTTTGTGTTTGCATACATAAATTTATACATCACGTAATAGTTATTTACTTTACAAGTGGGCAAAGTAAGGAATTACTCACGAGGGAATTTTTAGCACACGAAGCCGAAGGCTGAGTGTGATAATTTTATTGAGTGGGTAATTCCACTTTGCCCACATGTAAAGTATAACGTTTTATCCAATACCTCTTAGTAAATGAAAAATTTACTAAAGAAATATTATTTGACAGTGACATATGCTTTAAATTTTTAAATTAAAATGCCAATCGAAGTAGTTACCAAGGTGTTGTGTGTTATTATTATTGTTATAAATAAAAAAATACTCACTAGTGACTTTTCTCAAAATTATACCTGCTAGTGGGTATTCTGTTACTTTCCTTGTTTAAAATCGCCATAGTTATAGAGCATTTATTGAGAGGTGTTGGATAAAAAAACTATTTTATTATTTTTGTTATTGTGAACAATATCACTAAACAAAAATATAGGAGCATATAGGTGATAGCTGATATCATGTTGTTACCACTGAAATTGTCACAATAAATTAACGGAAAATTTGACATGTGTAAAAGGAACGACACTATTTTTGTTATTGACAATTTATTGACTAATAAATTGCGTCCTGTAAAACAGACATTAGTTTTATTTTTTCCATTTCTTAAAACCGATGAAATGTCTCATTTTTGTCACGTGTCTGCGTTTTAATCAATCGTCATTATTATAGTAAGAATAACTCTCGAGATTATTGCCGGGGATAATCTCTGTAGCTTTTGTTAGTTTTTTTTTTATTAAAGTAATAACACAAATAGCCAAATTGTAAAGCACTTTGTTTGATTAATATTACAGGGAGAAGTACTTATTTATATTTATTTTTATTGACTTTGTGAATGTGACATAGGAAAAGTAGTATGAAAAATACGTGTTACAATGCCCGGGAATAATCTCTGTAGCTTTTGTTTTTCTTGACAAATGTCAGATAGTTAGCATGACAACATACATTTTAAATGCATTATCTAAATTTGTTTTGAATTTGTGGTTCCAAAAATAATTTAGTAATTCGACAGTTCGATAAATTAAAAAATAATTCACTAGTTTCATTCTCAAAATTGTTGCTATTTGGTAATAGCCACTCAAGCCATACCTACGGCAGGAAATTTTCGAAAAATCTGTCAAAATATTTTCAATTTATTCCCACTCTCTTGTTATATTATTACAGTTACAGAATATATACTTATATAAAGAGCTTTCCAAATAAGATTAAATAATAATTATTCTTGTATATTTTCTTTTTTGCAAAAGGAAAAATTCTGTATTGATATGTGATTGATGATTGCATTCAATGAAACGTTAACGTAACAATGAAAGATTGTTTGAAATGAAACATGTTTTTCGACTCAGCCGGTTGTCAAAAATATTCTGTTTTATTTTCTTGACAGTTCATTGTTAATAATGCTATGATATAAACGGTAGAAATATGAAATATGGTTCGTAATACCACATTCATTCACAAAACAGTACGACGTAAGAAATATTACACTTTTCACTAAGAGAATAGAACATTAACCCTTCTAGAAACTGTGGTACGTGATCAGAAATGACAACTCACCCTTTCTTTTGTGGTTTCGGACGATCATCCACCTTGAATCTCGTTATTTTTTACTGTGAATTGTTCAAATTTTTATACCTATACGTGTGAAGTTTTTAAATAGCAATGATAAATTAACAATAAAATGCATAAAATATATTACAAATTCTGATGTGGGCAGTATATACCCTCCCACGTAAAGACGCTTCAAATAAAATTATATTAAAATATTTTTTTATTCATTAATTATTCTTAAATGTGAAGGAGTTAATCTACCCTGATAAATTATTAAAAGTAATTCATAAAAGTATTGAAATATTTGTAAATACGAAATATTACACGAATGAAAGGTTATTAATGAAATTTGAATATTCAAGAAATACCTACAATATATTGATTTTCAATTTCAAGTATAGAATTATTAAACGTAAAAGGAAATTACATACAAAGAAATCACGCAGGCAAAAAGAGTAACTAAAAGGGTGAAAGTTGATCAAAATCTTCTCCCTCTTGCCAAATTTGAGAGTGGGGGGTGGGGGGCAACTGCTTACCCTTTTCCTCCCCAATTATCCGTATTTTCTTCCATTTTTATATTTGGTTAGAGATTTTGCTTCTTCCCATTTAATGCCCGTCTTTTCTAATGCTTATTTTCCTTCTTCTGTCCACGATGTTCTTGGTCTTCCTCTTTGCTTCTTCTTAGTTCTTCTTTTCTGTTTGATTATTAAAAGGGCTCTCTAATACATTACTGCCTTTATAGTCATGGTAATGAAAAATGGTCATAACAAAATTTGTAGTCTTCTTTTTTCCCCTTAGTTCTACTGAGGATGAGAATTTAGTTCTCGAAATACGTTCATGCATATTTCGTTTATAGTCTTAAGAGGGTAATGTAGCTACAGAACAGCTTTCTTGTGGTGCGGTTCACGTCACTATCTTCTTTCTCACTTTCTCCCACTATTGCTGATTTGATTCATACGAATGTGAATGATGACGTGAACCGCACCACAAGAAAGCTGTACTGTATGTTGTGCTCAGCAAAAATGTGCTTTTGAATGAAAATTACAAAAGATCCCGCTCATTTCTTATGGGAAGTAGTCCCCTGTGGAATTGTCTGGAATTGATGTACGAGTATGTTGTTCCCCTCGACCTCCGTATCAAAAGTTCTCCTGGAAATCGAGGTCAAATATGTATAGTTTTCCAGATATTAGAGGTTAAATACCACTTTTTGACACTTTCAGGCTTATAGCTTGTATCCTTATAATGGACCGGAGAGTTCTCTCTGGGAGTTTCTGAGTGTCCTTTTGGTCCTTGATTCAATCCGGGGATCTTTTCAGTTGCTAAATCAAATGGTATAAACGATCACAACCAATGGCAGGTGACAGCTGTCAAAAATCTGTCAAAACGTATTAAAACTCAGGAAATGTAACTCAATTTTAATGAAGAGTCATCAGATCAAGAAAAATGTACCAAATAAAAAATCCTGAATGTAAGCAAAAAGTTGTATTTGAACCTCTAATATCTGGAAAACTATACCGTGTGTCCCACGTAAAGGTTGGCATAGGCAAATAACATGTAAAATCAGTTTTTTGTAAATAAAAAGTGTCCGGCAAAAAAGTATGCATCCAAATTTTATATCACAATACTGCCAATATCCCTGCATCTTATTTAATACAGATTACTTTATTTTAATACCCCAATTTAATGAAATTAATAATAATAATTTCAAATTTTCCGCCTACTCTTTTTATTGCTACTGACGTATAGTGTTTGCAATTTGTTTTAAATATTTTAATCTGTCACTGTCATTAAGAATACATTAATTGTCGAGAACCGTGTAAATATTATTATAATGTATTATGGGGGTGCAAGACAAATATCTGAATACACCACAGGAATGAACGCTGAATGGTTTCCATCGCCAGAAATTGACAGTGACAGATTAAAATATTTAAAACAAATTGCTGGTACTATACGTCAGTAGCAATAAAAAGAGTAGGCGGAAAATTAGGAATTATTATTATTAATTTCATTAAATTGCGGTATTAAAATAAAGTAATCTGTATTAAATAAGATGCAGGGATATTGGCAGTATTGTGATATAAAATTTGGATGCATACATTTTTGCCGGACACTTTTTATTTACAAAAAACTGATTTTACATGTTATTTGCCTATGCCAACCTTTACGTGGGACACACGGTATGTATGCATTTTTGATCTCGGTGTCCATGAGAACTTTTGATCCAGACAATTCTATCGCGAGCCATTTCCCATAAGAAATGAGCACGATTCTTTCAACACGTGAGTGATTTCCTACATTTTCTTTTTTTTGCTATATAAAATAGTGTACAGTTTTGTAGGATCGAAATAGTTTATTTAAATTTTGGTAGGCTTAAGGAATACAAAAGACGATGAGATTATTTCGTATATTTCATTGTCGGACGTTTCGGGAAAGTTCCTCCCATCTTCAGCGTTGAGAGTACAATCTCAACGTTGAAGATGAAAGGAACTCTCCCGAAACGTCCGGCAATAAAATGTATGAAATAATCTCATCGTCTTTTGGATTCCTTACGCCTACCAAAATTTAAATATATAAAATAGTGTACATATCTCCGTGGTTCTTCTATAATTAAGTAGCGTATTCTGAAGTCATCTTTGGTCATAAAAACAAACACCTAACCATCACCTCTATAAAAATGAACGGTACCCAGTTGACAACAAACGAACTACCGACTTCCTCTTCCTCTCCTAGCTCCACTCTTCCGGTCCCCACAAATAAACAAACATACAAACATCGTCGAATATATTTCTATCGCGTTCTATGAACCCTTATACGTAACCTGAACGGCGAGCGAAGCCGTGAGCATCGCAATTATCTATTTGGTAAGGAAGATATTCCAAACACGTGGAGCTGTACTTTTTATGCGTACACGTGTTAAATATGGATAATATGGCATTGAGATTGAGACTATTTCAATTACGTAGTCGTATATGGTCGGGTACGATTGGTTGCTAAGTTCGAATTCATTGTGATCGTCAGCTCATCTGAATAGTATGTTAGTTCCGTGAGCAATATTGATTCATAATTTTATCTGGAATTAATGAGCAGTAAAGATATATTAATATTTTTCTTGGGATATTGTTATGTAACATTCAATATTAATCGTAATTGTCTGTACGGAAAAGGATACCAGTCAATAACAATATTTTCGAGGAATAATTATATGGCGTACAATAATTTTTTTTTCTACAAACTCTATTCAAAATTAAACTTTTAATTCGATCTATTTCTTTATAAGACGCCATGTTAAAAGTGAACTGTCAATCTCTTTTAAAGTGCGTTAAAAGTAAACTTCCAATCATTTTTAACGCACGCAGTAAATTTCATTCGAGCACCTGCTTTTGACATTCTTCGTGTTACACCATTCCATGAATCGCTTATATGATAATCCATACTGCTTTTTAGATTTAGTAGGGAGTAAGTCTAAAGTTGCCTTTTTAGCAGCTTCCTCAATAGCTTCAGGAATTAATTCACATTCTTCAATGTTTATATTTAAATGATTACTGTCAAAAATTTTCTCGTAACTAATTTAACTAATAAAGAACTTTCAATCTTTATTGAATTCATATATTACGTATTTCATTAAATTGCTATATAAATATATCTTTTGTTACTGAACTGTCAAATGTATTAATATTACAATGTAAAACGTATTTGTAGAAAAAATAGTGTATGATATACGTGTTGATAGTGATTTAATTTCGTTCGTCGGGTTGTTTCATTTGGCAAACTTCCCCATTCACTCATAAAATGCCACTTTTAACACTTATATCATAAATAACTATTAATGCAAGTTCTATAGTTATTATATGTTATTAAAATTTATCGTTTCGAACTATACACGTAATTCTTCATTAGAAAAAAAAAAAACAAGAAAACAATATAGGTAAGCAGGTAAATAGAAACAGTAACTAAGTAACAACAAATTATGATTTATAAAACAGAGGAAGCCATGTCTTATTCATATCGTGGTCTTCATTCTGATTCAATGATAGATTTCTATAGCTTCTCTTATATTCCAATCTTGCAATAATTTTTGTTTCTTCAAAATTTATTCAATGGAATGAATAGACACAGGAGATTTCTCTGGTTGATTAAGATATTTCCAAAATATTAAAGACCTTTTGTTTATCTTTAAAACAGTTTTTATTCATTATAGATTAAAGTCTTGAAATGATCAATGCAGAAATTAATCATATCATGATTTTATTAATAAATAATCACACGTAGAAAGTATGCCATAAATTGTTTGTGAATATTTAAATAATTAAATTAATTCCTGTCAGATATTTAATAATTATTATTTACTTCTTTCACATTATTTTAACTTTTCGTTGTATTTTATTAATTTTTTTGTATTGATCTTGAATTCTAACATATATTATTTATTGTTATTCTGTATGTGATTATTTATAAATAAAAACATCAATACTTTCTGTACTGATTATTTTAGAACTACCTATAATGAATAAGAACTGTTTTATAAAGAAACAAAAGGACTATACAATTTTGCAAAAATATATAGCTTGTTCCATTTAAAAATATTAAGTTGTATATCATTGTGCAAAAATGGAACACCCGGTAGAAAAACTTATACTATAGATATGTGAGCATTATATAACAATAACATTCTACTCCTGTTGTTTGAAGTATATTACTGTAATTTTTTAGTGAAAAAACTTACAATTAATTAAATTAAATATAAAATAAATAATAATAAATAAAAATAAAATAAAGCGTGCATAACACGATGAAGTTTTTCTTTTCAAGTGACTTATAAAGTTTTCTCTCACACACACAATGACGTAAGTGTAAGAGAGATAGATGAATCGACTTACAACGAAAAACTGGTATACGAATATATGGGGTACTTTCTCGTAAATATTCCTAAAAGATTACAGCTTTTACAGTAGTACCAACTGAGCGAAGTGACAAGTGACTGTCAAATGTCATTTGTGTTTATGTTTTGACGTTACAAGAATATAATTAATAATGAACTTACTACAGTGGAGCAGGCAAGAAGCTAAGATCTTAGTGGATATATTTCTAAAAAAATTTTGTGGTGCAAATCAATGTCCACAATTATGTTGGTATAACTGAACTTTTGACATTTGGTTGTTTTAAATCACTATAAACTTAATCATGTAAATAGACTGATAAGTTCACTCATTAATACAATTTAAAGTCACTTTAACAGAAAAACTTCATCGTGTTATGTGTTTTACATATCATATACATAATGATATTTAAAATACAATAAAATTCAATTTCAGATTGCGTGTTACTGTTTCTATTTTAGTGATGAACAAATACTGTTGATATAGTCGTTAATAATTGACACTTAACTCTCCAGTGATAAATTTGAGCCATTTATATTTTATGTTTATACACAGAACAATTATTAATATTTTATCGCGCAAACAACAACCGTGTACTTGTGTATTTGTTTGTCTAAAAATAAAAAAAGATTCAGATACAATATAAAAGTTACTACATTTCTTAGAATACTGATATGGGGAGATAAACGAATAAATATTTATTGGATCCTTGTATCATTTACACAGAATATTAATTAGATGTAAGATTTATCTGAATCTGGACATAAATTCAGTTCAGTTCTCAAAAACCATTGGAAAAATATCACACGTTCAGTGTTCGCACATAAAACTTCTTTTCATAGAAGCATTTGATTTTATACATACATTTATTTACATGTATACAGGGTACAGCATAAATAAGTACATTACATTTAACCAGTGATAGAACTCGACGAGAACAAAAATATTTCTTAATAACTTTTTGTTTTGTTTTTGTGACCTTAATTTTAATTTTAAATAAAGGAACTTGTTACATCATTGAAAAGGGAATACTTCGAACTATTCCCTTCCAATAAAAAAGTAAATTTTTATAATGTATGTGTAATAATTTTGTAAATTTGGCGAACCTGATATCGAATCTATTTGATCAAAAGGAAATAAATTATTATTATTATTATTTAAAATGAAAATTATAATATTCCGTCTTGTTAGAGAATATACTATATTTCCAAAACGCATTTTATTTCTGTGTACTACTATTCCACTTTAAGATCCCGAATACAAATACCTTCCCGAGAATCTAAAACGATTACCAGGAAATCTAATTAATTACGTTGAAACAAACAGCCGTGAATAACAATTCCAACACAGTCCGAGCATTGAATCCAAACAAAATTCAAACTGCATACACCTACGACAAAGATTCTTAAAATATTTTAATATACACGACTTTACGGCAAGTAATAAAATACTCATAACGCCCTAAGTTTGAACGTCCTAGGAGAGGTATAAAGTTGTTTAACATCGTGTTCTGTTTGTAAACATTTCCTCGAACAATACCCTGTTTGCTTCCGAATACCAAATAGGCACGACTTAGGTCTGTCCTGTCCTTTCCCCTTCTGTGAGGTTATGTGCTGCGCGCAGAGCCGGAATGCACCAGGAAGCGATCACCAGTAATGCCAACTAATAATAGTATATTATAATATGAGGGATTCTGATAGTCATTATTCACGAAGTTGAAGTTTGCCTGACGACCCTTAGACGAGTGATGCAAATCATCTGAGTGAATAATGACTATAATCTCGAATATAATACAGAAATTTTTATAGTACTGTAAATTCGGAAATGAAGATTAGTATCGGTTGAAAACATACGTTGAAAAACTTTAAAATACAGAATGACAACTGACTACACTGTCAACTGTCAGATGGCCGTAGTTTAGTAATCCACATCACGGCTTCAAAATAAATAGGAATAATTTATTTCTGGTTCTGTGATTGATCGAGAAGAGTGAATTATGAATCCATAACTCACTGTCGTGAATTATAACTAATTTAATTATTAGAACAAATTTAAATTATATAAAAAAAATTATTACCGCCGTTTCAACT
Organism: Poecilus cupreus; assembly: GCA_963942605.1. Lineage (NCBI taxonomy): Eukaryota > Metazoa > Arthropoda > Insecta > Coleoptera > Carabidae > Poecilus > Poecilus cupreus. The sequence goes on from OZ012717.1 coordinate 2,785,247, forward strand.
GCTGAAAGAACCTTGAGAACTCATTTTCTGAAATGCTGTTTAGTACCTCCAGCGATATTTCTTTAATTTCGACAATTTCACGAATGGTTAGACGACGATTTGATCGCACGAGAACGTTCATTTTGGCAACATGATCATCGTCAGTTGAATTTTATGGGCGTCCTTAATGAGAATTGTCCTCTGATGATCTCCGGTCTTCTTTGAACCTCTTGAGCCACTCATGATACCGTAATCGACTTAGACATTCAACCCCAAAAGCCTCTTGCAACATCTGAAAAGCTTTTGTAAAAATTTTACCCAACACCACACAAAACTTGACACCCACGCATTGCCTTTTTAATTATTTTGACGAAAGATCACAAAACTGTTACCTCGACTGTTACTTTACAACAATGAAGGTTATAAAGAATCTATAAAAATAGTTGAGTTTAGGAAGAGTCACAACAACTAATGCTGACAGCCGTATTCGCTCTCGAATGCTCAGTTGACGCGCAATTTAAAAATTCCTGAAACTTTTTGCTCAGTAGTTGTATCATCACACCATTTATTCATTTGGGTGTGGCACTCTGTTTCACACTCGGTTAGTGATTATTTTTGCGCGGTTACCTACCAGCCAGCAAGTTGTAGCTCCCAAATTGAGGATCTCAAGATCCACAGTCCGATGCGTTTTGATATCGGTGAATTGTAGTTATACTGGAACGCTATAACTTGTAGGCTTTTATGAAGGCGAAACGAGCCTGAGACAGATAGACGTTGTAAGGCTATCCTTCTTGGTCTAACTCTTGTTTATCTAAAATGTCCTATGCACTTGTTGAGCGGTTGTATAATAAAGACAGTTGGCCCAATAACTAGATATTTCTCTCGGCTCGCATTTTCAGTCAGTTAGGTTTTCCAGTGTTATTATATTTCGGTGATTTAAACAGAATAAATGTATTATTAATAATTACTAAAATGGACAAAATATATGGTCTTACGAACCCAGAATCATATTATTTGGCCCAGTTAAATTGAGTATAACAATTTTCCCTTTGTAAGATCAGTACAAATTTTATTAATTTATTCTAACAGTCTTAAGGCTGTTCTATCAGGCTTAAAAACGTTTATCCTACGTTATTTCTTCATCTTTTGTCGAATTTGTATCAAATTTGGATACAATATGTTTTAACATGATCCTCATCGATGTACATCGTCCATTTTGCAAAATAATAATTACAACAATAATTAAATAAAAAATTTATTTATTTAAAATAAAAAGGCTATGTACGTTTGTGTAAATTATGTTATTACACGCTGTGGTTTTCAAAAAAATTAAATCGAATAATAAATAAAGAAGATAGACGGGATAAAAGTTAGATAAAAATTACAAATTTCAATTGTGGTACAAGTTGCATGGTAGGCGGGACTTGCTGCGAGGTTCATTGAAAAAGGGTCAGAACTGCACGTGCTGTCGTCTAGCCGCTCGAGGGCAAATATAAATACTTGCTTTGTCGAAATACGCTATGCCATAAAAATGTAGGATTTACACTTTTGCTCAGAATTACAGAAATCGTCCCATTTAAAAATTGTCATATTTCGTGATTTCACATTTTTTGCAGTTTAAAAATTCAAAACACCATAACCTTGTTATTGTTATATATTTAGGTATGTAGTATAATTTTCAAAATATATAAGTGGAAAAATCTTCACGCAGCAAAGTTTTGGTAAAGAAGGTTGAATGTTGAATGTATCATCTGTGGACGCAAAAATAATGATATCAATTTTGTTCCAGAAATAACCGATTGCGGATTATTTGACGATATTAAAGCATTCTGCAATAGATTTGTGCCTTATTTTATAAATGAACAATAACACCGCCCAATACTATAATTCCGTCGTTTTAAAATTTATTGGTGAAAAACGGATAAATTTTTCTGTCACAAATAATTATGAGATAAGATGTCCGGCTGCAACAATATCGTTTCATAGTCCAGGGAAACACAAAAAAATATATTAAAAATTAAAACTTTAGAAAATAAAAGATTGTATATATTTTCCAGATGAAAATTTTTTCCCTCTTCTTCTAAGAAAAAAAAATCTTAACTTGACCTGACCTGAACTATAGTATCCTAGGTAGAAATAAACATGGAAATTTTTTTAGAGCGAAAACAAGAATTTTTAGGTTTAAAAAAAACCCCCCGGAATAAATATCTATTATAGAAATGAATAGTGTAAACCTCTTTCGAAAGATGAAAAATCAAACAGACTGACTGCTTCTAACTTTGAAATTATATGCAAACGGCGACAAACAACCGATTCTATGAAACTAGCGCATAGGTTGATCAACGGATCATATTTCTTTTCAAAAGCAACTATTGCAAAAAAATTTATTCAGAAGAATATATAAAGTTTATATAGAAGACTGTGGGTTTTTTAATTCATGAAGAACATTTATATTTATTTAGGGGCATCTCCATATGAAATAATCGGCGCAGCCACAATTGTGGAAACAAAATGTCCATTTCCATACGAGAATTATCAACTAAGGAAGCAATTAAAAAAAAGATTCCTTATTTGATGTTAGAAGATAAGTTGAATTAAAAAGGAATAATAACTATTATTTCCAGGACCAGGGGCAATTAAAAAGGAATTATATTTTTTTATTGTTTGGAATTGTGTTAAAAAGTTGATTTAAAATATAAACTTATGGAACAACACTTTATAGGTATATATTGCAGATTTATAAAGATGGAGATTTCTGGAGTACCACGATGCTTCAAAATAAAAACAAATATTTTTTTAAATTATTTATATAATTATAATTTTTTTTATAAATATATTTAATTTTTATTTATTTACCCGTTAATTCACGGAAGGATTGAACATAAGATAGTAAAAGGTAAAAAGTTCGCTTTATAAAGGTATATTTTTCAACAATATTTTAAACTTCCTCAATCACCTATGTAAAACAAAATTTCTGTTAATTTTCTCAAGATCGAATGTAATTTGTATTAGTGTAAAATGCTTTTATAATATTTCGTTATAAAAAATTTCTTATTTATGAAGTACTCTTATTATTTGGTATAGTATTTATTCATTTATCTGTCAGAAATTTATGAAATGTGAAATTTAGTAAAATAAATGAATATAACAGCACGCCTTTTATCCATTTTTCGGTGTAATGAGATCTCGGTAATTGATATATATATATATATATATATATATATATATATATATATATATATATATATATATATATATATATTGTATTTGGTGTTAATTTTTTATTAGTAGGGGGTTTGAATCTAACTTTTGAGTTCGACAATCCGACACGTACCCACTGAGCTATTTTATTTACCGCATATATTTAGTATAATCGTATGTAGGCTGACGATTCAGGAGTTATAAAATAAAACATCTATATAAATCACCGTTTCACATGTACATTTAAACGTTACATCAGGTACTACTATCAAATAACGTTTGTCAGATTTACTAAATAATTCAAACAGAAACTAGAAAGTAATCGAAATTTTAATAGGAGACGATTTTGGAAAATCAGAAAAAAAAGGTTACAAATTTAAAATTTCGGTTATTTGCAGTTTTTAAATATTCATTTACATAAATTACCAGATCAGTAAATTTTTAATTGAATTCCAACAATATATAAAATTTTTAAAATTTAGCAAATATTTTGGTTCGAGTACGATTCTCTAAATAATCTTGGGTTAAAACACTTGAACCAAGTGTTGACAAGCCTCAGGAAAGGACAGTATAATACCTATGCCGCTAAGCCTCGCCCAAATTGCACCAGCTATTTTACAGCCCGACCTACTGCTCCTCACTGTCTTTCTTGTTTGCGGTATTTGGTTTCCTTGTATCTTGAAACGTAAGTCGTAACTTACATTATACAATGTTTCACTTTTAGAAAACAGTGAAACGCCTACAAAAATCTGAAATTTTCTCAAGCGGAAGACACCCCTTAATGGGGTCTTTCACCATTTTTTTAATATTTTTTTTATGAAACATTATCTAATTGAAGACTATCTACACTTTTAAAAAGTCTTAATTGTTATTCATTAAGCCACAATGATTTTTTTTTAAATGTTGTGACGTCATAGTAGAGGTGTTGCTGGATCTAAAACAGTACAGATTGTAAATAATTGTAGCGTGGAACATTTATGTAACAAAAATTATTTAAATCTCTACTGTTTTAGATCCAGCAACACCTCTACAATGACGTAACAACATTTTAAAAAAAATCATTGTTTCTTAATGAATAACAATTAAGACTTTTAAAAGTGTAGATAGTCTTCAATTTAGATAAAGTTTCATAAAAAAAAATATAAAAAAAAATGTTGAAAGACCCCATTGGGCCAAATGGTATGACTCTGGGTTCATATTTTTAGTATGAGATTTTTAAGCGAATGTTGCAATCACTTCTTGTATAATATACCATATGGTCCAAATACTGGATTTAAGACTATCATAATAACATCAACATGTATTTCTTTCTACAGTAGAACGATACCAATATAATATTAACAATCCACTCAACTTTCATACAAATTAATAAACATACTTATGTTATCTCCTAAGTTAAGAGATTTTAAGGTGTCGGTAATAATTTCCCTCAATCCAGTCCTGCCATTTTCATCTCCATCCGATTCCTCACCATGCCAACGTCCGAAAGGCGAGATCACCTCTGTTTTATTCACTGTCCGTACACATCGCTGTCATATCCTGTCGGGTATCTCTTTGTCTTATTCTTCGTCTTCTCCTCATCTTCGGTGCGATGTGCATAACCTCAATCGGGTGTAGTGACAAGTGACAAGCGGTAGAGGAAGAAGGCAGATGCGTTCGAGTTGAATTGAAATGATAAAGATGGATATAGTATTGAATGTATAGATGCTTTCAAGATTGCGGTCACTAAACGCTAAAATATGACATTGTGTGAAGGACTTTTTAGAATCGCTAACTACAGCTTCATTGTATACCAGATCCACAACATTACGTGACACCGCAATCAACCAATTTAATGATATTATTAATTAATCTTATTATATATAATTTATTTTCATGCAATGCATTAATTAATAGTGTATAAAAATTAAATAGGCACCTCCATTTTTGTGCAGATTTGAATTCTCCAGAAAAATATACGTACTGTACAAAACAAAAATAAAACAAATATCAGGTTTTTTTGACTCCAATTAGTAATATTTTTTTGTCAAGTGTCACCTATTTTTGTGATTGAGTTTTCGGTGAAGATATTAGCTATGATAGTATTAATTTTTGATGAAGAAGAAGAACAACAGTAGAATAAAAAAGGAAATGTGTTCACGAGGCATGGAAAAAAGAATTAAGCGATAATTTATCATCTAAATATACTTATTTTTTCCTGGAAAATTCAAATCTGCAATAAAAAATGAGGGTTCCTATTTAAGTTTATGATCCGCCTCCCCCACCTTCTAGGAGATGGGGGTGGAGGTCGAGTTTAATAACATTGGGTGTCCCCCCCGAGACGAACAAATTTTAATTTTAAATTTGTTTGATTCGATGTGTTGTTTTCGAAATATTTCAATTTCAGTGTCTTCAGATAAATTGAAAACCTTTTACATTATACAGTGTGAATCTGGAACTAACGTTCTTTTTTTTTTAATCCACAAACATGTCAATCTTTATCTTAAATGATAGGTATATATTTTAGTGTAATGATTACCCTTAGATTGTCTTTTGTTTTTGAGTAATGACTCCTTCATGTTTTTTTTTTATTAAAACTTTGTACTATTTTCATTGTTTTTAAATTTTTGTTGCAAACCTTTAAAATCAATTATCTCGACTATTTTCCTCATAAAATTTAAACCAATCAGAATTCTGATCAACGTAGAAATTATCGATAATTCGCACTAGTGCAAACTACCAATGTGATTCTGACTTGCTGTCAAATGAAGTTCTTAATATTTGCTTCATTTTTTATGAGAGAAACAGCGTTTGGCTAAATTTTAATCGGGAAATAGTCCTTCGAATATTCCTCGTACAAGTACTTGTCGATAATTTGACATGCACTTGGGATATTATTTATGATAATTTCATAATACAATTTCAACTTTTTTTAGCATTATTAGGTCTTCGAATTTCGTGCTATATCATAAAAATTTATGGTTCCCATTTAAAAAAATGTCGCTAACGCCATTACTCAAAAACAAAAGACAATCTGAAAGTAACAATTATACAAAAATATGTCTCATTTTAGATAGAAATTGACGTGTTCGAGAATTTTTTTTTATCGTTTAATAAAAGATTTATTGGGATAGTTTTAGGCTTTACGCTCATACTTTATATTAAATCCATAGTAATACTTTAATGACAGGTTAGTAAAATATTGCAACTTAGCTGAAACTCACGGTAAAAATACAAGTACCTATACAATTTAATTTGCAGTAACGCAAAATAACAATGTCCTGTTACACGTATCTAAACTTTGCTTCAAGGAAGTACAATTAATCAATTCCCATTTATATGATTGTCCTCCAAGCCCGATTACCCTCTTTGTCTCAATGTGTTATACCCCAACCCCTTGCAAATGTCTTCCGGGTAATAAACCATTATTATATAATACATTCAAGCATAGTAAAATATCCACCGTCTCTACTATAAGTAATTACCAATTCATCACGTTACGCGAGTCCGGTGTGTGATGAGTCCTTACGTAGCCGCCATGTTCCTTCCCCTTCCACTGATCTCTCCACGGAGAAGTCAATCACTCTGAGAAGAGTTCAGAACTTATTTGACTCCCGCGCAGAAATGAGTTCTTCTTGAAGTTGTCTTACATTTCGTCATGTCCGCAGATAACCCGTCGTACTTCGTGGTGCCGAATGGGACTTGTCCAAGCAAGAACAAGTTCCGCCTGTTCAAAAAAAAGGAGACCATCAGTGAAATTCCTCCTTTTAACGGAAACATGCCTCTGAGGACCTTACTGCGAAGTGTTAGTTCTAACTCAGCTGATTCCAACCAAGAGCTGCTGGTTCTTGGAGAACCTAGACCTTCAGATATTGCTCCGCCATCCCCTTATTTATCTTCACATAGGGAGGAATCATCCCCTAGAAAATATAAACCGAAAGAAAAATCCAAATTGGATGAATTGACTTATTCACCTTTGGCTACTTCAGAGGAACAAGCTGATGAAATGTTTTACTCCGAAGAAGAAGAGGAAGTATTTTTAACTGAAGACAGTGCAAAATACTATAACCTAACCGCTGCTAAACAAAATGGCCGTCGACATTCAATTGGAACTTACCTCTTGGCAGCGGAACGAGAACGCGAAAGAACTCTCAGCATTGCATCTTCAAGTAGGAGTTACCGCGACGATTCGTCATCGTCTGCTACGGTCCACGCGACTCTAGATGGGGAGGTGGTGCGCCCTGTCGTCCCCGTGGAGGTGGTGGAGCAGCCCCAACCGCAGCCCCGTTCGAGACGCCGCTGTATTCGCTGTAAAGGTAAGTGCTTTTAATTATTTATACTCCACGTGTCTGTGAAGTTTGATCGATTGGGACTTTTCTTGGATTCGTGTCGTTAATTATTGTGAACTTGTTGTTAATTAAGAACGTTTGTTTACAAACTTCTGCTGATAATTGGACCGCAGATTACATTAATTTGTATTTAATGCTATTATAAGATATCGGAATTACTATACAATTAATAACGAGAAAGGATAACGTTGAATACTTATTAATTAAATAATTTTCCTTGATGATATCTATTCATATAAATTACATGGAGTTATTTGTTTTTGAAATGGACACAATAAGCTCGCAAATAATGAAATAATAATATTCATCTTCAAATAGATTCAATTTTAATGCGAACAATCTTTTTGTTTATTTACAACGCCGCCGCGCATTAACCTTTGAAAACCATCAAAATGTTACATTCAATTTAATACGTGTGCCGGAACATAATCTATTAATTTTGAAATAATAAATAAAAATAACCTACTGCATACATATTCAAATTTACTGAGAAAATTGTGTTTTACAATTACACTTGACATAAATTTGATATATGAAATATAAAGTTGTAAAGTTTAAAATTCTGAATTTAAATCAGTAAACAAAAATCATTTTATATGGATTGTAACTTCGCAAAGGAATAAAACAAAATAATAAACAAATGAGTAATGTTTTCCTGTCAAATATTTTGACATTAATAAGTATTTGCTTTGCGTTTTAAAATAATGTCAAAATATTTGACTGGAAAACATTACACATTTATTTGTCATTTTGTTTTATTCCATGGCTATCACTATTAAATATTAATTTTATAAATTTTCATATTTAATTTCTGTAGTTATAACCTATACCTATAGTAAATTGATTTTAGTTTACTGATTTACATACAGAGTTATAATTTTTACAGGGTGATTCACAACATACGGGAAAGATACCATTATCTGGAGGGGGAGGGGGAGATATCGAGTGGGCAAAATAATGTATTTTCCTTAATTTGACAAATATTTAATTATACTTTAAAAAAGAAACTGGAAATACTTTAAAGTTAGTTGAACAATATTTATTTAAAAAAATAATAGTATTGTATTGTTATAAAAGTAACGGCTATATAAATTTTTCATTTATTGTTGAAACATTGCTGTCCCCATGATTGAGATCCACTTGAAAACAAAAATAGAACTGGAAAACTAGTCGCCGTTGAAATTCATTTAAATGTCATTTCTTTAAACGTCAAACTATAATAAAATGTAGTTCAGTGCAAAATTGTTACTATTTTTAGTAACGAGGAATATGTAGACATAAGTATGGTTTATGGAATAAGTTCATTAATTAAAAAATGTCTACAATTCATTGGTTTTGCCATTAATTTTTGTTAGGTGCGTAATTTGAAATTAAAATGACAGCAAATTGTCAGATTTGAAAGAAACGTATTTCTATAGAAATGAAAAAATAATGATTATTTTCAGCGGTATTCAATAGGTTGGCGTTAATTTAAAAGAAATTTAATTTGCTGTAACTTTTTGGTTATTGAGTTTTTGTCAAAAGTTTATTAAGAAAAAAGTAATATTTTGAGCCCCTCTAGCAATGTTGCTACCAGGCCAGTTTTAAGGTTCTTGGTCCGGGTCAGTTATTAATTTGTCCGGTTTTCATAAAAAATATTCGTTTAAAGCAGTAAATAAAAAATAATTTAATATCTATTGTATCTAATATATCTATTATTTATTTTCATATAATGGGGGCTAATATGTTTGGTAATGTGTGACAAACATAGTATTTTTATGCGTTTACATTTTTAATTTTATTTGCATGTATTTATATACATTTGATATTACACCTTGTTTTCTTTATTATTACTTTTAATTAAAAAGTGATTGATTTTAATACATAAAAAGACTAATTGTAATAATAAAAACTTATTTTCGTATTCCAAGTATTGTTTATTTTTTACTCAAATGTCCGGGTCAACAATTTTCCAAAGGTGGCAACACTGTACCTAGCTACACTTTCAATCTTTTCCGTACATTATAAATCTTCCTGTATAACATTTATTTGAAACATTTTTGTCTAAAATAATTTGGGAAGCAGTGCGCACGAAAAAACTGTCTTTCTTTGTTAAACTCCCATGGCCCGTATTTAGTGTTACATTCTTTATAATAATAATAACAATAATAAAACGAAGAAATGCAATGAAAATCATTTCTAATTAGTCATAGTTTTTAAATTAGGGAAACGGATATTTACATTGAAACACCAATAATTACGTGCTGTGAGCTCCCACTCCTCGCCACCTGCTTCACATACGTTGCCTTGATGATTAAATCACTCAATCACAGGAGTATCATTGACAAATTGCGCGGGCCGCGTTGCTAAGTTGCCGTAAGTGTTGTCTGGTCGGTCAATGTGCGCTAAGCGCTACAGATTTAATCCCATTACCGGCGAGGGCCGTCTCGACTGCACGGGCTTCGAGCTCCGATCCCCGTGATGCCAGCACAGAACGCGGAACACAACAATCATATTAAGTGTGGCAAGTGTCGAACGAGAGACGTGAAGAAGTGTTGGATGTGGCGGTTGCTTGATTGAGAGATGATGATGAAATGGGTTGGGGCTGCGACTGTTGAGCAGATTCACTCGTTTAAATTAATTGCTAAAACATTGTAATACTTCCACGTTCTTTCGAATGGGGTCTTTCACCATTTTTTTTTATGAAACTTGATGGGGTCGTTCAACATTAAAAATTTTTTTTATGAAACTATCTAAATTTAAGACTATCTACACTTTAAAAAAGTCTTAATTGTTATTCATTAAGGCACAATGATTTTTTTTAAATGTAGTGACGTCTTTATAGAGGTGTTGGTGGATCTCAAACAGAAGAGATTTAAATAATTTTTGTTACATAAATGTTCTATTTTATTGTAATAATAATAATAAAATAAGTAAAAAAAATATGACTACAATTATTTACAATCTGTACTGTTTTAGATCCAGCAACACCTCTACTATGACGTCACAACATTTAAAAAAAAATTATTGTGGCTTAATGAGTAATAATTAAGACTTTTTAAAAGTGTAGATAGTCTTCAAAATAGATTATGTTTCATAAAATAAAATAAAAAAAAAAAAAAATGGTGAAAGACCCCATTATGTGGGAACACTAGGTACATGCAAAATTTTTGTTAATTGCATTTATTAATATTATTCAATATAGTAAAGGAGATACGAGTGTAGCTATAAAGTCATTAATTATTTTTATTGCTTTTCTTCTACAATTTTAACATTATTACCTTCAATATACACCTATACCGCTCCATGCGAATTTTCATTGATCAAAGCAGTGCTGTAATAGTATATTCTATATATATATATATATATATATATATATATATATATATATATATATATATATATATATATATATTTGAAATAGGTAATTCTGCACGAGTTGTACACTATACTTTTTCTACAATCACACTTTTGTCAAAATTTAAATAATAATAATAATTCTTACGCTTCCGAAACAAGAAATGGTGTCTCAAACTGACGTTTGCGCGTTGTTACCAACTATAAATCTATAGATTGTAATACAAAAATTACAGACATGATTTTATTAAAAAATTGATATTGAAGTTTCTTTGTAATCTCAATATTGAAAACGAAGATTTATATAAACTCTAAAATAATTAATAATTATTTTATGATATCTAAATGTAATTATATTTGGCATATGAATATTATAGTTTTATATTATTAGTAAACTGGTTACACTTGCGTGTGGACTGTGAGAAATATACAATCTTCAAACTTTATTTAGTGTGGAGAAAATGTAATTTCCAGTAGTGGTCGTAGAAAATAATTAGTTTTATCACTAGCCCAGAAACTGCACTTTTACAAATGCGAGTATATTTTGATTACTGATTTATTTTTCAAATATGAAATACTAGGATTATTTTAGGTAACATCAAATCATTCTTAAACAAGGATACGAGGGATTTACGATATAAACATAAATTCATTTGTTTTCTTTGAAAAATTCAGTGACATTTTTTAGTTGATATTTATTTATTGGTTGTGCACTGCTGCGGAAAATTAATTATAATTACTTACATTTGGGCTTACAATTTAGCTCTAAAATTGATAGAAATCTCTAAACTCCAAGCACTCTAAATCACTGAACAAAACCAACGTACATAATTGACAGTCAGTTGATACCACTCCTAATCTTGCAAAAGTCCCTGGATATTGCAGGCCTAGGTCTGAAACCAAGCAGTTTCTGAACTATTTTCAAATGTGTAGGCACGAAAAATTAATTAAAGAGTAATTTTAGGAAAAAATGGTAAAAATATGAGTAGTAGTCGCTGTCCGAAAATCTTCTTAACAACTTATCTTATTTGAAGCGGCACGAAAACTTTGTAATTATAAAACTTTTCAGACAAAATATTAAATCTCAATTTAATTAACACTTCTACTCTGTATAGTTCTCAGTTTTCACTTTCTAGTTTCTAAAATTAATTATTAAAATTTAATTGGAGTGTTCGATATTGCCCAATAATTAACGGAGGTCCATCGACTTGGACGAAGTTAGGAAATTACATGCGTGGTGTAATTCAATTATGTGTTGATTCAATCGAACTGCAAATTGCAAATGAGAAACAGAGTGAGTGATATATTAACTACATGAAATCAAATGTGCCATGTCACGGCAGATGAGAATGGGAAAATAAATCTCTTGTGTATAAACGATGTTTTTGTTGTTACAATTGTTGTGTAGGTATCCATTTATTGTAATGAATATGTATGGTCTGAATTAAACAGGCTGCGCTGGAATATTATTGCTATTGTCATCGTGATTTATGACAATTTACACACAAGAAGAAGATGAAATTTATTGGACATTCTTAGATGAGGAGATGAATATGGTTATTTGCAAGTTTGTTGTCCTCTTTGCTTGTATTTATATTGTGGCTTATAATGAAAAAGAATATACAGGATGTTTCATAACTTCAGGTACATTCGTTAATGGTATATGTTATTTGATATGCTGATTACGAATCAAAAAGAATTTTTTTTTAAATCGCAAAATTATTTTCCATGTTTCCCAGTCCAAAATTTTTCATTGCCACTGCCACTGGGTGGATGATTATGTTAATAATTATCGTTTCATTAAAAATAATTAAATTTTGTTTATTTATTTTACTAGTATTATGTAATTTAAATTGTTGATTACATACTTCATTGTTTGCGTTTAATAGGAAAGCGAATCCAGCGCAGTACTACAAAATATGTTTTAGATAAACAACCCTTGATTTTTCGAATTTAAAAAAAAATTCTTTATCTTCAAACGTCATAAAAGTACGTTGTTATGTATTTGTATTCAACAAGCAGAAGTTCAATATTGTCGCCGCCGGCGTAAAAGTGTTTCCTTGGCAACACATTTACGCCGGCGGCGGACAAAGTAAAATGTCATGCAAAATAGTAAGGTTGTAATTCAATAATTTGACAGTTAAGAATAAAACAAATAAACAAAAATAACAAAATAACATATTCTGTGGCAACTAGAAATACTGAATACGGTAGAATATTTGTTGGTTTTGAGCATTTTTTAATGTTTTAATGTCTATTTTCTATGTTTGAAGAAGAAATAGCATGTGTTATTCGGAGTAAATGTGACTTTGTATGCTTCGCATGTAATTGCCCGACTCGCTTCGCTTGTCGTTCAAACTTACATGCTCAGCACACAAAGTATCACATTTACTCCTAATGACACAATATACTATTAGATTCGTAATCAGTATGTCAAACAACATATACCATCAACATATGTACTCGAAGTTATGAAACACCCTGTATACAGAGTGATTCATAACGTACGGAAAAGATTGAAAATGTAGATAAGAGGGCCTAATAATAAACTTTTATTAAAAACTCAATAACAAAAAAGTTACAGAAAATTAAAGTTGAATTAATTAATGAGTAGTTCCAAACTGCGACTGTTATGCTTCAAATAGAAATTGGGAGTACTTAATACTTAGTTGAACAATGTTTAGTTAAAAAAGTAATATTAATGTATTATCATAATAGTTTGTACAAAAATTTTTGTTGGCCACATGGTTGAGAGTCACAAAAAAAATTGTTTTATCCAACACCTCTGAATAAATGCTATATAACTATGGCGATTTTAAACGAGGAAAGTAACAGATTACTCACTAGTGGGTATAATTTTGAGAAAAGTCACTAGTGAGTAATTTTTTATTTATAACAATAAAAATAACACACAACATCTTGGGGTAACACTTCGATTGACATTTTAATTTATAGTATATTATGATTTTAAAACACGCACGACGCTATTGCTTTAAAAGCACTTATACGCGTGTGTGTTACGCCATTTTTTATTATACCTGCATCATACTCTGGAAAAAAACTGGAAAGCAACATTTTTATTTTTATTCATTTCATAATTTTGCGCGTGTGACATTTGATGTATATCGTTTACATGGAGACTGGTTAGCATTTGTTGTTTACGTTTACAGTTTTGACAGATATTAATAGTATTTTTTTTTTACGACCACTTAGAAATCTGCTCATTGCATGTTTGTTGTTGTTAGGGATATGAGGTACATTGCAAGCATCGTGCGAAATGAATTTGTTTTGTGAGTATTTCAATACAGGTCAGCCCATTTAAGTACAGGTGCCATTGCTAGGATACTTATTTAGAATTGGCAAATATTGGAATGGTGAAAGCGGGACAAATTTATTATTAAAAATAAATTAATTTGGAAATAATATCGTGGTCGTAGAAAAAGTATAGTGCACAACTTGCATGGAATGTCCATTCGTACTCGTATGATTTGCAGCATTCGCCTTCGGCTCATGCTACAAACTTTCACACTCGTAGGAAATGAGTACCATTCCATGCTCGTTGTACAATGTACCTACTATTGTTGTACGCTGTAGCGTGTTTTAAACACGGATTATAATGCAGGTATAATAAAAAAAATTTAAAGCATATGTTACTGTCAAATAATATTTCTTTAATAATTTTTTTATTATTAAGAGATGTTGGATAAAACGTTATACTTCACACGTGGGAAAAGTGGTATTACCCACTTGTAAAGTAAATAACTATTATTTATCAGAGTATTCTGAAAGTAGCATCAAAATATCATATTTCTGCAGTTGTGTTATTTTATTTAACAATATTGGTGGTGTTAAATGCACAATAATAGTTATTACGTTATTAGCATGGTAACATTATAGGATAAATCAAAATATTTAACCGTATACTGGGTGGTTCATTGCTCTGTTTTTTATGTGAATATTTTAATTATTTCCGAAAAAAATTCAAAGTTTATTTTACTTTAAAATGCCTTTTCTCGAAATGATATGCAACTTTATATTTTTAAATGAAACAACATGCTATAAATTTTTGCACAATTTTAAGGACCTACTAGTTTAAATTGTACATTCCGAGTTTCAAGTTCATTATGCAAACACTCAAGAAATAATATTCTAATGCATTATTGGACTTTCAAATATTTTTGTAGCATTTTATAACAGACATGAATTTATTTAAACATATTTTGAATTCAAACACTGACCTCTGAAGCCACGCGCGCATTAGTTTGTCTATGTTTATGAACAAAGTACAAATTCCCAGTAGACATGCACTCGAACAGTTCAACAAAGCGCGAATTGCATAATGACCATCCACAACAACTGGCAACACATTGGTCAGTCCAGTCCGACCCTGGCTCTGTCTGTGCCATCCCAGTCCCACGTGTTGTAAAGCTTCACTTCATTCAATTAACTGTTCCGTGTATTGTCGTGTGCTTATGTATACATTAATTAAGTTGGTACAATTGGCCCGTATTCATTGTTTTCCTGTGGGCCTCTGTATACTGTATGTGCTCTACCGGCCAACCGTATGAGGACCCAAATCAAGGGATGTACTCGTTCGACTGAATCACTAATTTATTGTCAATAGTTATTACTGTTATTTGTATAAAACAGACAGTGCAGTTGCTGGAACTGAGGTTAGAATACTTCGCACGCAAAAAAAATATAATGTAACATAACCTCCCGCCCAATACAGCTCAAACAGTACAAAATAGTATTTGATAAAACAGAAAGATATCTTCTTATTTGTTTACTTTTAATTTATATTTAAGAAATAAGGTTAGATTTCTGAAATCCACCTCATTCATTATTTAAATTTAAGAGATCCACTTTACTTAATTTTGTTCTTCGTTATTTAATTACAGTAATGTTTTTGAGGTATTTCAATTATACAGAATAAAGATTTTATTTCAAGAAATATACTTTGCTATCGAGGTCTGTGGCATGGCAACGTCTGCCTACCGGGTCCGCTAGTATGTTATAAATATTTTGAAAATTCTTAATTTATTTTTTTACCTCCCGCCTACTTCTAGGTAATGGAGGTATTGTTTTTGGTCAAAAATTGGGAAGTGAGCTTTCAATGAATAAGCACGTTTTAGGGTCCCTACAATACGATTTTACTATTTTCGCCATGATGTCTGTATGTATGTATGTATGTATGTATGTATGTGTGTATGTGTGTGTGTAGTCTGTGGCAATTTATCGTCTCGCATAACTCATACTATAATACAAAAAAATACAATTTTGTGAATTATTGCTTCTTATATTTAAATGAAGAGCTGATTAGATTTTGGATAAAATTGGTCAACCGGAAAAGCAGTTCATTAGAAGCCCCAGTTTTCCGTGAAAAAACACGCTTAAATTTAATTTTTCAATAATTTATGTTATTTTGAAAGAATATTTCATTTAACATCTGTTTTGATTACACTAATATTATTAATTTTTAATAGTTAATAGTTAATTTTATTAAATTTCAATATTTTTGGAGATAATAAAATATAAAGAAATTAAATTTCATAAATTATGCATTCCATATACACCATGGAAGAAATTAAATTATTATTTAATATATAAATATTATTTTTTTGCGAAATGTGACACTTGTCATTATGATTGTGCAGCTGTTTTCTTATGCTCGGTTGCACCAACGTTAGTTAAATTTTAAATTTGGTTTAAATAAATAAAAGCAAATCGAAGTTATATGTCATATGGAGTATTTGACATTGATGTCAAAAATTAGATACGTTTAAAATTTAACCAACGTTGATGCAGCCGGGCATTAGTGAAAAATATATCAAAAAATTCAATAAATATATGAAAGAAAATTAAATTTCTCAAATATAAATAGAAAATAAACTAATAAGAAGGTATGTTTCTGTATCATCAAATACTATTTTGTACCGTTTAAGAGTAGAATTGGGCGGGAGGTTAAGTGTTGGACACATCAGATTTTTTGTATTTACAGTCATATAAGAATTTAATTGTTTTTAAGTAAATATTTTATTCAATTTCAAAAATTCATTCTTTATTTAAATAGAACTAGTTTTCAGTATTTAAAAAGATATACGAGTATACGAGTATTTTAAAAATAAATATTTGAAATATATATATTTTTTACAAATTTTATTAATGAAAAATTCAAATTAGCTTTGTAGCTAAAATGTAATCACATTTCCCGTATCTGTCAACATTAAATTTTCAAAAATACTTTCTCAGTCTCTCATATTTAATTTACCTTCGACTCTCTTGTTTTTTCATTATTGAATACTTGAATACAGACAATAATATTTCATTTTTCAAGTTTGTTATATAGGAGTACTCGTATTATGAGGTCCAAATTAACTTTTCGTAATATTGTGTAGCAATATGCCAGCAAGTTTGAAACAATAATATTGTCCATTACGTATTTTTTCTCAATTCACAATATGATTAGTGAATCTACGTTCTACGAGAACAATTCAACGAAGTTTAATATTTGAGCATTTATACCAACTAAAATTGAGTTTTCGTCGAACACATGTTCATTGATTTACAAACTAATTAAATTAAGCTTTCAATTGATAATTAATCGACAACAATTAGCGCCAGGCGGTAATGATTTAAGACAGATTTAATCGATAAATTAATTTTCTCCACGTCTCTCTTAAGTCAAATTCCATGCAAATTTCATATTAGTTATGCGTGTATTATCCAAGGACTTTAAACAAAGAAATGCAGTTTAATATAAAGATCTAACAAACAGTTGAACATTCTGCTGACAGTGACAATCGAAGAGAATTAACAATCAAGTCGCCTGCGATGAGTGAAGCGGCCACCCCAGAATGATTTTTATCTGTCAGATGCGCAGAGAAGAAAGAACGTTTTCTGACTGATGGCCGGATACTAGATTGTTGGCTGTGGTTGTACTATTGTTGGGAGATTTTGAATTCTCTGCTGTATGTACTAAACAATATTGTGGAATTATGTTTTCAAGGGTTTTTGACAACTTAAACTTGTGTGGTTTGCTTATGTGTTGCTATGTCTGCATTCGCGACTATGTCCTATAGAGGCGCTGTCTGTTCGCGTAAAATGGCTGATTTATTTGGTAAATTATCTAAAGTGACGTTTATGGTATTGCAAATTGTTATAAGTTGATGATTTGTTTTGAAATCTGTGTAATTTTTGTGATTCTATTATATATTATTATATGAGGGATTATGATAGTCATTATTCACAAAGATGAAGTTTGCGTCACAAGTCCAGTTAACAATGACCATAATCCCGAATATAATACTATACTTTTTCTACTCCTGTAAATTCGGAATTAAATTTAAAAATGATCGAAATTCATTGAAAACACACGTTAAAAAACGTCAACATAAAAATATACGATGACAACTACACTGTCAACTGTCAGACGGCCGTAGCTTGGTGATCCACATCATAACTTTATATTATTAAATAAACAGGAATAATTGATTTCTGATTTTGTGTTTGGCCGAGAATTATAAATCCATTATGCACTGTTGTGAATTATTACTTCTATAATTAATCGAAAAAATAAATAATGGGGATATATTTACACAGGCGTAGAAAAAATTAATTATACGGTAAATATAAAATATTTAATTGAACTCGGCACTAAAGTGCTCAAAAATCGTCATTAAAAGTTCAGAAATCGTCACTAAAGTAACCCATTATACGACTATTTTGAGTAACTCAGTGTTGGCAATAGTTAAATAATTATTGTACAATTAGGATAATTTTGGCGGAGATATTGACGTACTATAGTAAATTTGGACGTAACAAGAAACAAAATTTGCAAGAAGAATTAACTAATTAATTCCGATGACAAAATTAAGGACAAAACACATAATTTTGAGTGTTATTTACGATAACTTCACTTCTCGAGGTTGGCAACACTGACTGTCAGTTTCAATTGACAACTGACAGGTGCATAAATTTAACCTATATTGTAATTTATTTACAGTTTTTTCGTATTTTAGATCACATGGTTTATTTTCTTCGGCCCTGCGAGTCTCGGCAACTAAATTCCATATTCGTGATAAAAAATTGAACTTCCGTGCCTTGATACATAAATAATTATTATTGATAAAAACTAACTATTGCGGTATACGGGGTTGTTCAGAAAATAACCGGAGAGTTTGAATTACGCGCCAACGGAGACATTTAGTGTTATGCAGTTGGCAGCATTGCGTTGCGCATAACCTCCTACACTTGTATTGCTGATACCTCTTTTAGTTTTCGTGGTATTATTATTTGAGTTCAACGTGTTTAAGTGTTTTTGAAATGTGCGATTTTCTGGAGCAACGACGCAAAATCAATTTTTTTTTGTCTATGTCTGGTACGTCTCATCAATGCTCTCTGATGCTGGATCAGTCTGCCATGGGCATCAACAGCTACTACAATTGAATTTATCCTTACTATTGTAATTCAACCAGTGTCAGTATGCAGTCGTAACAGTAAATTGCAATATCCATAAGATGGAAATCACGAAGCTAAATTGACATGCAAATGTACAACCGCGTAAACCATCGCGCTCTATATCACTCCGCCGTACAAATGAGTCCCAACCACAATCCATTTAGCAACCACAGTAACCACACCTGGTTTGTATGTGCGCGTGGGCGGCACGAGATGCCGGGGGAAATGAAGGAGAAGGTACTCACTTGAGTGTAATGGTGACGACACGACGACAGAGTTGGTGGCACCAGGCAGGCGCCTTGTCGCCTCGTGCCAGGCGCGGACGTCCGAACCGCCTCATCATGCTGGTCACGTGGTCGACGTCCGGTCGCTAAGACGCTTCATCTTTTACAAGAGCCGAAGACTTCAAGAGGAGGCTAATTATCAAATGGTTGCTATTTGAAAATATTCAAACGCAAATATGAATTGTCCAATCAGCTAGTTGTACAAGTGCTGGGAGATGGTGGATGGTTAGAATAAGATAGTTAAAGATGCAATTCTCAAAAGTCTAATGGGAACTGATAACAAATATGCATAAAAAAATGACAGCTAGAACAATAAGCATCATTTAAAATTATAGGAATAGTAAACATTAATATAACCTTTACACATATGACAATTCTAATAATAGTATTTGGAAGCAAAATCTGTTATTATTACTTTCTTATACAAAGTATAAGGAAGTATTGGAATCACGAAAAAAATCGCTGACGAGATTTTTGCAGAAATACATATTTTGACGTCCACTGAATCCGTTAAGACCAATTTCTCAATGATGTCTGTGTGTGAGGATGGATGGATGTCTGTGTGCGCAATATCTCATAAACTAGACAAGAAAAACGTGTCAAATAATTGTGCAGTGTCAAAAATATGTGTCTTGTGAAATATTATAAATCTAAGTAATATTTGTATTATTAGTTAGAATGTTTTGCTGACTAGATATTAATAGATTTCTATTTTAAAATAAAGTCATACGCAAGGAACAAATCATACGTGTTCAGTTGGTTTTATTTGTATAAGAAAGTAATGTGGTGCCCACACCAAATTTTGTTTGCTTCTTTTGACAAAACTGAATTATATGTTTAATAAACTAATTTTAATTGCTATGGGAACACACAAATAACAGAAACTGTAATTATTAATCATTCAATATAGATTCACATACCGATAGAAAAATTTGAAACTCACGGAATATCCTCACTTAAAATTGTAATATTTTTTTATTACATTTCTTTATAATATAAGCGCTAAGAAACCCATTGTAGCAGAGCGCATCGTCAGATCTCTAATATTTTTCGAGATACGTCGATTTTTGGTATTTTTCGAAGTACAAATTTAGGGGTCTGTAATTCAAAAAATTACTCGAGATATCTAAAAATTCTCCTCAGTTTAGCGTTTCTGGTGCCTTATATAACAAATTAACAAATTTTTAAAATTTTGAATTTTTTTTTGTATTTTTGTTCAAAATTTCGATTGGCGATAACTCGACAAATATAAATGATACAGACTTGCAGTGTTCACCAATCGATTCAGCTCGTCGAAATACATAAGTATGAAAAGTTTCATAAAAATCGCTTTACGGGATAGAAAGTTAGAGCAAAAAGCCTAAAAATGGCGTTTTTTGTCCAAAAAGTCAAGTGTTACCCATTGACGTTTGGCCTGAATTTGGCCATTTTCAGACTTATGCTCTAACATTTCAACCGGTTGTCCGAATTTTCTGAAATTTTCAGGGTTTATGTATTTCGTCGAGCTGAAACGATTGGTGAACACTGCAAGTCTGTATCTTTAATATTTTATGAGATATCTCCAATCGAAATTTTGAAAAAAAATTCAAAAAAATTTCAAAATTTTCAAAATTTACTAATTTATTTTAAATAGCACGAAAAACACAAAACTGGAGATATTTTTCGATATCTTGTATAGTTTTCGAGTTACAGCCCCTCAAAGTTGCTCTACGGAAAATGTAAAAAATCGTCAAATCTCGAAAAATATTAGAGATATGACGATGCGCTCTGCTGCAATGGGTTTCCTGGCGCGAATATTATAAAGAAATGTAATAAAAAAAATTTACTATTTTAAGTCATATTTGGGGAAATTTGGAAAATATTACAAATCGCCATATTTCGATAAATATAAGACATATTACGATGCGTACTACAGCAATGAGTTTATTCATGTTTAAGTTATACATAAGTAATAAATTTCAAGTTAAGTTTGGAGGAGTATTTAATTTATTTTCTAGTAAACAATTTATTTGTATAAGAAAGTGGTGTGGTGCCCCCACCAGATTTTTTTTTGTAGACATCCATGCATGGAATCTATTGCAAATGGTACATTTTCATGGTTTCCAGTGCTATTTCGAAAGGTCACCTCTAAGTCAATGCTTAACCTCCTTCAACTCATCTGTACAAACAACATCTTAGATGCTCTTCACAATCTCACACCCCAAATTTAATATTTTTTGTCAATTCATTTTAAAACTTATACAATTACTAACACCAATGACTGGTACCACGAGCTCTGTTTTTGGGTGTTTTCAAATAAAAGTGCTAAATAATATATTTCGTCGTAACTTCTATTCGAAGCATTTAATACAATAATTGTACATCGCTAAAACTGATGCTAAAACACTTCTATTAAAACACTCAAAAACAGAGCTCGTTGTACCAGTCAACTATTCTAATTTAGGGCAGGTCGAGATAGAGGCAGAATAATATTTAAATAATAACCAGACTTCGCTCTCATTTTCCTTAAACTATTACTAAACTTCCGTTCAAAATTGACTCCTCTTCTAAGAAGCCTGGTAATCAGTTTATACTATGCCTCAACCCTATTTTTATCTAGCGTAAGATGACAGTTTATTTACTTAACAAACTCATTTACATTACCATTACCCCGCACCAACAAACATAATCATAGAGTCAGCTTCACAGAGTTTATAATGATGCCGGCCCTAAATACAACACAACACAGCACAATAACAATATCCGATAACATGATAACAAACATCACAATTTGTATCTCACAAATAACTAATTATTGACGACCGATAAGGTTCATTTCGTTGTTATTTATGATGGAGATATCGCTGGAAGGATTTAAGGCTGCTGCACAAAACAGGCTAGAATATATTTGTATCTGATTTGGTTGTCGGAACTGTAATATTGAATTTGAAATGAGTTGCCGTAAATATTGTTGACAGTTAAGCTGAAATGTTGTCATGGTATTTGCAGTATTAAACATTGCAGGGAAAAAACAATTACCTCCTGGGTTATATTGTAAATACAATTAGAATAACTTGAGGTTCAAATTATAGAAACAAAGTTGCAGATTTGGTTAAATTTGGATGTGTAACTGTACAATTTGTACTAACTAGAATATGAGGAATGTTTTTAAACAAATATAAACAATTTTAAAAAGGAAACTGATGTGAAATAATGTGTCTGAGTAGTGCTAGACTTTTTTAACCAAAAACTAAAAATAAATAAATATATAACTTCTTCAGGAGAAGGTAACAGTGTCAGAATTACTTTTGCAAGTCTAGATAGAGACCACAAATTAG
The DNA here is from genome assembly GCA_963942605.1 of Poecilus cupreus. NCBI lineage: Eukaryota > Metazoa > Arthropoda > Insecta > Coleoptera > Carabidae > Poecilus > Poecilus cupreus. The sequence goes on from OZ012717.1 coordinate 2,808,152, forward strand.
ATTTGAAAAAAGAAGCATGTAAGTTAGGATACTTGATAGTGAGCAAAATATTGTCTGAAATACAAAATAGTTATTTACATTACAAGCAAGGTAAAACAGTTTTTACTGCTGAATCACCTCCTTGCATGTATTGTACAACATTTTACTTATTACTCATTTGTAAATCAAATTAAAATTTTAACCTAGTCCTGTCAGTTACACGCAACTGTTCTGTCAAAAAATATTTTAAATGATTTCGCATAAGCCTTGTAAGCATTACTATGGCAACGTGTATTGTTAACCTTGTTTACTAACTTGTAAAATTTTTACAATGCAGTTGTCAATTAGTAACTTGTAAAGATTCATTTTCAAAGGCAGTAGAGGGTTTGGGTAAATGGTGTTTACAAGTGAGTAACAAGTAAACGTATTTTAATTTAAGGGAGATATAGGAATCATTCTAATAATTCGATAGTGAGTTTTTAGTGGATGAGCACGTTTTGGGTATCTAGAATACAATTATAATTGTTTCGCGATGATGTCTGTGTGTGTCTGATGGTCTGTGTGGATTTCTGGAGTTACGGTTTCTAAAAAGCTACTGAACTAAAAATTCTGATTTTTCTATATAAAATATTTGTATCCTCTTGGGAAGTGCTGATTAGTTTTTGGTGATAATCCGATAACCGGAAGTGGCAGTTTACTTGAAGCCCTATCAGGTTATTTTGAAATATCTCAGTAAATTATAATTAATGCGAATTTTTTTTATTACAATAATGTTTCAAATATTATTATCTATAATTGTTGTTTGAAACATTTTTCTTTTCTGTCAACATTTATGAATTACAAAACGTAAAAGAAAAATTATATTTTGCATTTTCGTTGAAATCTGCCAACCTGTGCTTTTGAAGAAAAAAATAAAACAACGCTTTGAGAAATGAGCGTTTTTTGATAGTGGTGGTCCATATTCTTGCATTGTTTTATAAGAAATCTATGGCGGGAGGTATTGTGGTGTCCACAACAGTTTATTATCTAATAGTTTAACCAGAATTAATAGAAACTTTACTGCTTTTGGCGGTTGAAAGATATTTAAGAAAGTGAGAAGTGATGATATACCTTGGAGGAAAGAAGATAAAGGAGAGAGCATAAACTTATATAAGTGACAAGGGAAATGTAACCTGTTGAGGGCAGATGCATGCAAGCCATAGTTCTGGTTGCAGTGCTCTCTCCTTTATATTCTTTTCTCCAAGTGATATACATTGATTGTTAATTGTTTTCCAAAATATTTCAATCCTATTTTGTGAAGTAGGCATCAAATGAAAGATTTGAATTCGGGGGAAAGTTATTACTATAGGACAAAGATGCATCACATAAAAGTAAATTACTTACCGTTCTGCTAACCTAGCAACCGGTAAAAACAACATACCGCCTTGTAAACAGGCATGGAAAATTGATAAAAAAAGACCAAGCGTGTAAAAAATAATAACGAAATCAGTTTTGAGCAGTGGCTCATGAATAGCATGATGATATTCTCCTATAATTATTATTATTTTCATTTGCTTTCCTCATTCAGTCGTTTAGTGAAATATGTCTCAGCCTTCGTTTATTATGATAATCTCCGCTAGTGTAGCACTGAGTAACTCTTTTTTACTCAGTAGCTCTAAGTCATCCGCTTAGCGCGATCAGCTGTCGCCCCGCCCAGAGCTGTGTCTGTGCGCTGTTCACATTTACCATTGTTCAGTCCAACGCTGCGGCGAGTGATGACCGCTGACACACACCACGTCCATCCCACACGAGACGTCCACTAAACATATTTCAATCAGTGCATTTTCTAGTGTTTGTTGACAAGTGAACTTTGTTTTGGCTGATGAGTAAGTGCTGCTTTTTGTTGTTCTCACGGAGATTTTTTTGGTAATGCTGTTTTAATAAATCAGTTGCATGATCAAGATTGATATATTATGGATCACTTGATATACGATCAAGTCCCACGACGTCGTAAATTGTTCTGGAGTCTGGAGGAAACGCTGACTGATTTTGTTTGTATTACAACTTCAAGTTGTAAATCACATTTGAAATATGCTTCGGCGAATAAACAACGCTTATAAATATTCTTCCTGAATACATTTGCGTGAAGTATTAAATAACATGCTAATTATAATTTGATACCCTGACAGCTGTTTATATACGAGTATGACTAACATATTGTTACATTGAGATAGGCGTGAGATGTTGAGATAACTTATAACCAAATATTCAACAGTATGGACAATTATTTTCTTTTGTGTAAAGTGTCAAATAAATAACTGATTCGTAAACCGTATCATAGTTCTAGTTATAAATATTAAACAACAACAAATCTAAACTTATTTAACAGTTAACTAGTCACATCCGGTGTATCTAACCACAGGCGTTTCGGATTTTCCTAACTCAGTACTCGGGCGCGTTATTAATATTCATATTTTACACGCATAACTTTATTTTATTTTTGAGTGGAACTGTTTCAAACTTTATAAATCCGAATTAAATGCAAGCTTTTATTTTGCTGTTTATAAATAATTATGGTACTTTAATAGGATTTGAATCAAAATTATGGATATACCAACAATCCGAAAACATAAACAGATGTGTCCAACACTTGACTACAGTATATTATAATTAACTTTCGTAAAGACCAAATAATTTACTTCTAACTTAATGCTTCCTTGTGATTCTTCTTCTATTTATATTTTTGATGAGGTTATGTTTCGACGACCATTAACCAAAATAATACCTAATATAAAAATTACATATAATCTTATAGTATTATTATCAAATATATTACAAGTCTCACTAAGGACGTGACGTCATATTGGTGGAGCAGCAATTGAGGTAGGTCATAGCATATTGAAACGACGTTTGTCAAATATCAGTTGATATAATCTATATTTTACAGGTATATTTACATATATATTCACGGAGAAAATGGATAGTTACAATAGCAAAAATGTATCTTACGTATAGTGACAGCAATTTAGATATTTACAATAATAATATTTATATTTAAATTAGTAATAATTAATAACTTTGTTATTATCCTGAGACTGTATTTTATGAAACTGTTGATAATTTTTATTGTCTTTATATTTTTAATAGTAATATGATGTTACTTTGATTGTTGTAGCAGTAATCAAAAATAATATCATATTACTAATACAAATATAAATATTGTTATTGTAAATATCTAAATTGCTGTCACTAAACGTAAGATAGGTACATTTTTGCTATTGTAATAATCCATTTTTTTCCGTGATTGATATTATGCAAAAATGTCGAATAAAACTATAGTTTCCAGGATTCATAATTATTACTACCACTACTAAATGTACATATATTCACACGCTAAACTATTACTGAAAGTTGGTCATTGCATATCACTTGCAATGCTGTATAATATAAAAGCTCTTTCGTCAATCTGATGCGTCCGCAAATGTGTGATATGATTTTCTATAACACTGTTTTGGAAACTATACATTCTACAACTAAAAACTGTATTGGAACAACTATCATTCCATACGCCGCGTGTGGAATAATTTCGACGAATCAGAGCCGCACATTAGCGCGATATATGAAGTATCTTAATTCTGTTACTATGGTTACGTCTGTTTGTTTTAATTTTATTTATTTGAGTTTGACGTTTTCAACAGTTTTGTATTTGTATTTTTTGTATAATATCCAAAATCTTGTTATAAAGTATAGTCTACAACATGTAACGGAATGGCATATCCCACACTCGCAAACTTTTTGCTCGTGTGGAATATGTGCCATTACATTATTTATTGTAGAATATTCTATTATTACACGCTGCGATAACTGAGCGAACTAACCTAAAAATTTGTATTTCAAAGTTTGACAGTTAAAATATAATTTACTGAATTTATACGAATTAAGAAGATTGGACCCTGATTTATCAGAATTTTACATAATTTTTGGTAAATTCTGATAGCAATGATATTTTTATATAATTTTTTTTTTACATAATTGTAGTCGTCGGCTCGTGGCTCAAACTTCACACTTGTGTGAAATATCCAACTTTCAACACTAGTTATACAATATACTATATCTACGATCGTGCGATATATTCTAAATACCTATTCCATTCATTTTAAATAGGCAATACTTCTATTATAAATTTACCTATATCAAGTTATCCAAATGACAATGAAATTTTTGACGGTAATGTGAGTTATAGTATATTATTATATTCGGAATTGTAATAGTCATTATTCATGAAGATGAAGTTTGCGTCACGAGCCGGACATTATTTATTTATTTTATAAAGGTGTTAAAGTTAAAAATGCTGGCATTAAAATATGTATTTTCATGAAGTACTGAGACACCGTATATCATCATATCATCATCACGCCTTTTACCCATTATGGGTGTGGCACTCTGCTTACGCAGATCTCGGTAAGTGATATATTTTATCGTATGAAGTGCTGTTACCAGCCGTCAAGTCATAGCCCCCAAAGATGTTAGTGGAGGAGGAACCACAGGGCTAAATTTAAATTGGCAACTGTCAGCTGTGGGATTCGAACTGAGGATCTCATGATCCACAGTCCGACACGTTACCACGGAGCTATTTACCCCGTGAACACTCATAATAGAGCAATCCATCTTTCTGCTGCTTATTTAAAATGTAACAAAGCTATTAGAATCGGAATAGTTTTTTAATATCCTTTATTAAACACACGTGTGTACTTCTATTTAAAAACCCGTCATTTCTCCGAATTGTTCCGGTCTCGATGTTTTTGTGAACTTGGCTCGGTCGACCTCAATGCCGAGCTCACTAATGAAGTTCAGTTCAGTTCAGTTATAACGGCGGGATGCACACATCATAACCCTTTGCTGACGGCGCATGACAAATTAAGACCTTAGTATCGTCGCCGCCATTACAGCATGGCGTCGTCACGTGACTTCCGCTCCACGTCGCAGCATGTTCTTCCGGTGGAGTGGATTTCTTCCGCGGTCGATGGAGGAACGATGAATACTGATTGAGTGATCGACGTTGGGAACCATCTACGGCACCAAAATCGACCGGTGAACTTCCGTGTGTGTGTTGGTAATTTGCACGTGTGCTTCAACACTGCTTAGTGTGTTGGTTTGTTTTGGTAGTTCTCGAAAAAGCAATAGTTTGTCTTCTTACTTGAAGCTAATTAGAGAGGCAGTGCTTCAAACCGTGGAAGGGTTCTGAAACTAATGAAACTAATTTTGTCTGGTTTAATAACCGTAGCAGAAGAAATTAACGTAACTAGAGAAATTGGACCGTGTGTGGGCTAAATTTGATGTTATATTTGCCCAAAAACTATGCAACTGAATTCTCGAAAGGGTGTTAGTTAAAAATATATCACTCCGAAAGCTCTACTTTAAACAGAGTGCCACACCCCTACCTGTCACGATAATATGCAATTTATTTATTTTAAATATGATTTTTTGTAATAAATTATATTAAAATAATAATCTACATACTTTGATAATTCGAAAGATAGTTCGTAAGAAAGAAATTTGTTACCTTTTGTATAATAGATAGCGGTGCTTCATATATTTGATTGTCATTCTATTTACTATTTAGAAATATCTAGATCAGACGTCGGCAACCTATTTTGCCTGCTTGTCAAATACAACTAAATTATGATTATTAAGGAGACTTTTTGGGTCAGTGAAAAACAAACTCCATTCATTATAAAAACAATGTTGTCGTATATTTAATTTTAAATACTTTTTTGTAAATCAAAATTTATACAAATGCTAGCAAAATTATTGCTAAATGTTGGAAGATTACAGATAATTCTTTTTATTTGTGGAACTCAAATGCGTCACTCGAAATTATGAAATGGGTTACTTGGTGACCCGTATAGGTCATAGGGTGCCGACACCTGATCTAGTTACTTTAGTTCACCTGACAACTGGGCATAAAGTCCTTTTTCTTCAATCGTCATAATAGTATATTATAAATTAAGGGAGAGAAGAGTATGATTTTTACCTACGGCTTGTGCTTCAATACGACAAAGGAAAAATACACTTCTCGCCTGCGGTGTATATACTATTTTTTTCATGAATAATTATGATAGTTTTTATGTATTTCAAAATTATTTGAATTGAAATATAATTATTGCTACCTTTTATTTCATTAATTATGTTTATTTTTCACATTATTTGAGCACTGTCTCTCACGACAGAAGAGAAAGTACACACTCCCGTAGATAATGTCATGATTTTGATATAAAAATCTAGTTCTTTCCCGTTCGTGAAAAATTTTCTTTTGCATTTTTATTCAACAAGCAAAAGATGTTTTAATTCTTCGCCAGCATGAAAGTGTCTCTTTGGTAACAATTTTTTCTTTGGCGGCATACAAAGTATAATGAAAAATAGTAAAGTTGTAATTCAATAATTTGACAGTTTAAAATGAAACAAAACTAACAAAACAACATATACTAAAGCAACTCGAAATTTGAAAAAAAAAATAAATATATCATCACGCCTTTTACCCATTAAGGGTGTGGCACTCTGCTAACGCAGATCTCAGTAGGTGATATATTTTTGCGTATGGAGTGCGGTTACCAGCCGTTAAGTCATAACCCCCAAAGTTGTTAGTGGAGGAGGAACCACAGGGATAAATTTAAATTGGCAACTGTCGGTAGTGGGATTCGAACTGAGGATCTCATGATCCACAGTCCGCTACGTTACCACGGAGCTATTTACCCCATTTGATGAAAAAAAAAAAATTGGAGTAAATGTGACTTTAGGTGCTTCGCGTGTAATTGCCTAAGTTGCTTTGCTCATCGTTCAAACGTACATGCTCAACACACAAAGTGTCACACTTACTCCTTATAACACAATATACTATTAGATTTATTATCATTTATTCTGGTAAACAACATCTTAGGCCATTCTCGAAATCTCATTCCCAAATGTAATCATTTCCTAATCCATTCATTAAGAATCACTAACACCAATGAGAACTCGAAGATTCAACTTTGGGATAAGCAGAGGTAGACACAAAATAATATATCCATTGCTAAACTTCCGTTCAGAATTGAGTCATGTACTAAGAAGCTTAGTAATCAGTTCATAGTATGCAGCAATTCCTATTTTAACCGTTTTAAAATCATGTTGAATGTCTGCATAAATCTGATAAAATAACAGTAATCGTCCAATTGTCTGGGCATTATCTGGAAGCAAATCAATAAATGAGCAGTTACTATCCCATCATCTTCAAATCGAGCAACAAAAATACGTTTCTTCCAATTTGTCCACCGGAACTATTCGGAATGCTCGCTCTGTCCTCGCAGCAGAGCGTCTCGCTCCTCACAGTGGCGTATTGTTCATGGCCAGAGACCTTTAAACCCCTGCAGATAAGGCTCAGGCCGGTGGTGGTGGGCTGGTGCCTGGTATCGCCTCGTGTCATAGTTCACTTGAGACGAGACTGACGTTTCCCATTGCTGCACGCTGCACTTGTGTTCCTTTGCTGGTGCAGTGCTAGATAACGGGAAGCTTGCTTCTCAATTAGTAACGCATGGAGGTTGAGGGACCTGCTGCATTGATCCACAGAGATTTATATCTTTATTTGTTGGCGTACACCGGGTGAGAGATACAAAGTCGGTTGTAAAAAATATTTGTCTTTGCCTTTGTACGGACCTCAAATATATAGAGCTGTAGCTTAGAAGACGCACATCATCAACCTAAAAAAAAAAACGTATAAATGAAAAATAACTTATAAAGTTTATTGAGGTATGCTAATGTTTAAAAAAAACGACGTAACAAATAAAAGTATATATTAATGCAATTTATAGTGATTTTATAGCCAATTTTATTTTGGTGTTTTAAGAGCAGTGTTTTAAGCTCGGTTTTAGCGCTGTACAATTTTATAAAAAATGCATCAAATAAAAGTGATATATAATACATTTCTCTGTAATTTCTATTTGAAGCATTTTTCTATAAAATAATTTTTTATTATACCTGCATCATAATCCGAGTTTAAAACATGCTACAGCGTACATAAACGCAAGATTAAAACACGCCGTGCTTTAAAGGTTGCTAAGTAACAACAAAAATAATTACTATTAATATCTGTCAAAACTGTCATGACAAACAATAAATGCAAACCAATATCCATCAAACGATATACGTCAAACATAAAAATTATGAAATGAATCAAATTCAAAATGTTGCTTTCCAGTGTTTTTCCAGAATTTGATGCAGGTATAATAAAAAATAGCGTATGACACACGTGTATAAGTGCTTTTAAAGCACTAGCGACGTTAAAACCACTCCGCTTCGCGTCGTGCTCTTAAACTCGACGTACGTGCTTTAAAAGCTTACTTATACACTTGTATCGTAATATACTATTAGAACATTGTACAGCGCTAAAACCGAGCTTAAAACACTGCTCTAAAAACATATAAAAGTAAAAATGTGGACGATAGTCTTGAATACGTTTTATGGAATGGCAACGAATTTAATATTGTCACCGAGATCTATTTTTGACACCAGTTTTAGGCAGGAATTATGAGAAATTTTACTAAATAAATACATGGCTTGAATTATATTAGGTAGATTATTTCCTGAATTTAAATACAAATGAACAAATTACCAAATTGTTTAAATGTTAAAATTTTCAAAATCAAGAAACGTTTGTTTGCTTAGGATATGGTGCAGTGTTTTTATCAAAATTTTATCGTTTGTAAAATCGTCTTCTTGGTGCAAATGAAGCATTTTGATTGACATATAATGTAATGTAAGAAATATTGAAATAAAAAATAAAAACAAAAAATTTACTTGACATTGTATCTGTTTCTTTATACATATCTTAAATTATAATTGGTTTATGATAAATTTATATTAGTAAAGATGGCAAATATATATATTATATTAAATTTCTATATTATTACATTTATCATTAAAATTAAAAGGTTGTGTTGGTCTGCACATAATTTTTTTAATCACTTTGAAATATTGTAACAGGTAAACTTTTGGGAACATCTGGAATAATACCAAAAAGGAATTAAGTATTCTATAAATTGCAGTCTACGAACTTGTTTCAAACCTGTCAATTTGCAAAGCCCAGCATAATACTTGAAAATTTTGGTTTACCGTCAGTAGTGCGGGACCTTTGCAGTGATTGTGTCGTGTGCTGAGTGTCCCAATGAGTATTTCTATAACTGAATCATCAAAATGTAAGTGTACTAGATTATTTGTTACTTTAGCTGTATACACAGTAAACTGTAGCTTTACTGAATTGCCTGCCTAATAGAATATCTAATACATAGTATGATACACTTATTGGAATCATATCAATATGTTAAAATGTCGCGATCCTGACGAATTACATATGAACAACCTCGTTCATACCTAGCAATTATCACTTCGGTGTATGTTATCAATTTGTCTCGGGATTATTTCGGCCATCAGTGACTTAATTTGCCTGTATTTCTTCAAAAGTTGGTTTAATTTGATATACATATTTATTTATAAATTTAATCGACAGACTGTTATGTTTTTTATACAAATGTATTCATATTTTGTTAGAATTGTTATGAATCGATTGGTATAGTCCATTCAGATATGAGCTGAAATAATAAATCAATCCGTTAAAGAGATTCGTAGGTGCATCAATAATTGTTTACTAAAAGGTTCTCGAAAAGACTGAATTCGATATAGTCGAACCATTGAGTAAGAAATATTTATTTTATTCCTTATAAATTGGAAACTATAATGAAAAAATCCGTTCTGCCCCATTTTTTCATACAAGTTCCTAACTTCATATAGTATAGATGTTACCAAATTAAAATTGTGACGTTTGGTGTTTGAAAAGCTGAAAAATTTGCAATCTATGAGTATTTTAAAACAGTTTCTGAAACATAAAATATATTTTTTATTTATTTCACCTATAAAAAATTTAATTTACTTATGTCAGAATAATTTCTTGTGTTATATTTTATTAGTTTTTAGTAGGTATTGGTAGAATTGACTGAAGCTAACTTCATAAATTCGACTAACCTGACATCTGTAGTCATATAAGTTCACTATTTATGATATAAAACTATATCCGAGATTTCGTACCGATTTATATCATCGTGGACTCAGGCCTTGAATGTCTTAAATCAAATGGTAATTTAATTTTCAACAGTGAACCATCAATTACATTTTACACAAAAAATGTAATACGCATAGGTTAGATTTTCGGTGTCCTCATTTCATTCCGCACACAAACCATCTCATGTATCAGATATTTCCACAAACCCCTAACAAATCTCTATTCCATCCACATCCCAAATATAAAACACCCGGTAAACATCCCGGGATTTAGTCTCCAGTCTCCGTTCACTCACTCGTCATCTGTCCAATCGTTCACGGGTCGCTGTTTCGTTGCTCGCGAGACACGTACAGGATGCGTGGGGATTTGCGCGGCCAGCGGTGGCGGCAGAACGTGCCGAACCGCCTCCTCGCGGAGGCTGCGCTGCCGGTTGTATGTACAAATCATTGTAGAACTAGAACCTTTACAGACTAGTAGTAGTGTTGCGGCTTAAACTTCACGCGAGTGGGAGCGGCTGGTGATATAAGACTAGAAAACTTATCAGCGTAGGAGAATGTCACGGGATGTTTGTATTGAAATTGTTGTAACAATAGATCGAAGTTTAGTACTAACTAAACTAAACCAATTAATAAATGTACAATGTCGCCAAATAATAACAACAATGTTGTCTCTTAAAGATAAAAAAATTATAAACAATTAAAATAATACTTATAATTTTTTTTATCAATAGTGCTTCAATTATTATTTTAAACAAAGATATGTGATGCTACAAAATGTTTAAACTGTGTAAAACACATCACGCAGCTAAACATATAAAGTTATTTTATTACATTTTATATAGAATCATACATAAAAAAATTAATTTTAATTAAAAATTCCAATTAGTATATCACAGAGATATTTATCCTTGCTAACCTTTTTTAAATATAATATCAACTGATTTACACAAAATTGTAACTATAAAGATAAAAAATCTGATGTGGCCAGCACATAACCTCCCGCCCAATAGAACTCTTAAACGGTACAAAATAATATTTGATGATACAGAAACATACCTTATTATTTGTTTATTTTCTATTTATATTTGAGAAATTCAATTTTCTTTCTTATATTTATTTAATTTTTTAACATATATTTCACTAAGACAACAGCTTCATAATCACATTGACATGTGTCACATTTCGTAAAACATTGAAAATTTTTAATGTTTCCATGGTGTACAAGGAATGCAAGATTTGTGAAATCTAATTTCTTTATATTTTATTATCCCTAATTCTAATGAAAATTAATAAAATTAGTGTAATCAAAAAAAATGTAAAATTTAATATTCTTCAACTTTCAAAATAACATAAATTGTTGAAAATGGAAATTTAACCATGTTTTTCATGAAAATCTGTTAAGTAAACTGCTACTTCCGGTTGACCAATTTTATCCAAAATCTAATCAGCTCTTCATTTAAATATAAGAAGCAATAATTCACAAAATTGTATTTTTTGGTATTATAGTATTTGAGTTATGCGAGACGAAAAAATTGCCACAGACTACACACACACACGCATACATACATACATACATACATACATACAGACATCATCGCGAAAATAGTAAAATCGTATTGTAGGAACCCTAAAACGTGCTTATTCATTGAAAACTCACTACCTAATTTTTTGATCAAAAACAATACCTCCCTTACCTAGAGGTAGGCGGGAGGTAAAAATGTAAACATAATCTAACATTTTAAAGATTTTTAGTTGTACTATATTTGGCAACACTGGTGGCGTCGTATTACGTTACCATAACAACTGGGGGAAATCTAGGGAGTTTTAGTGAAATTTTAATGTAACATGTCAAAATTAATATAAAAATAATAAAATTTAATATTTAGAAGCATTTTAAAGCATTTTCACCTAATAATTTTTTTCCTAATTTTCCCTAAATTTTCAATTAGTATATATTAGAATGTGATAATCAAATTTGTCAAAAATATATAAATTAGAATGTAGCTTAACTGTTTGCTGTATGTATCATTTGCTACGTACCTATTTATAGTAGTAGCACATGACAGAACCGAAGAAAATCATAATTTACTTTTAAAAATGCCTCTTGAAAAATTACTCCCGATAACGCAGAAGCTAAATACTTAAAATAACTAAAATTATTAATGTGTAGTCTAACGTATGCACTGTAATAATAATTGGGGCCATGTAAATCATAACATAAAGAAAATAAGAACCGAGATGAATGCTGCACGCATTCTAAATCTTATGTTAAGACATTCATAATGAAGAAGCAGAATGTGCTACCTATATCTGCCCCTGTTGAGTGTTCCCAGAATAATGGCTTAAATAAATTAGTTCGTTATTCACAGAACCACTTAATATGTGCTCGTGTTGAATTTATGAAATGATATACGTGTTCTTCTATTTTCGTTTGTGCTCTCTCTAATTCTGATATATTTTCTTTTAATTACACTAATGGAATTTACATTATTTTATGGTGGAAATGTATCATCAAGCTTGTTCATATTTACAGCGTACATATTTTGGTTTACAAACGTTAATTAACGGGGAGAACTGTCTCTGGAAATAATATCGAACGCGCGCTCAACCTAAAATTAGAATAATACTGGAAGTTTCGCATATTTTCGCAAAACAATCACTTTTAAATGACATGAATATATCGTTTATTTGAATTATAAGTATAAAGGTACTAAGCTTTTTCCAAGAGGATACAATTGATATAATACAAAATATCATAATTTTCAGTTTAGTAGTTTTTGAGAAATCGTAAATCCAGAGATTCACACACATACATATATCATTAAGAAATTATTAAAATCGTAGGTATTCTAGGGACCCTAAAATGTGTTAATTCGCTGAAAACTCACTACCGAATTTTTTTGCATGAATCCTATAGTACTTCTGTGACAGAATATGGCGCGAAGTAAAAATGTACTAGTGCGGTAATATTTGCTTCTCGACAAATAATAATGAACTTTACTCTCTTGCTATATAAACTACTATTAATTAATTTGGTAATAAATAATTTATATTAAATTGGTAGGAATTATTATTTTTAATTTTTGTAAATTATCCCTATGTTTACTGATAAAATAATTGTATAATATGAGGGATTATGGTAGTAAATAATGATCATAATTCCAAATATATTACTGTACATTTTCTAATCCTATAAATCAGGAAATATCGTTTAGCATTTCTGAAAATGATCAAAATTCGTTGAAAACACGTTGAAAAACGACAACATAAAAAAAAATACATTGTCAACTGTCAGACGGCCGTAGGAAGGTTGATCCTCATTAAGGCATTAAAATAAACGGGAATATTTCATTTTTGCTTCTGTGATTGGCCGAGAACAGTGAATTATGAATCCGTAATTCTCTGGAGTGAATTATGGCTACTATAATTCATCGAAAAAATTGAAATAATATTATTATATTTATACAGGAGTAGAAAAATGGTTTTTTTTTTCACGACATGGTAGGAAACCTCACCGTTCTTCTCCCAAATTAGTGAGGAAAATGTGTTGGTCCTCTCTAGTGAGGAAAATATAGAAATGTTACCAATATGAATGTTATTTACAAAAAATATATTATAAGAATTATAAATAATTTCCCATTTTATTGAAAATCCTTATTTTAGTGATATACATACTTTAAATTATCTTACAATTATGTCTTATATTTTTCTTTGTCTTATTAAATCACAATTTGCCAACTTATTAAAGGTATTTAAGATTGGTTCATTGACAACACTGCTACACCGCCATGTGTCTGATAACCTAACTTTCAACGTGTCAATCTGTCAATTGTGTTCTCAAAGTGTAATTTTGGTCCAAGCAAATCACTTTTAGTAACATATCGTGAAAAAAATGTTGTGTCTAACAAGAGAGGAAAGCTCGTTCGATATGCCTCACTCGCTGCGCTCATGAGGCAAACTTCGAACTCGCGGGGGAAAAAGAAGCGCTTTCCTCTCTAATTTGACAAATAACTATTATACATTGCTGTCAATAATGTGATATGTAACTATGGTAATAACACATCTCTATATATTTTTTATAAAAAAAACTCTCAGTATAAAATTAACTGGAACGTTTTGAAATTGTTTATAATTCAAAATATTTGTAACCCAATCTATGTTTATATAATTTATGTTCCATGTTTATTTTATAAATATAAAATAAATTGAATAATGTTTCATCAAAAACAAATATTTTGTTTCCAACTTGTGCTGGGTCAACTAATTAAATATTGTTACTAATTAAATAAATATTTAAAAAATAATTTAAACGAATTCAATATTTAGTATATTAATCGAAACAATTTTGTGCAGCAATTTGTTTTAAATTAAAAGTCCAGTTTAAACTAACTGTTAGCATTAAGGGTGATATTCCACCCACTGTCAAGGGTGCACTCTGCACGTGCATTTCAAGTGTCGGTCCTCGGTCTTCGGCCCGGGTTCAAGTTCTTGATTCTTGCCGGGGCTATTTGTGTTTTATTAACTTGAAGTGTTGGGTCGGGCCATGTTTATTACAGATCCTTCCGACGTCCGAGTGGGCCTTGACTTTATGCCTTTGTTCAGTTGTTTCTGTTTCGGGATGTCTACTTCTCTGTTTTTGCAGCATCTGCTGGCCAAACTTTTGGTGGGGCACGGATCCCAAATAAAATATAACGAAATGTTTACTAAAATTTGTCACGGGAAATAAATGGTTGCACTGATTTTCTAATTATTTTAAAACAAAAGTCGTTTGCTATGAAGCAGTAACTGTCGTTGTGCTAGAGCCAAAAACATTGGTGGGTCAAGGGGAAGTTGTTTGTGAATCAAACTACAACAAATATTTGACACTGTTGTTCTGCAAAACAGTAATCTTCAAGATAAACAAAAAGTTGATCGGGAAATTAAGTCTTTGCGTGCGAAATTATAGATACGCATGAGAATGTTATTTACGCAATTAATGGGATACAGACAAGATTATCGAACGCATGTAAAAGTTGCATGAGGCCGTAAGCCGATATAGGTATAGCATAAGTGTGATAATCATGTAGTATCCCACGTATTGTATTGCGTACAAATTTTATTTTCGACCGTTTGAAATTTAGTAAAATAGTTTTTATTTCAGTAAAACAAATATAAATTCGTTAATTTAATTAATTAATTTCAAATCAAAGTATTAACAAACCGGAATTATTTTAAAAATTATAGTAATGCGGTAATATTAAAAAAACGCACTAATGCGGCAATGTATGCCCTTAACTGCCTGAAATGATTGGGAAAAGTAGGATATATCGAACGAACGTAAAAAATAAGTTTTTTGCCACACCTGTACTGTAAGTTACCCATTAATAACAAAATTTAAACACAGTAAGTGGAACTTTTATTGCACAGTTAGTTTTCATGGTTACATTATTTACTTACCGTCCACGGTGGATGGTAAGTGAAACTTACCGTTCATGGTGGACGGTAAGTAAATATATATCATTCAAATTTTATTTCTAACCTAAATCTGTCAGCTGTTAATTTTGATACATATTTTTCCTTTTCTTATATTTACGCAGGTATTGCAAAAAATATCTTACTAACCTCGAACTGTAAGTGATTTATTAGGTCTCGAATGTTTAGGAAATCTCGACCCTACGGGTCTCGACATCCCAAACTACATTCTCGACCTAAAAACTATCACTTACAGTTCACGGTACGTAATATACTATTTTCTACGGCCTTTGAGATTTGAGATATTTACTTGTTGTATGTTTATTATTGCTAAAGATACATAGCACTTTGTAAACTCATTTTCTTATCTAACGGTAACCATAGACAACAAGAGGTATAAATTCATATCTAACAGTTCAGTCAAAAACGATGGTATTGTTTCATAATCTTTTCGCCAATCCATAACCAATTTATATGATACCTCATATTTCTTTCTCGAAATTTCCGGTAATAAACATTACTTTCGTAGCTTCTAAAATATCTAGGGATGTTAAATTAAAAAATTCTTCTTGGTCACTTTACATTTTTATCTCATAAAATCTTGAAACTTGACATTTCTGAAAAATCTTTATCTTTTCTTATGTAGCTAGTTGTTCAGATACTCATTGTCATATTAAAGTAGAGAAATGAAGACATCTTTATTATTAAAATATAAATTAATTAGAAAATAATATTGTGGTCGTAGAAAAAGTTTAGTCTAAAATTAGTATCATTTCATGCTTGTTGTACAATATACTATTACGATTTACTGAATCTTAAACCTACCTAGTCTCTGGTCAAGCACGTAAAAAAATTTTACAGACTGATATTTATTGTGTACGTGTTCAAAGATTATTCCGATCAAATAGTTTAATATATTGTCCTGTACGCTACAATAAATGTAAGATTGTTTTAATTATTTACGATTCAGTATATCATAAAACATTGTATAATGCTCGACCATAACATACATCTACAAACTCATTAGGTTCCGTGTTCCGTGGTCGCCAGAAAAGTTGCAATGTTAATTACTATTAACTGCTGTTTGTACCTACTCGTATATTACTTAGAAAAAGAACGACTACACATGTATATTTTTTGGAAAACGGCTTTCAAAAATATATCTTTAATCAATACGTTCCGCGGAAAGTAAACATAATAATGTTAGAAATTGTTTGAGACTCCAATACAATCGTTTTGTTTGCATTAAAATCTATCCTTGGCTTAATATAAAACTCGAGACAAATATTTATCATCTTCAAGGTGAATCACGAATTTTACAATTTATTTAGTGAATAATTCATTCCATTAGCTCATAAATTTCTCCCCTGTCTTATTGTTAGCTTTTTTACGATTACAAACAGAGTTGACATTGCTTTAAATATAACATTCTATTTCGAAGTTGCTAAAATTTCTGACACCGTTTTGAAGTCGAGTATAAAAATAGCACCGGATTTTTTGCCAGCTACCAATGAGCAATATTCTCAGATTTAGCGGGAAAGGCAACATGTGTGCAAAAACAATGACAGCTAGAGGTTTGACAGAGTTTTGTGTTAGTGATACTGCAACCAGAAACCGTGCAAGGTTCTCGAATGACAGCGACTTTTTTTAGAAATATTGTTTTGGTTTAGTCGAGTTTCAGCAAAATCTGGTGGATTTAACATGATACTTTTTACTAATTAGGCTCTTTTTAGTAGTCATATAACAGAGACCGAGAATAAATTGAAAATAATTTGACACATTTTACGAAAAGTTTGAAGGACAAACGAGAATTATATTTAATTAGAGTATTTTTTGATCCACAAATTCAAAATAAAATTAGGTAATGCACTTAACATGTATTATAGCCACTGTCATACTAACCTAACCTAACTATCTGACATTTGTTAAGAAAAGCAAAAGCTACAGATATCATCGCCAGGAATAATCTCTAAGCTTTATTGTCAGAGGTAATATAACAAGTAATTATTAATCATATTACGAGCCTATATTTAATCAGAGAATATAATGAATAATTATTTGTTGCGAAGCGGATTGAAAACGGGAACGCACCCTAAATGTACTGAACGCAACACATCGAGTGTACTAACCTAAGTTTTGTTATTTTGAAATAGCACAGTAACTACAGATACGATTTAAAGCAAACTATATTTTAGTTATCTGCATACTACTATCACAAATACTTTAAATTACAAAATAACGAGTACCTGTCAAAAATTTACCTTAGGAACCGACCAAGACACGGTGATAATTTCATTTACATATTATTATCGCTGTGATCACTGAAATATAATAATAGTTCACTGAAATATAATAATAGTGGAATCGTCATTGACGTTGAAATTGCGAGCCGAGAGAAACTACTAGTTGAGGGCTATAGATCATTTTTCTATAGAGTATTTAGCAACTGCTCAATAAACTAAACAAACGCATAGAAACCGTTGATTTTACATAGCAACCGCTCAATAAACACATAGCAACCATTCTACAAACAAGTGTTAGGGAAAGAAGAGTGGCCCACGAATCTATCTGTCTCAGGCTCGTTTTTCGCTGTTGTATCGTAAAAGACTATAAGTGCGTATTCCAAAATTACTATTTTTCAGTGGCTGTGATAGATAAAAAAGAGATGATCAATGTTGATTCTCTATGATAATTACAGTTATGTGACAAACAATGACACATATTATTGTATTTAAGAAATGTCAAAAAATTATCAAAGTAATAGAGCGCCCAAGAATATGTTTTATAAATAAATAAATATAAATATATCATCACGCCTTTTACCCATTACGGGTGTGGCACTCTACTTACGCAGATTTCGGTAAGTGATATCTTTTTTCGTATGAAGTGCGGTTACCAGCCGTCAAATCATAGCCCCCAAGGATGTTAGAGGAGGGGGAACCACAGGGGTAAATTTAAATTTGTAACTGTCGGCAGTGGGATTCGAACTGAGGATCTTACGATCCACAGTCCGACACGCTACCACGGAGCTATTTACTCCCTTAATATGTTTTATATAGTTTGAAAATGAATTGTTTTCTCATATGGGTAGAAGATGTAGGATCAATACTGAATATTCCAAACAAAGCTGAAAATTAGTTATTAGTGAATTTTCCACATGGCATAGCACTTTCATTTCATCATTTCCATGGCCTGCTTCCCGCTTCCCTCGAAATTCCTTTCAAGAAGATTTCACACGGTTTTAGAGCTGGTTTAAGTTACTCAAAGGTCTCCAGTCTATTGCTTGCGAATGGAAGGCAAAAGGAGCGGGCAAGGCCCTTGGCAAATGGGCAGCGGTTGTGGATATCGTTTGGGACGACCCGGTGCGCATCAGGGACTGGGCTTTACGCCTGTCAGCGGAGATATTTGCAAGTCTGTTTAGTGGGGGCTGTGTTTGACTTGACCTGAATCGTCACACCCCCACAATAATACTATAGTATCTCATTCATAAATTCATTGCTTTGGAAATTTTACATATTTATGGTTGTCTTGTTATACTGAATTCCACTGAATATGATATTCCTGTATAAAAACTTATATATGGACAGATAAATTTAAAATAAATTTTACTTTAAAAAAATCGGTAATATTTAAAATAATTGCATAATAGTTATTTACTTTACAAATGGGCAAAGTAAAGAATTACCTACGAGAGAAATTTTAACACATGAAACTGAAGGCTGAGTGTAATAATTTTGCCCACGTGTGAAGTATAACGTTTTATCCAACATCTCTTAATAGAGGCAAAATTTATTTATAATGTCCATCGAAGTAGTTACCAAGGTGTTGTGTGTAATTTTTATTGTTATAAATAAAATAATACTTACTAGTACTTTTCTTTTCTTTCTTTTTTCTCAAAATTATACCCACTAGTGGGTAATTTGTTACTTTCCTTGTTTAAAATCGCCATAGAGCATTTATTGACAGGTGTTGGATAAAATAAAAAGTACAGATCAAAGGATTACCCAGCTATAGGACAATTTTCTATGTTCAATGTTTTGTATTGACGATATTTCAAATAAAAAAAAATCTGGTGTGGGCACCACACTACTTTCTTATATAAATAAATTGTTTACTAGAAAATAAATTAAATACTCCTCCAAACTTAACTTGACATTTATTACTTATGTATAATTTCAACATGAATAAACTCATTCTTGTAGTACGCTTCGTAATATGTCTTATATTTATCGAAATATGGCGATTTGTAATATTTTTCAAAATACGGAAATTTCCCCAAATATGACTTGAAGTTGTAAATTTTTCTTATTACATTTCTTTATAATATTCGGGCCAGGAAACCCATTGCAGCAGAGCGCATCGTCATATCTCTAATATTTTTCGAGATATGACGATTTTTTATATTTTGCAACTTTGAGGGGCTGTAATTCGAAAACTATACAAGATATCGAAAAATATCTGCAGTTTTATGCTGTTCGTGCCATTTATAATAAATTAGAAAATTTTGAAAATTTTGAAATTTTTAAATTTTTTTTTTCAAAATTTCGATTGGAGATATCTCGTCAAATATGAAAGATACAGTCTTGCAGTGTTCTCCAATCGATTCAGCTCGACGAAATACATAAACCCTGAAAATTTCAGAAAATTCGGATAACCGGTTGAAATGTTAGAGCAAAAAGTCTGAAAATGGCCAAATTCAGGCCAAACGTCAATGGGTACCACTTGACTTTTTGGACAAAAAACGCCATTTACAGGATTGTTGCTCTAATTTTCCATCCCGTAAAGCGATTTTTATGCATACTTATGTATTTCGACGAGCTGAATCTAACTAATAATACAAATATTACTTAGATTTATAATATTTTACAAGACCCATATTTTTGACACTTCACAATTATTTGACACGTTTGACACATAAATATTAAAAATGTTTTCGTTTTTTACCCATTGTAACTAAGATTATTGAAATATATTCTTGAATATGAATTTAGTTTTTCTCAAAATTAGAAGCATGTACAAGAAAAGTGCAAATAACATTTTATATTCCAAATATTATTGCTAACATCTTTTATTTGAAACTTTTTCTGTAAGCTTATTCTATTTTTGAAAAAAATTGATTTTATTGTTTTCTGTGTCCAGTAAAGTTCCTCTTCCGGTTGTTCAGTTTCATTCAAAATCAACTCAGTTCTTCATTTTTTCATAAAACTTATAAATTCCAAGTTTCGTTCACATATCTTGTCTAGTTCATGAGATATTGCGCGCACGGACATCCATCCATCCATCCTCACACACAGACATCATTGAGAAATTGGTCTTAACGGATTCAGTGGACATCAAAATATGTATTTCCGCAAAAATCTCGTAAGCGATATTTTTCGTGATTCCAATACTTCCTTATACTTTGTATAAGAAAGTAAAAAGAATTCATAACGTCGATATTTTCATTATATAAATTTAGCACAAAATCTTTAACAATAATTTTCATGCCGATCTTTGTGGCGTACTGGCTGTCACTGGACTAGCAAGCCAGAGGTCGTGGGTTCGAATCACATTGAAGAGCATGGTCGTTGTTTTTGTTCACATGAATCAACCACTTGTTAAGTAGTATATGATCAATAGTCAGTCCGCTTATCATCTTCATAAAAAAAAAATGTTACATATTTTACACCTCAGAATAAATGCACTATAACAGCTGCTATCAAGTTAATTTGTCAGAACAATACCCGCTTTAATAAAATTTCATTAGACATTATTGGTTTTTTATTTAAAATAGGCACAACAATTATTAACTTTAAATAATGACATTATATTATAATTAAATAATTTAATATCGAAGCATTAATAAAATCCAATAGTAAATAGATTTATCAAATTATAAATCACTAAATATAATTTATTTTAATTTAATATTGTTTATCCAACACCTCTCAATAAATGCTCTATAACTATGGCGATTTTAAACAAGGAATGTAACAGATTACCCACTAGTAGGTATAATTTTGAGGAAAGCCACTAGTGAGTATTTTTTTATTTATAACAATAATAATAACACACAACACCTTGGTAACTACTTCGATTGACATTTTAATTAAAAAAATTTAAGCATGTCACTGTCAAATAATATATCTTTAATAAATTTTGCATTTATTGAGAGGTGTTGGATAAAAAGTTACACTTCACACGTAAGCAAAGTGCAATTACCCACTCGATAAAATTATCACACTCAGCCTTCGGCTTCGTGTGCTAAAATTTCTCTCGTGGGTAATTCCTTACTTTGCCCACTTGTAAAGTAAATAACTATTAATTTACTGCCCTCAAAAATATTTCATCTTCACGTAAATATTTAAATTAATTTTGGGACGGAACAGGGTAGTCAAGAATGCGATGTGGGGTTGTGATGACCCATGGAGATTGCAGCACTTCCTCTGCCTGTCATTCATTCGGAAATGACGACAAACACTTGACCTGAACCGCCTCATGTGCTACTGTTCACCCAGCGGAAACTGCCTTGTCACACGATACACTCGTTCATTAATATTGCATTCGACATTTGCCGTGGTGACTTACTTCCATAATAGCATAACATAGCTTCGTTGTATCTCTCTCTGATAAGATGAGGTTTATAGCAAGTTACACAGTAGCACTTGGTTTATTATTGTTATTATTATTAGGGCCGATATTCCCATCTACGAATAAACTTCCGAAAAAGTTATTCGTTGAATTAATAAAAAATACACATAAAAAAAATGACAGCTAGAACAATAAGTACCATTTGAGTTATGATTTCGATGCGATCTTTTTCATTTATTCGGCAAATAATTTATTCGGTACTTTATTCGTAGATGGAAATATCGGCCTTTAATATTTTTAAATCTCTTTATATTATTTCATGTGTCGAGATTGGGTTCTTGTCTTATGTCAAATTGTTTATCAGTTCTCTGCATCTTTTCTGTTGCCCGCTTTTATCTTTACTTTTTAAATAAATAAATAAATAAATATATCATCCCGCCTTTTACCCATTATGGATGTGGCACTCTGCTTACGCAGATCTCGGTAAGTGATATATTTTTGCGTATGAAGTGCGGTTACCATCCGTCGATATTGTTTCTGCTTACTTTGTTTATTAATAACTATTTATTGTGTGAATTATATGCACAGAAAAGAATGCTTCAGAACAATTTGATAGGCTTGATGCACACACGATCAACTACAACTAACTATAACTAACTAAAACACACGTGTATTATACTGCCATCTATGTTTTTTAAATTAAAGGAACAATTCAAAACTGCTTATATTTTTCATACTTATGTTCTCATTTCTGAATATATATATATATATATATATATATATATATATATATATATATATAAAATAATGAAGTAAAGTAAGAAATAACTTCTGCTACCCCTGACCAATCAAGAAACACATACAACATTCGAAATACATACTTTGCAGAAATCTATACTGTAATAGTATATTGTACAACAAGCGTGGAATTGTACTCATTTCCGACAAGTTTGAAATGGGCATTCCATACGAGTTGTACACTATACTTTTTCTACGACCACGATATTATTTCCTAATTAATTTATATTTTATAAACAAATTTATCCCGTTTTCACCATTCCAATATTTGACAATTCTAAATAAGTATCCTAGCAACGGCACCTGTACTGAAATGAAATGATGTGTATTGAAATACTCACAAAACAAATTCATTTCTAACAATGCTTGCAACGTACCTCATTTCCCTAGCAACAACAAACATACAATAAACAGATTTCTAAGTGGTCGTAGAAAAATATGTTTTTTTCTAAAAAAATACGAAAACATCGTTTTTGATTGCTGCAAGCTATAAACATTTTTTTGTATAACACTCGAATTCCTTGATGCTAAATGACTATAAAAATCGTTTATCAAAACAAAACTATGCAGAATCTTTTCATTTTTAACGCGCCATATCTAAAAGTGTTTTAATTTAAATTGGCTCTAAAAAAATTTTGACGTCTCACACCAGAATACTCGTATAAAGCAATCTGCACAATTTGTTATTTTAAAAACCATAGTCGTGTAACTTCAATTCAAAAGCTCTATTTCTAGATTTTGTTACAGTATTAGTTCATCTTTAACTTTGGTCTCTCTCAATAGCAAAATATTCCTTTAAAACATGTAAATGGCAACATCACCTCTATCCATAGTTTGATTGAATGTTTTATCGAGTATTTCATGATAATTTAAACGGTATTAACCAGTCACCAGTCCATTAGTAAACTCTAGTTCCGGTATTGATTTATGTTTCCGTAAATTATTTGCTCTATTTTGCAGTAAACTAGGGCACGCTTCGCTCGGGGGTCTGCACAATAAAATAAGCCCTCATTAATTATTTAAAATTCAGCAGATTTGAAAATGAAGTACACTTAATTCCATTTAAAAGTTCAAAGGTACAATTTTAATATAAATTACAAATCAGTCGTGGATTTCGCTTGAATAAGATTATGAAGATTTGTCTCGTTAAATTGCAATGAATTTCAATGAGGTCTGATGAAACTAAATTGATTACCTTTGTGTTCAGTGATTTTAGAATTCTGTTATTTATAATTTAATCGGGTCAGTATTGTAAAAATGTTACTTTTTCTTTTTTAAACTTTTGTTTGATTAGGAAAAGTCGAACAAGTAGAATGTTTCCAGAAGGAATGTCCCAAATGTCAGAAATAACTTTTATCGAAAGATTTTACAAAGTTTTCAAATAGAAAACTTTGGTTCTAGTAAATTCAATCTAAAACATATACGAAAGATAAAAACACTCCACCTATGTCCACAGATTCATTTCTACAGGGTATTCGGAAAAGTTGTGATGAGCTTTAGGTAAAAAAAATAATTCTGTGATTAATTCTAAGTCAATAATCCTAATGAAAAAAATTTGTACAGCCCTAAATTGTTACGCATTATGTGCAACGTCAATAATGCATCTGATTTTATTTCATATAATTTAAGGTCAACCATATGGGCTGAAGATAGCGCAAGATGAACATGACTTTTTTTGAAACAATATATCATTATTATAATAAATGAAAAATGTAATGTTTTATACCGACATTTATAGATAAAAGTCCAAAGTTTTGTAATAAATTTTAAATAGCTAATTTTGTTTACAAATTATACATGAACATAATTTTGAAAGTAGTAAAATATATACCACACATTCCCATGAACGACTACAGTAATGCAAATAATATGTATATTTATAAATAAGATCGTCTATAACATACTAAAATTATTTTTCATTTGAATTTATTTCTCAAAAACTGTAAATTCAAATTGAAAATAAACTTAGTATGTTATAGATGATCATATTTACAAATATACGAATTATTTTCATTACTGTAGTCGTTCTTGGGAATGAGAGACACAGTATCAAAGTTTTGAATTTTTGACCAACTAGACTTCAACGAATATTTTTTTACAGTTTAATGTTTCAGTTATCCTTTTCATCCACATATATATAAATACTAGAATGTGCAAAGACCTTACTGTAATAATTGTTTTGTTTTTCGATAAGAATAATTGTAAGAAATAATTTATTCAAATTTGAATTTGCAAAACAAAATTCATGGGAGTGAACGAATCCAACCTGTGAAATGTACTTCATCTGACACTGCAG
Organism: Poecilus cupreus; assembly: GCA_963942605.1. Classification (NCBI taxonomy): domain Eukaryota; kingdom Metazoa; phylum Arthropoda; class Insecta; order Coleoptera; family Carabidae; genus Poecilus; species Poecilus cupreus. Next base: position 2,833,311 of record OZ012717.1, read on the forward strand.
TGTACAAGTCACTGTAAAAAATCCATGAAATTTTGACGGATGGAGGTTGTTGGACCATAAAGAATATGAAAATAAATTAAGAATACAGAATTTGCTGTTTAAAAAAAAATAAAGCATGTTTGACCTTAAACTTGTACATGACGTTATCGCCAACTTCGAGTTAAATATGCTTGAAATTAGTATTAAGAGATGGCGCTGATCGCAGCACAAACTCTAAGATAATATTCTCGCCCATCATTTCTATTATTTGCAGCTGTTTCCATTTGCGACAATTTTTTGTACACAGTATTTAAAAATCTAGTTCTTTCTCATATTCAGCGAGAACCTCAGCCACCGCATTTATGGAATTATAATTCTGGCAAAAGAAAACGTCTGAAAGAGACTTAATGTAAAAAACAAAAGACTGTACAGTTTTCCATCTGAATCTCTTTGCAGACGTTGTTTCATCCAAACAAAACGCGACAGAAAACAGATATAAAGTAATGATTTAATCTTGTTTCTCTGAAACATTCTAACAGAACCTCCCGAGGTAAGAATACCCTATTGCGTCTACCTTTTCCCTTTGACCTTAAATTTGTTACGAAAAGCAAACGAGACATAAAAACCTTAGTTGCGATGCCACTCGACGACACAGGGCCGTATTACACAATCTTGAATTTATGTTATTTTTATTTATAACAGAACTATTGGCGATATCGTATTCTATTTTAATATAATATTGTATATTATTATATGAGGGATTATGACAGTAATTATTCACGAAGAAGAAGTTTGCGTCACGAGCCGTAGGCGATTGATACAAATCATCCGAGTGAATAATGACCATAATCCCGAATATATAATACTGTACTTTTTTAAATTTAAAAATTTAAATTCGAAAATAACGGTTAGCACTTCTGAAAACGATCGAAATCGGCTGAAAACACATTTTAAAAAATGAAAACATCAAAATACACAATGACAACTAACTACAGTCAACTGTCAGACGACTGTAGCATAGTGATTCACATCACGACTTTAAAATAAACATCAGGAATAATTGATTTCTGGCTCTGTGATTGGTCGAGAAAAGTGAATTATGACTAATATAATTAATCGAAAAAATTGAAATAGTGGGGATATATTTACACAGGATTAGAAAAATTTCATTATTTTATTTTTTCTTTATCGTATTATTCTACAAAAACGAATGCGGAAAAGTCAACATTCTTCTGTGCCGCGTAAAATTATTATTATTATTACTATTTTTTTAAAAGTGGTCTCAACTGCTGAGGCTATAGCGGGCAGTGTTGCTTAACTTGAGTTATCAAGTGAACCGATTTCAGCGTTACCTGCCATGGCCATTCCCATTATTAGCTTTATTTCACACTGCATCACATTCGCATGTTTGATTGATTTCAGTCCGGTAAATAATTCTTAAAAAATGTTAGAAATGTCAACAAAATATAATTGGTTGCTATAATTTTTTTTATTAAGATCAAGACGATCTTATTATTTTTAGGAAAGAAAGAAAGCTAACTTTCTTCCAAAAATGCGACACAGGTATGAAATAAACCGTTGTGCGTCATATGTCCGTTAATGATTTTATGTTCGATTATATTATAAAATAACATGTTTATGATATTATTTAGCGGCCATAAAGTGGCTCTTTATGGTTTAGTCCGATAAAAAAATTAACAATATACCAACTTGGTAACTATGTCAACGTCATATGTCTAAACTAAAAAAAAAAAAAAAATCTGCAATGCAGTCGAACTATTGTACGTAAGATGCACATTATAGGGTTTGATTGACTTGCCCTTTTATGTGCTTCGTCCATAAAACCCTGAATTATGTACTTGTTACATAAATATCTATTCAAGGTACTCGTGAAATCTCCCACTTAGTCCGGGCCTGTTCTGAGTCAATCCGAAGAAAACACAGAAAACAGAAAAGCAGACGTCAGCAATCGTTGTTGTGTTTCTAGCATTTTTTAGTCGTTCTCCAGTTCTCGCACACTTCCGCTGTGAAATGCGAGCGACTGAGACGTTTCGTCGTTTGACTAAGTTTTTATCTTATCCGGTGCACAAAGACGCGCACGACGCCCGACGCCGCGACGGCACGCGTGCATTCATCAGCTTATTAACATTAGCGCCGTAATGTCAGAGAGGAAGAGGAAATTACCGCCCCGTGCTTTGTGATTGGTTGGAGAAAAAGTCCCGGTAATTCTGAACATCTGAACGCCTCCAAGCCTTGTTTACGAAGTCGTTGAAATAATACAATTATTTTCTGTGATGTCTAATAGAACAATCTGGTTCTGGTTACATTTGCAACGTTTAGGCTGAGGGAGAAAGAAAAGGGGACTTTTCTAATTATTTCATTATTTTTTTGTATCTGTTCAGATAAACTAGTTTTGTAGACCGTAAGTAGATATGTAGTAGGGACTTTTTATGGTTGTAGGTTGGCATTATCGTTTTGCAGGCTCTTGCTGTCAATTTATTGCGTTGAATTTTTTTTTTTTTACAAATTTTGGTAAAACCGTAGTTTACGGCCAATTGTAAAGTTAGCTACGGATCGCCAATGATTTTTGGTAGATATGACAGTTTGTGGTTGTGCAAGTCAAACAACAAAAACCTAGTAAATTTGCATTCTGAAAATGCCGTTGAAGAAATTCGTGTTTATTCAACCTTAAAACTAAAATAAATCTTAGTTTCTTTGCTTTTTTAAATTGTTTTTCTATAACTATGACATGGCCAATTGCGCTGTACACCCTGCTCGTATGGACTGCACGCCACTGGTGTGTACCGATTTATTTATGTGAAAATGTGTCAAAATCAACGTTTTAGTACAATTTCATCGCCAAAAATTAAAGTTTATACTATGAATTCATGAAATAATCTTGACATATATTCCTCGTGCTAAAGAATTGAATCGATTAAATTTGATGTCTAGCTTATTTATAAAATTTTGCTTTTAAAAAAGTGTTATCGTACAAAATAATTTCAAATTATTATGTACTCAAACACTTTTTAAGCAAAATTTTATGCATAGTTAGACATGTCAAATTTAATCGATTAAATTCTTAGCACTCGTGATATAACTATTGATTATTAATAATAGTAAATCATAATAAAACAAAGAATGCAAATTTAAACAAATAAGATATTTTTTAAATAGGTGGCACTACGAACGCAGTCCGTTTTACACTCACATATTCTATTGAACTGAACAAGGTGCTTTTGTAAATGTAAGCTGTCATCTACAATAAAAATAATATCAAAATAAAAATACACTGTATTTTTAGGTTAATAACTTGAACGAGTAAACAGAAATGAAAACGCAGGTCTCTCGATTGTTGCCTTGTGTTAATTCACCTCTATTCTCGACCAATCAAATTCAAGAATATCATCACCCTTTCTTACCCAACAATGTTTTCGAAACTGAAATGAACTATAGTGAATAGTACATTGCTGTCAATCATCTAAAGAGTTAAACTATAGTAATAACACATTAATATGTATACAGTTAAAAAAAATCTCCCGGTATAAGAATATATGTTGATTTTTTAAAGGTTATATCAAATGTATGAATTGTATCACCGATTTTCTGAACAAAACAAATGAATTTTTTATATTTAAATTTGAAATTTAAATTTCCCGAAGCTATTTATTAAAGATGTTTCAAACATAAAAATATTTCTGCTATTTAATTTATGAACAAATTAAAAAAAAATCTTGTGTTATTTTCGTCAAGAAACTGATTTATTTGTGCTCTTATTAGCAAAATATACTGACACTTGTAAATCTGCAGGTTCTGGACTAACGATACAAATAACTATACACAGAATTGTAAAAGTAAAAGTGGTATTGAACCTTAAAATATGCTTCGTTACAGCGTTTTAGGCTTTTGACTGCTATATTTGCTGTCTCCATTTCACTCGTTGAGTTGCTGTCCGTTATTAGATTAATCCATTACATTGTTAATTATTTCCAACGTTTCTTTTGTCTTGTATTCTGCTTAAAAACCATATTGCTTCCACATATGTCACCAAGCATTCCCTTTGCAGTTTTGTCTTAATTATTGACCAACCCAAACCACGTCTGTCATTTCAACCGTCTCGGGTCATTGACGAAGCGAAGGACAAACCAAACCATAAAACCTAAATCTCTCAAATCTCCACATCGACCTAACCTACAATGGTCTGTAGACTAAAATGTGTTCTACCACACCCGCTCCTGACGATTGAGAAGGCGCTAAGCCCATCACCCCAGATCACATTACACATTTCATGTAAATATCGTTCCAGTTTCTTCGTTATGATTTTATAGTTCTACGAAGTGCTTGACGTTGACAGAGCACAAACAATAGTTGGTGCTGAATTTGTGGTACTCTGCTAAATGCATTGTTTTAAACTTTAGTCGTAATCCATCCTTTGATGGGCAAGCTGCACGTCATTAGACTAGGTCGAGTGTTTATGTATTTATGCATGTTTTAATTAGGGCAACGAAGAATTGAATTGAAAGGTAATTAGTATAATTAATAGTGGTTAAAAATAGAACAGTACAATGCAGATATTACAGTCTGCATGTGAGGTCTTACGCAATTTTGTTTCGCAGAAGAATATTAATAGAATAAATAGAAATGATATTATGTTATATATATATATATTAAAAGTACCCTGTATACATCGCTAAAGACCTTATGTTTTCAAGCCCAAGGCCGGTTGTATTCGAAACACCCGTAAAATATGCTTTAATCAAATTTCACGCTGTTATTATCGCTATATAAGTCTAAATTATTACGTCATTTATGTATTGCATACCGGGTGTCTACTTTTTATATAGGACATAGGAAATACAATGTTAAAACTTTCATTAGACGATAGTTTGTTCCTTATGAATTTTAGAAAAAAAAAATTCACTTATTTATGTTATACATTCCTGCTCATGAGATAGACGAAAATTAGATGTATAAATTTTAGTTGTTCCCAGAGTGTCATGGTAAACAAAACATACAAACAGTCGTATTGTATGAGTTTGACAGATTGCATTTGGCATAGTTTAAATGATTATTGACTCATTTGTTATTTATAAATAGTAAATGTGTTCATAATTACTGAGAAATAATTTAAACAAGTCAATAATCATTAAAACTATATCATATGTCATCCGGCAAACTCAAACAATATGACTATTTTACTGTTTATGATGGCACTTTGGAAACAGCTAAAAATTGTATATTATATTTTACGTTTATCTCATGACAAATGTATTATCAATAAATTTAGGCTCATTTGCTACAGTCTGAGACGGATTAACCTATTTTAGGGCTCTAGACATTTTTTCCTGTCGGCCCCTTTTTGCGAAATAAATCGAAACTTTTATTTTATTTTTACATATTTTTTTTCCAAGTGGACTGTTTGTCATTCCATATTTATGATGTATTTCATACAAAGCAAATAATAAAAATATAAATAAAGGAGATTACAACTTATCATTATTACTTTTTGAAAACATTGTTTGTTAAAACAGCATACAGTGGGAGGTTATGTGCTGGCCACATCAGACTTCTACACATTGAAAATATTTTTCATCCATATTCATAATATTGCATGAATAATGATAGAAACAATATTGAATTACTTGTTGACTAGATTATTTATGTGGGCTAATAAATTAGATCAACCAACTAAAGACCGATTTCTCCGTCTACGAATAAACTCTAGATAAACTATTTAACGAATAAATAAAAAATATATCATCAAGAAATTAAAAAAAATAATATAATTTGAGCTATTATGTAGATGCAATATTTTTTTCTACGACCACTTGGAAATCTGCTCATTGTATGTGTGTTGTTGCTAGGGATATGATGTACATTGCAAGCATCGTGCGAAATGAATTTGTTTTGTTAGTACAGGTGCCATTGCTAGGATACTTATTTAGAATTTTGAAATAATGAAAGCGGAACAAATTTATTAGTAGGAAATAATATCGTGGTCGTAGAAAAATATAGTGTACAACTCGTATGGAATCTCCATTTTATACTCGTATGATTTGTAGCATGAGCTGAAAGCTCCTTTCATACTCGTAAGAAATGGTTACCATTCCATGCTTTTTGTATAATATACTATTATTTATTTGACAAATAGTTTATTCAGAGTTTATTCGTATAGATAGAGAAACCGGGCATTAGTCAATTGAAACCACTATAAACAGAAACAAACTGATATGCGTAACAATAGATATTTTAACCAATGCTGTACTGTTAGTTCAATCAACAACTACCCTAAATTGGATCCAATTAAAATAATTAATATCCAAATCAGCGGCTGATCAAAACCGTTCAATATTGTAGTTTACAAATTACTTTTGCCCAATTAATTAATTCCATCAGTGAACGCGGTACACTGCCAAACTTCCAATGAAATATTCTCACATTTAGAGCGTATGAGTCAACCAGTTCGCGGTATCGTCCGCCATGCGGACATATCTGGCGAACTAACGATCAAGCGATCTCACGCGAGGAGATCCACCGCAGACGAAACCAGGCGCCATGTGGAGACACTGGAGGTCCTGACCGTGTGTGAATATGGAGATGAGTACTATTAGTTGTGATGGCTGTGTGTGGCGACCGGAAGGATTTGATTTGAGGAAGAGCCAAATCTAGCTGGATGTGTTACCATAACTTTCCGATCGGTGCTGCTCTTTCGAGGAATGATTGATTCGATTTTGTGTTGCACTGTTTCTCAAATTATTTTCCATTCTATTCTTCGATTAAAATAATACATAATGATGATGATGTGTTTGTTGATAATTCCAAAGATTTAATGGATATAGCTGATTGAATGGGGTCTTTCACCATTTTTTTTTATGAAACTTTATCTAAATTGAAGACTATCTACACTTTTAAAAAGTCTTAATTGTTATTCATTAAGCCACAATGATTTTTTTTTAAATGTTGTGACGTCATATTAGAGGTGTTGCTTGATCTAAAACAGTACAGATTGTAAATAATTGTAGTAATATATTTTTTTACATATTTTTATTATTATTATTACAATAAAATAGAACATTTATGTAACAAAAATTATTTAAATCTCTACTGTTTTAGATCCAGCAATACCTCTACTATGAAGTCACAACATTTTTTAAAAAATCATTGTGGCTTAATGAATAACAATTAAGACTTTTTTAAAGTGTAGATAGTCTTCAATATAGATAAAGTTTCATTAAAAAAATGGTGAAAGACACCATTGGTAGGTTGGATTTTTTCTGATGCATAAGTAAATATTTTAATGTTCTCAGTCGAACAGATAAAATAGGTATTTGTTTTAACTATGAATAAACGCAAAAGCACATTGCACAATTTCTTCCTAAAACAAAAATATCTTTGTCCTTTTGAGCATTTCGTTTCTGTGAAATTGGAATAAAGAGTAATCTAATCAATCATTTCTAAAATTATTAAATTTAACTACTGTTACAAATATTTGACCATTACGAGTATACCTGTTTGTTGGATGCTGCAAAACTTCTCCAGTTTCATCTAATGTCTGTTCTATAGTCCTTTTTGTCAATCAAAACTGATTTTAAAAAAATCCAAATAATCGTATTCTTCAAAAAAGTTTGGTCTATACCTAATTATTTTTGTGCGCCTAATTAATTCATCTTCATCCTCACTAAACGAATTTACTTCAAAATCATTCATTTTTATACTCGTATATTCAAAATGTCACAATTCGAGGTTACGACTTGCTAGTCAAAGTAAAACTTAAAGTTAACTACAACCTAATGTTTCGGTAAAAGTAAACTACAAGTTAACCCATAATCTTTATTTGTAAAACGACAAGTGTTGATTAACTTCTAGTTTACTACAAACTCTTAGTTAACCTTCGATTGTAAAACTGGCCCTTAGACATGCTCAAAATACCTGATAGATCTTAAAGTAACCTAGACTTCTGGTTGATGGAGTGCTAAAAAAATCAAGTCTGCACGAAATTTGAACATTAAAGTTCTAAATATGGTACCTATTTGAAATAAATATTGTCATTTCTAAACGTTAGAAAATATAAAAAAAAGGTTCAAATAAAAATTGTAGCCAATACTATTTTACATCTTTTTTTTATTATAACAAAATTTGCTCTAACTCATTTATTTACTAAGATATGCCCAAAAAAAACCTAATAGGTCTTCAAACAAAATATCATTTCCGGTTCATGGAGTGCCCCCAAAATCTACTCATCTCGTAACATGAAAATCTTAAATCTATTTTTCATAACGTATGTATTAGTGTTAAGAAATTATTCATAATTATGTCACTGAAATGTGCGAAAGCAGAGAGCCATACCAAAACAGAGCAAATTGTGGAATGATATATTTATTTTATTATAAATCTTAATTCTGAACCAGGACTAAATCAACCCATTACCGTTTAAAAGTCTAAACCAATTCCGAGTGATTCAAAATCAATTTAAAAATAGATAATAGTTATTGAATATGCTTCAAAGTATTAACTGTTACAAGATTAAAACGTCAGTTCCTGTGGAACTCATAAAATTTTGCAAAGCAAGATTAAAAATCACTGTAGGTTGGTTGGAGGTAAATTAAATTAACTCATGATCTTCATATTACATTTTTAAGCTTTTCATTAGTTTGTCTGGCGGTGCAGCTGTAAATATTTTGTGTTTTCCAGTATACAGAATCACTAAGACCTTTATAAATAATTTCTTCTTGTAAGCAGTGTAAATTAATGGAATTTTAGCTTCCTTTGACCCAGAAAATAATTTAATGTCAGAGGTCACACTCGTTGTTTTGGAAACATTATTTTGAACATAAATCTTCTCAAGAAACAAAGTTTTAGATCGTTGTCTTTGTAACGTTATTTGCTCGGTTATTAGTTTAATTAATTTTCATTTATGATGCGCAACAGTATTTTTCACATTAATTAAATGCGACAGCGTTAATAATATGTAAAATCAATATTTAAACGAGTTAATGAGTACCATTAGTATTTAATCCATTAATTTAATGTATTCTCGTTTCAAACAGAATACATTTTATCACTCAGTTTATAACGCATCGGACTGTGAAATAGGAAACCCTGAGTTCAATTTGCACAACCGACAAATACTGTTGCCCCTTTTTATCCTTATCTTTAATGACCGAAATATTTGCCGATTAATAATGTTTAAAATATATCACGTACAGTATTCTACTCTATACAGAGTGCCACACCAAAATGATTCAATAGCACTTGCTCAATTTGTAAGTACATTAACTGTTGTGGTACTTGACACGCGTCGGTAACTCCATCTCGTAATAAAAATAAGAACTGAAGCAGATAACCTACAAATTTGATAGGATACTATCGTGTAGATCTAGGAATAGTTGCAAAGTGTTGTTTACTATATTGTTAATAATTGTTAATAAACATGTAAAAGTTAACAATTTTACACATTTAACTTGTTTAAAAGTATTATAGTTTAGATAATCAATAATAGAGCAGTAATGATTTATTGGATTTATTCAGGAATGAATATTGAAATGTTAATAGTATATTGTACAACAAGTGCAGAAAGTTATCTATTTTACGCGAGTTGTGAGAGTTTTATCATGAGACGAAATCGAGTGTTGAAATCACACGAGCGTGAAATAGGTAATTCAGCACGAGTTGCACACTATACTTTTTCTACGATCACACTTTTATCTTGTCAAGATTTAATAATAATTCTTACTCTTCAGAAACAAAATATGACATCTCAAACTCAATCTATTTGACGTTTATGATTACAGCATGAAGGTGGCGCAAGCACAAATGTGTGCAATGTTGCCAACTATAAATCTATAGTTATAATATAAAAACTAAAAACATATTTAATTAAAAAATTTATATTGTATTTTCTTTGTAATCACAATATTGAAAACGAAGATTTATATAAACTCTTAAATAATTATAAATTAACTTGACATATTATAAATATCATACACATAGTATTATATTATTAGTAAGTTGGTCACACTTGCGTGTGGAATAATTGCCCACTCTATTCCTCTCTTCTGTGGGAAATATACAATTTTCAAGCTTTGTTTAGTGTGAATAAAGTGTAATTTAAGTGTAAGTGTAAAGTGTAGAAAAACATTATTACAAGCGTTCTTATTTATTCCAGTATAACTTTTTTCCATAGTTAACAACGTAATTACTTGACACAAGACACAACTTAATGCAACCAGGGATTGAGTTTGTTCATCTTTAATTAATTTTACGATTTCTATACAAACATCCAAAATCTCTTCTACCTTGCGCGCCAAATTTTTTATTTCATGGCTTTCCTAAAACTCTGAATCCAGCTTTAGCTCGCGCTCAGAGCTGGAAGAAATCAATACCCAGCAGTTTTAGCATCGAAAACTCCACCGTCCGCAACTTCACCACCTCCTCCCGGTGCCCGGTGGAGATGAGTGCGTAATTACAAGCCTAATTAATACTTTGGCTGACGCAATTAACTCGAGTGGAATGCGCTCTGCTTGTGTAGTGTATAGGTACCTAGCATGTATATCGCATCAAAGGATGCATGGAAGAAGAAGAGATATTTAATAACCTCGCTTTTTGATGTGTAACCGCATATTACCAGGTTATATTACTTGCACGTTTAAGGGCACAGTAATTGGATAAGATCGTTACTGCAGCTCCAGTTTTTCTGGCTCATTTCATGGTATCTAACAACCTTGACCTCCTGAAATTTCTGGAATATTCTGGAATTTAATAAAAAATTAACAAAAAATTAAACCGATGAAAACAGAAACAGAAAAGCGAAAAATAAAATAATAGTATAATATTATATGAGGGATTATGATAGTCATTAATCGAGGCGAGTGATGTAAATCATCCGAGTGAATAATAACTATAATCCCGAATATAATAACTGTACTTTATCTACTCCTGAAAATTCGGAAAAAGCGTTTAGCAAATTATCTAAATCGGTTGGAAACACACGTTGAAAAACGACATCAAAATACACAGTGACAACTGACTACATGTCAACTGTCAGACGGCTATTGCTTGGTGATTCACATCACGTCTTTAAAATAAATGTGAATTATGGATTTTTTGCTCTATGATTGGCCGAGAAGACTGAATTATGAATCATAATTCACTCACGTGAATTCATCGAAAAAATTTAAAAAATGGGGATAAATTTATACAGCAGTAGAAAATAGTTCTTTACTTTACAAGTAGGCAAAGTAAAGAATTACCCACGAGAAAAATTTTAGTACACGAAACCGAAGACTGAGTGTAATAATTTTATCGAGTGAGTAATTCCACTTTGCCCACGTGTGAAGTAACGTTTTATCCAATATCTCTTAATAATAAAAAAATTATTGACATACACAGTGACATATGCTTAAAATTTTTTAAATTAAAATATCAATCGAAGTAGTTACCAAGATGTTGTGTGTTATTATTATTATTATAAATAAAAAATTACTCACCAGCGACTTCTCAAAATTATACCCACTAGCCGGTAATCAATTACTTCCCTGTTTAAAATTGCCATAGTTATTGAGCATTTATTAAGAGGTGTTGGATAAACATTTTAATCTTAATAACTAAGCTCCTAAACAAATGTAAGTAACTAATTTTGAGTTGGCGTTCTTTGATTGTTTGGCGCCAAATCAAATTTTTTTTTATGGGATAACCTAGTACAAAGTTATGCGTGGTAAAAATTCAGTGAACGAGCAATCAATCATCCCTATTTCCTTACCCTTAGGGGTGGAATATTTTGCAAATTTAAATGGGGCCAACTTAGAGCCCTATGCAATAAAAAAAAATAATCAAAATTGCATTACTCTGTACAAAGTTATGCATGGTCATATAAAAAAAAAAATATACGCATCGACTTAAGAACATACTCCTTTATTTTCGAATGTGAAGAATAGATGAATATGTATGAATCGCACTATGAATGTGGACGAGGCGAAAGTGGTGTGTCAAGATAGGAATATTTGAAGGAGATTGATTATTTATTGGTTGACTGTGTTTCTGGGTTTGTGCTATCCACTGAATGGGATATAGCATGACGTTATGTGTGTATGTAAGCATGGGTTGAACTCAATTTATATTTCGGAAGAGTATTAGTAGTGAGTTCGATTCTATAAAGCTAGTCTGCGTCAGGTCGAACGCAGCGAGCCTCGCAGAGTGCCAAAGCCAGCGAAATCTTTTCCAAATAAAATGAGTTCGCTTAATTGGAAGCGGATTCTATAGGATGGAATGGAGTGGGTACCTTTCTGCTTCGTCTGGTTTTTACTCCGATCGTATCGGATATCGCCGGAATATCCGCGAGCGCTGGATATTGAATTATAAGTGTTCGGATTAATTCTCTTTTCTGCTTGATTGCTTCAAACAGACGATTCGTCATTCTTTATAAGAAGTGATTTATTAATGTTTTGCACGTGTTTAAATATCCAACGAAACGGTAAGGGTATCCTATAGGTATATTACATTCCGAGGTGGAAAATGTTTTATGGCACCCGGAGGTTAAAACAGTCTGATTTTTGTTTAGTTAGGTAGTGAATTTAATATTTCTTTTGTAAACTATTTAAATGTGACAATAAATTTTCAATCTCTTGATAATGTAAAAGTCAAAATTACAGAAGATCGAAATAACTGACTTCAAAAGTAAATTAATGGATTTTACGTCACCCTAACTACGGCAATTGACAGAAAAAGCAACAGAAAATTTGCCTCCATATAAAAGCCTGTATTATTTACAATCAAATATGTACTGATTTCGTAGGTTGAAAAGTGTCAATTTTTCGATCGGTTGGAATAAAAAATAGGAATAAATGACTTTCCAACTTTTTAAAAGTTCGAAATTGGTATATTACTAACCAATTGAGAATAATAGTTATTTGTCAAACTAGAGAAGAAAGTACTTCTTTTTCCTACTCGAGATCGAAGTTTCTAAAAACGATTTGCTCCGATCTAAAATACATTTTTACAATACAACTGACAGGTTAAAAGTTAGGTTATCAGACGCAAAGCGGTGTAGCAGTGTTAAATATAAATTAAAGTTATCAAATTGTGATTTAATCTAAAAAATTAAAAATATAAATCATAATTGTAAGACAATTTAAAGTATGTTATCAGCTATAATATCCCTAGGCCATTGATAATTCGAAATAATTTTATGACAGTTACCGAAAGAACGTTGCTTGGTAACCGCCCGACGCCGTAGGCGGAGGGCTATTACCTTCAAGCAACGTTCTTGAGGTAGTTGTGATCAAACTATGAGTATTTATCAATGATCGAGGGATATTCGATGAGAAAATTTTTTGTTCTTTTACAAACTTTGAATATGACATTTTGAAATAAACAAATCAAATACTGAATTAACTGTCAACCGACTGTCAACAACTGTTACTTAGCAACAAGTGATAATTTCCCCGGGGAAATTATCAGTGTAATTGTTATCTGATTGGTTACTTTTGCGCACGTGATTAGAAATACAGGGTTTTGATTAGATATTTTTTAACCAAAAAATTTTTAATTCAAATTAGGAATTTATTTATAATTTTTATAATATATTTTTTGTTAATAATATTCATATTGGCAACACTTCCATATTTTCCTCTCTAGAGAGGAAATACACATCTTCCTCACTATTTCGGGAGATGAACGGTAGGGTTTTCTGGCATGTCGTGAAAAAAATATTTTTCACGACCGGGAGAGAAACTATGTTTCGAGATACCAAAATCATGACAGACATCCCGTCGTGAAAAAGAAAGAGTGGAAGAACATTATAAATGTTTCAGCTTTAAAAGTCATTACAAATAAATAACTCTTCAATAAATACTGAACCATTCAAACAGGCTTATAGAGTTCAATACAAAAATATCCCAAAGTGTTCAATGCGAAAACCAAATTCAGTTATACACTACTCCTAATAAAAACAGAGAATCGCTTCCACAGATCGCCGCCGTGTTTTATTTCTTCATCATAACCTACTTACGCGTGAAAGAGTATCTTTTCGCTATTCAAGTTTCAAAGCGCAGGGCTGCGGGTGTTTAACGCGGCGCCTGCAGCGTCGGTGTGATGCGGTCACGACGCTGACGCTGCCTCAGCGAAATTCAATGAACGCGACTGCGAACGCTCACCGAACGCAGTGGTAGCGGGATGTAGCATCCGCGACCCGTTGCTAGGTTACGGTTTGCAGGTCAGGTTTGGTCCACTGCATCGCGACGCGACGACAAATTAATATGCAAGAAAATATTTCAAATATATACAGGCTGTTCATTTTAACTGGTACACTATTGCTATTTCGAGAACTATAAGAGCTACGAGGTCGGTTAAATTAGCAGACAATTTCTATATTATAATACAATTAAAATGAGCGAAACAAGAATTTTTTTAGGCCAGTGGTTCTCAAAATGCTGGGTGCAACTTTCTTATTTTAAATGGCAACCTATTTTTTTTATTTGCTTATTCGATTCAGTATTTTTTTTCTGAATTCAACGATATTCACATGTAATGAACAAATAATACAAAATATTTGAGAAAAATGCAAAATAAAAATTTTTAATTGTCTTATAATATAGAAATTGTTTGCTAATTTAACCGACCCCGTAGCTCTTATAGTTCTCGAAATAGCAATAGTGTACCACTTAAAATGAACACCCTGTATAGCTTCGATTTCATAGGGGATTGGATTTGTGTGGTAAAATTTAATGCTTAAAATCTTATAATTTAAAAAGAAAAAGATTGGATAGCGGAATTTCAACGTTTTTATGGCGATAACTTGCAGTATGCAGACAAATAGCTGATCTTTTTTAAGATCATAGATCTTATTCTTTTTGATATAGATCAAGATTAGATAACATGAAATGATCTAGATCAGATTAAAGATATTACTAGATGATCTAGAGCAGTCACAACACTGGCACTAACACACATTCACATACATACATTCAATTTTCGAGCAAATGTACTCTGAGCAGACACCCGGCTTAATATTGCAATGTTGAGCACGGTAAAAGTTAAAACCTACTTAGCTTTTACCCTGTTGTATAACACAAATGTTTTACTTTACAAATTATAATCCCCTATGAAAACGAAGCTTTACCATGTATTAATTAATTACAACAGTCAAAATTCGTAACAAGCGAAGCAAAAAATCCATAATTATCTAGTCGCCGTGATCCCGCGTCACTCGGGCCGTAACTCACTTTTGACACCAAGGAGCAATGAAACAAAATATCTCGGTATTTCTAATCTTCACAGATGGCTTCACCGCCGCTACTGCCATCTGTCCGTCCCCTCACCAAGCCAAGCTCGTGCTGTTTGTAATGGAGATTGCTTGGAAAAAACGGAGAAAAAATCTTTAGAATCTCGTAGTAAAAACGTTCCGACGTCGATGTCGGTGTTGAAATAGGGCGCGTGCCCTCCGAGTATATCGGGAGCTTCGGGTAATTACCCGAGATGACGGATGCGCAGAAGAGGAAGTCTTGAAATATGAGCGATGAGTGAGCTACACCTGTACTCTTTAATTGTTGGTAATTGGTTTTAATTATTGTATGCTTGAGATTTCAATAGAGATTTTTCCAAGTATCCATTGAAATATATTTTTTGTACTCATACATTTAAATGTGTTGATTAGCGTTACCTAAGCATCGTCCGAAATGTCCATTTCCCAGGTCTGCACCAGATAGACAACCGGGAAATTTCGACGATAACATTCCTATTTCTAAAGCGTTTATTAATCAATTATATTTGTAATAAAATAATATAGTATTTCAAACATCCCTTTACATAATATTAATATAAACAATGATGGAATAAGAATGAAATTGAATTTAAAATTAAGAAATTTAGTGCATTTGGTTACCAATGTTGGCAATAAAATCTGCCCGATATGACAGCTGTAAAATACATAACCTACAAATGTAATGTTAATTATCTCAATATAAATAAGAAATATAATAAGTTTACAAGTGAATACGGTAAATATTATAAATGTTTTAATTGTTTTCTAATATATTAGACAAATTAATGTTAATTAATTAATTAGATTTATAGTGCAACTTTGACAATTATCAAAATAACTACTTGAAGAACTTCATTTCTGTGTTGATTTACACTTTTCGTACAAAAAATGTGACAGATTAAAAAGTAGGCGGAAAATTAGGAATTATTATTATTAATTTTATTAAATTGCGATATTAAAATAATCTGTATCAAATAAGATGTAGGGATATTGGCAGTATTGTGATACAAAATTTGGATGCATAATTTTTGCCAGACACTTTTTATTTACAAAAAACTGATTTTACATGTTAACTGCCTATGCCAACATTTACGTGGGTCACACAGGGTATAATTAAATCAACAAAGCTTCAAACAGCTCGCCCATAATCTTTTGTAATTTTGTTACAAGGGAACCTTTCACATAAATCTATAAATATTGATAAAGACAATTTTGACAAAATATATTCATACTTTTAAAATCAATATCCTTACAATAATTCTGTCAGATAATACATTACCTTGTTATGATCATAACAACGTTTCAGCTTTGGTAACAAGCTCAACTGTTATATCATGGATATTAAAAAAATTCGCTAGTTGTTATATACCATACTGGAAAGCGACCTTTTCTACTCTTGCTGTAGCTCTGTATAAATCGAATATTTGGAAACAAATTATTCGTTCTGCAATGTCAGTTAGTCACTCAAGCTGTACAAAAACCTTCATGTAAACGAAAGCAGCTTTTCAATCAGTTACATAATGAAGTGGAGTTTTTTTCTATTTTCATCTCGTACTGTATAAATAGTGAGTGAGTCTCCTGTCTCCGTGTATAGGATACCTCGCGTCCATTGCGTCATTGTTTGAGTAAATCACGCGTGCGTCGCGCGCCCGTCATCACCAGCGCCAGCAGCGTAAAAAGGCGTAAAGGAAATAAAAAACGACGAGCGCTTTAACATAAACGTAACATCCGGCCCAGTGGCTTCCTCCCGCGCCCGTCCTGGAGTTTATTTGAATTTCTGACAAGGGAATGCGTGGAGCGTGCGCGCGGACTCGCAGGCGCTGCAGCCCACCGGAAACATTTGAATTTATTTTTAATTTAACTCGGATCAGATATCCCTCGGATTTATTCACTCCGTTAGGAGATTATAATATTAGAATATGACGAAGCATGAAAAGCACACAGAATAGATTATTGATTGATTCCTATTTTGGTGGATGGTCGAGTAATATTTCTAAGAATATTACTGAACAAAATATCGGGAATTGGATCCCGCTGACGGGACGAGATGTCTTGAATTAAATAGAGAGTGCTGGTTTTTCTTTTTTGTTTCAAAACTTTTCGACGAAACTTTAGTTGGCGATTTCAATCTCGGTTTAAATTATAGAACGTCAATCACCCTCAGTTCTCTGTTCGATGTCTATTCTAAAATCTGTACAAATTTCTGCTGAGATAACTTAAAATTGCAGTCCAGTCAATTCGATTTTTAAACTGTATAGAAGGCAAGACCAATATATTATATACTTATAGTCAAAAATTCTTCTACGTTAAGGTGTAGGATGTATAAAATATCTTTTTCTACGACCACTTAGAAATCTGCTCATTGTATGTTTGTTGTTGCTGGGGAAATGAGGTACATTGCAAGCATCGTGCGAAATGAATTTGCTTTGTGAGTATTTCAATACAGGTCAGTTCATTTCAGTAAAGGTGCCTTTGCTAGGATACTTATTTAGAATTGTCAAATATTGGAATGGTGAAAACGGGACAAATTTATTATTAAAATTAAATTAATTAGGAAATAAAACTGTGCTCGTAGAAAAAGTATAGTGTACAACTCGCATGGAATGTCCATTTCATACTCGTAGGAAATGAGTACCATCTCATGCTCGTTGTACAATATACTATAATCGTGCACAAATTTCGCCCATTCTTTCTTATTCATAGCCATCCTTCATGCATCCTGCAGTATAACGTTCCTCTTCTTCACATTCTTGTTGGCGATGCTATCCTAGGTGTCTTTTGGTCTTGCACGATCATTCTTTTTCTTCACGTTTGTCATCCATATTTACCGCACCGGTCTCGATTCATTCATTTTTATCTTATCTCTATGAAGTCTAATATTGGCTTACATTACAGTTGTTTTCTTATTATTTCGTTTCTTATTGTGTCCAACATTGTTACTCCTTGTAATTTTTAAGATATTTCATTTCCAGCGTTAATTTTGCATTTCGTTTTTCACCTCCAACGCAAAAGAGGGGTATTATAAGTTTAACATGTGTGTCTGTCTGTGTCATCGTAGCTCCCAAACGAATGGACCGATTTTGATGCGGTTTTTTCTGTTTGAAAGCTGATGTGGTCGAGATGGTTCTTAGCTGTAATTTATGAAGATCCGTTCAGGCGTTTGAAGATTATAAGCTCATTTCCTACTTGGCAAAAGGGTCTTACCAACTTTCACATAATAAAATATAAGTATTTAGGCGAATGTGGAGATAGAGCGTTGTTCGTAGCGTGTCTACAAGAAATTTAAAATGTTTGAAATAAAAATTAAATTACAAATTTAAATATCCCCCGACAGTTTTGTAGTTTTCTTTGTAAATTATTTAGGTTCTCTTATATTAGACAAACATCGTCTGTAAATTCTAAATTTTCAATTTTTCCAAATTTCCAGGCCGTTTACACTGATAAAATTTAAGTCCCCGAAAAAAATCACTTGATTCCCACACCATTAAGCACCTTTCCACCGTATATTTAATTTTCCTTTTCCATATTTCTACTTTTTTAATATTATTTAACACCTGCAGTGGACAATCGTCAAATCATTAGCACTGAAAGTACCAATTAAAACAGAAAGTATCATTCACTGTTATGTTTTATATGTTTGTTTAAAGTGGATACAGATGCAAACAGAACACAAAGGCTTGGATATAAACACAGAACCTTCTCAATATCCCTGACCTATCTATGAGCATTTGATCTGGATCACTTTCCAAGATTCAACTTCCACCATCCTGCCCCCATTTCTCGTTGAGTGAATCGCTCCAACGCTCAAGGAATCCAGAATCCATTTCGTGTAAATATTACACATATCTCCAGAAACATCTTCACCGCCCACCGTCCCGCTGTATTAAAATAACCCACGTGCATGAAGAAAATTTCTACTCGTAAACATTGCCCGTTTAGTTCTCTTTCTCTGCGGCGCCCGCGGCTGCACTAGCGACATCACCCGCTAATAACGGAACTAAATTTAGCGGCCGTGGAACGGATGTCGGGGTGAGATGCCCCTGCGTACGCCACTGCCAATTACCTAGCTAAGTGATAGACTTACTGTGGCTTATTTTCGACGCAAAGAAAGACAAATGTTTCAATTAGGTGGTTGGCCTTTACGATGCTAATTCCCTATCATAATAAATAAATCAATCACTTCACAGCTTTTTCAATATAACACAAAATAATAAACTCAAACCTTCACAATGTATGTACATTGCAGTGAATGAAATGGAGGGTTATACAGAAGCAAATTTTCGTGCTGCCATCTATTGATGTTTTCATTGAACTACGATGAAATTCACGTGTGCGAAATACAAACAAAACGCTGATAAAATGACAGTTCTTAAATTGATGCTAAATATGTAAAATAAAGTGTGTATATGGTTTGTGCAGTAGTGACTCCCGTTATTATTATAAAGAATATATGGCCAGTGTTAAATTTATTAAGTTTCTTAAATAACAAACTTCAAAAATAAAAACATAACCTCAAACGTCTAAACATGGATGATTGTATTATGAACTTCCATCTCAACTTTTACCTCATTTTTCTCTTCCTTGTTTGTGACGTCAAAATCATAAACCCTCCATTAGTTTCCAACAGAGCTAAGAACAAAGTATACAAATAACTTGAAAACCCACTAGTGTCGCCTGTATATTCACTGACAAAAATTAATTGACGGTTTACTTAAATTATCCATTACCCATAGCCATAATACAATGCAAATAATACATTTGATTAATCTAACACAATTATTTGTTTCAACACTAGTAAATAAATTATTACTTATACTTTTTATTTAACTTCGTGTTCTCTTGGATGAACGATGTTAATGAGTACTTCTGCTTTAGAGTTTTATTGGTTTATCGAGAGTGAACAGTTGGTAATAATGCACGCGTCTGCGCAAAGTTATCGTAAATGTCAAACGGTTTAAAACGCAAGGCAAGCTAGCAGTGTTGCCAATGAACTAATCTTAAATATAAATTATGTTGTCAAATTGTGATGTAATATAGAAAAAGAAAAATATAAGTCATAATTGTAAGATAATTTAAAATATTTATATCGCTAAAATAAGGTTTTCAAAAAATTTAGGAATTTATTTATAATTTATACAATATATTTTTTGTAAATATCATTCATATTGGTAACAATTCTATATTTTCCTCACTATTTCCGGAGAAGAACGGTGGGGAACCTGGCATGTCGTGAAAAAAAAATATGATGCATAAATAAGTAACTTTCTTCACTTATTACACTACATACTATTTTGCGAATATAATTTTATTTTATAATTTTCTCTGCAAAACAATTTACAGAAGAATCCAATAACTCAAACACAGTTGTACTGTTGGTTATGAGCAGGGCCGGATTTACAGCTTGCGGGGCCCCAAGCACGAGGAAGGGATGGGGCCCCTATCTCTACTTTAAAAAATGTATCAAGGAAAAGAATAATTAATAAAAAAAAGGTTGACCGGGGGCCCTTTTGGGTTGGGGGCCCCAAGCACGTGCTTGTTCCGCTTGTACGTAAATCCGGCCCTGGTTATGAGTTGCTCTTGAGCTCGCAATTTCTCATTTTTGTAAAGCAAGGATGAAGTATAAATCATAATTAATGTGTGTTAGTGACAATCGTTTAATAATAATGTTTTGATGATGACTTCGTAGAACGTAGACTTGTAGTCAGTCATGTGTACTGCGCCATTAGTTCGGCAGACAGGTAATAGATGGTGCAATGTTAAACGTGATGAGGCTCTTACTAGCAGCTCTGTTAAGCGCTAAAGGGTATAGTTTCAGCTTCATTAATTCTACTAATTCAAACTGAAATTTGCGAAATTAACAACTAATACCTGTTGGGCTATTTCCACTTTACCTCATTACTACTAATTACAGAATGTCTATTTACATATCAGAGAGGAATGAAAATAAAAGCATGAATACGTAATTAGGATCGTAACGGAAAATTCTTGTCTTGTTAGTATGGAAAATTTTATTTAATACTCCGGGAAAATGTTGCGTTATTTATTCAGGAGCTTCAGGGAAAATAACTGGATGCGTGGTGCAAGGATAATTTAGTTTTTATGTGCTTTCCTGTTTGTCTTATTATGGAAATGTCTGCATCAGTTATAACAGTAATTATTTTGAAATTAATACCTAATACAATTTATATAAATATTTAAATAATTATTTTATTTTGCCTAGATGTCATGGCGTTAATTAAATGATATTACTGATCAAACGTTCCGTTAATTCATGGACATAATTATCTTTTCGTTTCACGGTCCAAAAAATGCACTAGTTTAACACATTTCAATACAGTCCAGAAACTGCTTAGTTTCAGTCCCAGGCCGGCAAAAACTAGGGGCTTTTTTAAGGTTGGAGTTGGCTACAACTGGCTGTCAATTTTGTGTGTTGATTTTGTTCATTGCTTGAATGCTTGGAGGTTAGCGCTTTCCACCAATTTTAGAGCTAAATTGTAAGCTCAAATGTAAATAATTATAGGTAATTAAATTTACAGTTGCAGTACACAACCAATAAATAAGTATGAACTAAATAAATGTCACTGAATTTTTCAAAGAAAACAAATGAATTGTTTATATTTATAAATACCTTGTATCCATGTTTATGAATAACTTGATGTTACAGTACAAAAAATTCTAGTATTTCATATTTGACAAGTAAATCAGTTATTTCATTTAATAAATTTATGAAAAAACGTCATCAAAATCTATTTAGCTCTAAAATTGATGAAAATCTCTAACCTCCAAGCACTCAAACACTGACAAAACCGACGCACAAAATTCACAGCCAGTTGATGCCAACCCTAATTTTACAAAATTCCCTAGTATTTTTCCGGCCTATACTTGAAACCAAATAGCTTCTGGACGATTTTGAGATGAGGCACAAAATAGTATACTGTGTATTTAGCAGGAAAAGTGATATATTCCCGTTCGATGGTGGAAATTACAGGACGAGCCGTAGGCGAGGCTTGCAACTCCAGGAGTCCGGGGAGTTTACTTTTCCTTCCTAGTACACATACTATTTTTTTTTTCGATCCGTTTATATTCAATAATTAGTTATTTAATTTTACATTTCATTTATAAACGTCAATCAACCAACAAGACATAAAAATATTGCGTTATATCCATGGTTTGTTTATTTATTTTCACAAGCATCAAATTTATTTGAAAAGCTAAATCGTACGGGAATACTTTGCCAGTGTACGGAAGAGATTTTTGCGTACTGTTATTTATCGTAACCTAGCAACGACACTAAAATACCGGATTAACGCACTTTGCGGTTCGTAAACACATCGGAAAGCAGTCACTTTTCGTTCGATCGAAACAAAAATTATATCTTATCTAGATCTTTGAAAGCAGAGTTCCACATTTATTTATTTTAATTTACCATTAGTTCCAAATCTCGCCAAAACTATGCTAGTACAATCCTTGCATAAATGTGCAGCATTACTAAGTAGAATTCACCCATTTAATATTCGTCCTAAGCAAACAGTGTACCCATTAATATCGAACCATTCATCTTCCCAATAGTTTGCCGTCCACGCGTCCTCCATTTTGAATTTCAATTTATCACGCCGACACCCAAATTACCGCGTACCGAATAGGGGTCGCATCCCAACAAATTGCAAGTGTCTCCATCGCAGTCTGTTTCTCGTAAAATGTAGACTCCTCAGGGACTATTTTCGTCGCGCCGGCAAAATATTGGAAACAGCTTCTTCGGGAAAATGAAGGAGAAACATAAGGAACTGCTCACGGGAGTCTGACAGCGCGGAGACTGCAGGACTGGACCTTGCGTAGTAACCTGAGACTGAAAGCCGAGTTGAATGTTGAATGGTTGTCACGCGGGGAATGGCTCGGAGATATTTCTACTGAAATGATAAAAGAGATATTGCACTTCGTTGCCAGCACTTGGGAATTTGATATAGCTACGTTTGTGTTGTCAGCGACATGTTTGTTATATTGAAGTTTTTATAAAATTCATATTTTGTAAATTTAATATACCTTTACCTCTAGTACTGTGGTACAAGCAAGAATTCATGAATGGTTTGTAATTTTATACAAGGACGTATAGTGCTTGTCAAATAAAATGCTTACTTACCTGATAGACCCTCACAGCAGCTACCTAATAAAGCAGTAAAAATTTGTCATCCCTAAAAATTGTAACTAATATAAAATTTCTTAATGCATTCTTCATATAGTACTAGCAAACTACAATTTTCCGTTAATTGTTTTTAGATTATAAATTTTATTTTCCCGTAGATAAAATTTTACACTTATATCAGTATAATGGGGTCTCACCATTTTTTTTAATTTTTTTTTTATGAATCTATATCTATATTGAAGACTATCTACACTTTTAAAAAGTCTTAATTGTTATTCATTAAGCCACAATGATTTTTTTTAAATGTTATGACGTCATAGTAGAGGTGTTGCTGGATCTAAAACAGTAGAGATTTAAATAATTTTTGTTACATAGATATACTATTTTATTGTAATAATAATAATAAAATAAGTAAAAAAATATATGACTACAATTATTTACAATCTGTACTGTTTTAGATCCAGCAACAGCTTTACTATGACGTCACAACATTTAAAAAAAATCATTGTGGCTTAATGAATAACAATTAAGACTTTTTAAAAGTGTAAATAGTCTTCAATATAGATAAAGTTTCATAAAAAATAATTTAAAAAAAATGCTGAAAGACCCCATTTTACTCAATCTGGAAAAAAATACGGAATTGTTTATTGGCATTTTTTTTTAATCATCAGTGCCATGAAGTAACAAAATAAATATGATATTAATTAACAATTATTTATAAATATGATACAAAACAAGTGTAAACATGATGTTAAATAAAACAGACTTACTTGATCACCTTCTAAAATGATGACATACGTTATTCATAAAAGAATTTCAAAAAATAATATATATTAATGACTTTAACATCTTCATATTCTGAAACCGGTAAACTATTGAACAAACCATGGATGTTATAAGTCATAACAACTAAGTATGTTAATAGCTATTAATACATTTCTGTCGAACACTATTTTGACAACAAAATTATTTAACTATGTCTAAATTTTCTTTCAAATTATACATTTTTAATGAAGACACTTGAAATCAAACACTGGATAACAGATAAAACCAATAATTTTCAATTGGTACATTTGTTTTGTTATTTCATGGCACTGATGATTTTAAGAAAATTACCAACATTTGCGTAATTTTTTCGGTTCCAGAGGTAGAGTAAAATTATAAATGTGAGTGTCAAAAAATGCAGAAATTCTTCCACTACAATAAACTATTTAACTTTTTTGAAGTAAAATAATTAAGGAAGCCAATAATTGAACATTTCGATTCGTCACTTTGTATATTAATAACAGTTGAGTAACAGAAAACATTGGTATGAAATATTGATTTCACAATTTTCTATCCTTAATGGTAATATAATCTTTAATTACTCACGATTATGAAATAAAAAGAAAAATGTTACTATTCTTAAATAATAAGGAAAATTAAATTAATATATCAGTTATATTTATTTACATTTTCTTATCTAATGGCATTTAGAACTTCAAGTATTTTTTTTTTTTGCAGTTATTAATAGAACCATCATTTATACCGTACAATATATATTTTCTATCTTATCCATTTACAAATATCAAATGAAATATGTCAAGCATAATATTTTATATCTGTCTAGACATAAATAATGAAACACTTTTTTGCGATAGCCGTTAAATTTTAATAAAACGTTTGATCAGAGTCAGTGAAAAGTTGAAAGACAATAAAATAAAGTGTAATAATCAAGCAACAATAACATTATAATTAATAAACATAAACTAGTCATAAATAATACATAGAAAATTTAAACTAAACAATAAAGAAAAATGTCCATTTTTTACCTATAATAGATAATACTGCTTTTCATGAAGCTCTCTAGATCCTTTTGTTGGAGTGGATCAATTTCCGTTTCTTTTCCTTTATATCCTAATAGGTTTGTTCCAAGTAGTCATTTCTGACATGTATGTGACAAGTTTGTGACAAATTTCACTGCGCCTGTGATAAATGTAAACAAGTTAAGCTAGAAACATAGACTGGAACGGCGAATGGAGTAAAGCGCATGTGCATACTCATTTTTGTTTTGACAGCTAACCTTAAATATACATATAAATAAAGAAATTCATACATTTTTCGCTACAAAAAAGGAAATGAAGTTTATGTTTCAAACTTAGCTTGTTTACATTTATCGCAGGCGCAGTGAAATATGTAACAAACATGTCACAAATTTGTCAGAAATAACTACTTAGAACAAACCTTATGATTAGGTTTCTTCGCATATTCCTATATTTTATTTTATTTTGCCAGTTTTTAATTCCTGCTGCTTTTAAATTTTCTTCAACATCTTTTAGCCATGTTGATCTGGGTCTGCCTCGTGGTATTCTTCTTCGTCTTGATCTCCATTCTACTACTGATTTATTTGCTTCAATTTTTTCTGCTCTCCATATATTTCCAAGCCATCTGACTTTTTGTTGCTTGATTTTTACCTCCCGCCTACCTCTAGGTCAGAAAATTGGGTAGTGAGTTTTCAATGAATAAGCAAGTTTTAGGGTCCCTACAATACGATTTTACTATTTTCGCGATGATGTCTGTATGTATGTATGTATGTATGTATGTATGTATGTATGTATGTGTGTGTGTGTGTGTAGTCTGTGGCAATTTTTTCGTCTCGCATAACTCAAATACTATAATACCAAAAAATACAATTTTTTGAATTATTGCTTCTTATATTTAAATGAAGAGCTGATTAGATTTTGGATAAAATTGGTCAACCGGAAGTAGCAGTTTACTTGAAGCCCTTAACAGTTTTTCGTGAAAAACACGGTTAAATTTCCTTTTTCAACAATTTATGTTATTTTGATAGTTGAAGAATATTTAATTCTACATTTGTTTTGATTACACTAATTTTGAATAATTTTCATTAGATTTAGAGATAATAAAATATAAAGAAATTAGATTTCACAAATCTTGCATTCCTAGTACACCATGGAAAATTTTCAATTTTTTACGAAATGTGACACATGTCATTGTGATTGTGAAGCTGTTTTCTTAGTGAAATATATGTCAAAAAATTAAATAAATATATGAAAGAAAATTAAAATTCTCAAATATAAATAGAAAATAAAAAAATAAGAAGGTATGTTTCTGTATCATCAAATACTATTTTGTACCGTTTAAGAGTAGTATTGGGCGGGAGGTTATGTGCTGGCCACATCAGATTATTTTATTGTATTCTGCTTTCAACTCTTGTTCTATTTTATAGTTCATTTTTATTTTGAATTCGTTTTCTGATATTTTTATTGGTCCTAATATTGTTTTTATTATTTTTATTCCATTATTCTTAAATCTTCTTCTTATTTTTTGTCATTGTTATGTCTCAGCAGCGTATATTGTAACTGGTTATATTATCGTTCGATAAATTCTCATTTTTGTATCTTTAGTTAAAATCTTTTTTTTTCCTTTACTAAAGTTTCTACAAATACAAAAGCTGAGTAAATTTATTTACGTTCACAAAAAATAATTTGTATTGTATGTGACCTATAAGCACCGTAACCGATCGATCCTATTGGAATTTTGAACATGGATTTGTTCGTGAAAATATGACAGACGCGACGAAAATAAAGCTTATTGAGTGGAGGAATGTGAGACCCGCGGTGGTTCTGTTTTGTATTCAGCAACTGAGACACTAAACGACTAAACGGCATCTTTAACACTTGTTTACTTCAGGCCTTTGATTTGTTTTGCATCTTCTCGGAATACATAACAAAATTCGTTTGTTTTGTTTCACTCCTACACGCTATACGATAGCTAAATATTTTTGTCGAAGCGAAACCATAAAAATTATAATTAAATGCGATTATGTGGTAGTTTTCTGTAATAAAATGAAACACGGA
This sequence comes from Poecilus cupreus, assembly GCA_963942605.1. Taxonomy (NCBI): domain Eukaryota; kingdom Metazoa; phylum Arthropoda; class Insecta; order Coleoptera; family Carabidae; genus Poecilus; species Poecilus cupreus. Next base: position 2,860,546 of record OZ012717.1, read on the forward strand.
AATAGTTGTAACATATTTTCAAGTTATTTTAAATATCTCGGTAAATTATACTTTAATGACAATTTTTGTTATTAGAATATTGTTTGAAATATTATTATTACTAGTCTTGGTATTTTACCTCTAACATCTATATAATATTTATAACATAATAACATTTGTATTTCTAAATCTCGCTGTTTCAATCAATTAATATTGAACACAAATATAGCACAAGATCGGCATTAGAGTGCGTACACGTTAACTTTAAGCCACCATGCCTAACAAAATGATAGGCTTGGTGGCTTGAAGTTAACGTGTACGCACTCTACTTCGTTTACCTGTCCATAAAACAGCAAAATTTGAAGAGTCCCATGTAAATGGGTAAAAATTTAAATAATCATCTTCCTAATGACATAAAAAAATATAATATTAATTATTTTAAAACTACAATGTTAGGTATATTTTCTGTTCATATTCTATTCAAGAATATTTTAATTTTATGTAATTTCAGTAACATGACAACTCATAAACAATGTATTTCATATTGTATACAAGAGGATTGAAGGAGTAATAATAATAATTATTATTATTATTATATCGGTAATTGTTGTAGTTTCAAATATTTTTCTCTTACTGTCACCATTTACGAAGTACAACGCGTTAAAATAATTATATATTGATATTTTCGTTTAAAGAGTTTACCCTTTTTGAAAAAAAAAACAGAAAAACGCTTTCATCATTTTATTATTTTTTTTTAAGTAAGTTTGAGTAAAATTATAAATATAGATACTAATTTTAATATTAAAAGGCATTTAGTTATTAAGATACGATTTTTTTAAAATTGGCACCCCATTTCAAATTTTTCGCTTCTTGACGTCATTTTGTAATTCTATGAAACACGCTCTTGCGGAGAGCGAGGAACTACACCAACTATCAAATTGACTGTTATCTGTCATTGTTATTTACTGAGATGTTTGTACAAATATAGTTTATTCACATTACCTGGGCCAAATAATATAACAAATATAATAAACATAAGTGTAATTTGAAAATCATTGTTAACTGCAACATATGACTTGAGATGACACGTGTGATAATGAGACTACCGACATTACCGACAAGCTACAAAATATAGTACATCAAAGCATTTTTTTAACACGTCCTAAACTCTTTGTCTAAGTTATAATTAACGAATACCTAATTTAATTTATCAGAGTGTTCATTTTAAAAATAATAAGTAATTATTACAACCCTGGAAAGCAAATTATTATTTGTTATCTACACCTCTTTTGCCTTGCCATGCTGTATATTCTATTACAAGATGACGTCACGATTTTGCAACAGCGAAACTTCATAAATGAAATTATGAATGGAAAGTTAAAAAATTATAAGAAATATTGAATAATACTCGTATGAGACTGAAATGATTTAAATTTTTATAATTTGTAAGTTTTTTTTAAAAAGTGTATGACCCCATTGAAAACTACATTTTTTTAAAGGAACGAGCGTTACTTGATAATTGTGGTCCGTGTTCCTGCATTTGTTTGATAAGAAATCTATGGAGGGAGGTATTGTGATGCCCACAACAGTTTATTTTACACGCCTTCATTAGAAATCTCGCTTTTAGGGTTATTCATATTTTGAAGATTCTATACTAGTAATTCTGTCTAAAAATAATATGATTGTGACTCACTTGTTTATTAAAAAATTGATACAATCTGTAAACAACTTATTCTCAATATTAATTCCACGTTCATATTTTCTTAGAACACCTATAGGATATATCGTCAACACGATCTCACATACCAGTAATAATAGAAGTCTCATCCACAGAATCTTTACTTCTTACGTGATAAAAATATAAATCCTAATTCTCATACTCCATTAATCATCTACTGCTTCAATTAAACCGTTAAATTGCTTATAAGCAATGATTCATCCGCGTCTGCAATGCGTTTCTTTTGATAAGTTAGTATTAGTTAAGGTCATTTATTTATTAATAAATTTAAAAATTCATTTGCATGAGTAATTAACCCGGGATGGCTTTTAACCTTTGTATAATTGCGATACGGCGGGCGCTTCCATTTCCGTTGATCAGCGATTGAGCGACTGTCGCATACGTTTGACAGAGTATTATACAAGAAGGATTTCCTTGTCTGAAATTTTTATAATCATGGATCAAAGAGAATCAGGATGTGGTGAACATTTATTGACGTTAATTAGTTGTGTTTTGGGCTGGGTATTCACACATGATGCAAAAGAATAAAAAACTGGTACCATGACTTTTTGGGTATTCTAAGAGAAGAGTTTTAGTGCTATATAAAGTTCAAATTTATTTTGTAAAATAATACAAATAAAAGTCATACATTGAAACATAGAACATTGTTATTGAAAAATCTGATGTGGGCACCACACTACGTTCTTATACATACAGGTTGTTTCATAACTTTAGGTACATACGTTAATGGTATATGTTATTTGATATGCCGATTACGAATCAATATGTAAATTTTTTTTATATCGCAAAATTATTTTCCATGTTTCCCAGTCCAAAATTTGTCGTTGCCACTGGGTGGATGATTATGTTAATAATTATCGTTTCATTAAAAATAATAAAATTTTGTTTGTTTATTGTACTAGAATTATGTAATTTAAATTGTTGATTACCTACTTCATTGTTTGTGTTTAATAGGAAAGCGAATCCAGTGCAGTACTACAAAAATGTTTTAGGTAAACAACCCTTAATTTTTCGAATTTAAAAAAAATTCTTTTAGATTCGTAATCAGCATATCAAACAACATATACCATTAACGTATGTACTCGAAGTTATGAAACACCCTGTATAAAACCAACTGAACACGTATGATTTGTTCAGTGTATGACTTTATTTTGACAATTATTTGACATATAGATGTTAAACCTGTTTAATTTTTTGTTCTTACTGTAACTATGATTTTATTTTTAAATAGGTATTAATTAATATCTAGTCTTTAAAACTCTCTAACTAATAAAACAAATATTGCTTTTATAAAACTTCAAACGACAAATAGGTCTGGCATTTCACACAATTATTTGACATGTGGATGTTAGAAATGTTTTAGTTTTTGTTCCCAGTACAACTAAGATTATTGAAATATATAATTTAGTTTTTCTCAAAATAAAAAGCATGTATAAGAAAAGTTATATTCCAAATATTTTCGCTAACATCTTTCAATTGAAACTTTTTTCTCAGCTGATTCTATTTTTGAAAGAAGCGCAATTTATTGTTTTATGTGTCCAGTAAACTTCTTCTTCCGGTTTTTCAATTTCATTCAAAATCAACTCAGCTCTTCATATTTTCATGAAACTTATAAATTCCAAGTTTCGTTTGAATATCTCGTTTTGTTCATAAGATATTGCGCACACGGACATCCATCCATCCATCCTCACATACAGACATCATTGAGAAATTGGTCGTAACGGATTAAGTGGACCTCAAAATATGTATTTCCGCAAAAATCTCTTCAGCGATTTTTTTCATGATTCCAATACTTCCTTATCCTTTGTATAAGAAAGTAAAACTGATTTCTCTCTTTTATTTGAAGCATTTATTTCTAAAATACACAATAATTTAGTTAATTGACTACACCGATTGTTAGACAGTAGTAACAACGTCAGGACTGTCTAGGAATCTAACACCTTCCAAAACATTTTATTTTTACCAAGTGCAGCAGATAAATTCTCCAATTCTAAAAGTCATTGAGGCATTTCTATTATCGCGAGAATCCGAGAAATATAAAGTTACAGATTCCAGATTTAGTAGACATTTGAATGTGCTGCGTTTGTTTGTTTTTCGTTGTTTATTCGCATTCCTTCTTAGAACGCACTTCAGATGTTAATTGTGATATTTTCTCTCCTTTTGTTTCAACATTTTAACGGCGATTTCTAGGATTCCCGAGGGTTCGTATTCTTATTTATCTGAATGTTCAGCAGAGATTAATTCACTGTTCTTTTCGTTTCCAACGAGTGTCATTCCTGATCAGATTTTACCTTTCTCGATACCATAAAATCTGATTATGTTTGTTTTATTAATACTCCTGACAATAATAGCTTTGAATTGAAAATGATTTACAAATTTTCTCTAAAGTAAATAGCCAGCAAAACTGATTAGTTTCTTTAAAAACCTCACCCTAAACATATTTTTATATCTACCTTACAAGGAAGAATATAATATTATTTGTCATATATCAAAAAACAAAATTGAATCTTTGTTATTTTCCACCTTTGATATATATTTTCAAAAAGGTTTTTCGGGTAGGCTTAAGGGCGTAAACCTGACTAAACATCCTCAGCGACCAGTAAAAAGATTGACATATATCCCAGGCTATATTATTTTATTCCAGTTCACGACACTCATTGATTTTTATTCTTTCATTTCTGTTCTGTTCCAATTTTAGAATAATACAACTGTGTATCATTTTACCTCGAACAACTAGCACAATATTGTCATCGTCACAGAACGGTAATGAAGGTAACAGTAACAAACTTCTTATTAGAAGACAGGGAATATAGTGCGTTTCTTTTTCTTTCATTTGTGAAGAACAAAAAACAAAACTAATTTTCCGAGGAAGCAATATTTGTTTACGTATTCTACAGCGAACCTCGGCACGGGTTATTGCGGTGTGCCACATCAAAAGTAGTAAGTAGTGGATTTTAAACTTGAAACAGCGGATCTTGGTACAGGCATTTCCAGCTTGGTTATAAATTTAATTGTTGTTATCTTTTTGACGTTTTTCTAAGATTCCATTTATAGACGTAAATGTTTAACATTGTTTATCGTAAATTATCTAAATTTTATTATTTAGATAATATTTGGGTAAATATAATTTGCTTATCAAACAAATATTTTAATTATTTTTGCCACAATTCCTGTTCAAATAATAGTATTTAAAAATGCTTTTCCTTGATATTTACGATATTTATTCATTTGTAAATCCCAGCAAAAATACAAGATTTTGAGAAGTGGTAGATAAATAAATTGTATTCTGTCAAATTTTAGGTTAAACTCTTTAATCCATATCTATGTTACATAAAATTTCTTAATTGTATTTGCCAATGTAAAGTAATAAAAAGAAAGTTGAATAATTAAATATAGATTTGCACTTTTGTGATGCTATCAAAAAAAACCATGCAAACTAATCATTAGCTGGTTTAGAAACAGTTAACTTCTTAATCGATACAGCAAGGAATACCATCAGCTTCTACTAGAAATTATTATCAATATTTTAGGAAAGTTCTTAACACTTTTAATTTTAATTATGTTGCTGTACCTTAAATACTGATAAGTATCTATTCATATACTTATCAATTTATAAATTTTTTCTTTTTATTTAAATTTCTATTATTTACTTTTTTACGAAAGTGGAAGCTGAATAACTACTATAGTCATATGTCGCCTCATGATTTTTAAATTCGCAATTGTACTTACAAAATATTTATTATTTATTCAAACGTTAAGATATACTTAGTTATCAAATATAAATCACTAGAATCAGCAATCGGTTGAAGCATCTTAAACAACCCTTTCTTTTTTTTATTATTAAGCGGTCTCAACTGCTGAGGTTATATGCCGCCTCCACTTAGTGGAAATGACATCTATATTCTATATAATTTAATAATTTTAGAGTGACAAATAAAACAGTATTTGTTGTATAAAGTATATAATTTTATGTGTAAAACTTATTTTAGAAATATCATCTTTTGCTATTTTCTATGTTGATGCAAATATGGTTAGATGCTATGCTGTTAGACGTTTTTGACAGAAAGAAAGAAAGCATGATCTCTTTATCCTAATAATTATAACTTTTTTTTTTTTTTAAGTTTGCAAACTTCCCAATCAGTACCTTTCAATTAACCCCTTAATTTTGTTGCTTTGAACGATGTAGCATTGCTTCATATAAGTCAAAACGCAACTGTTAATTATAATTGCTAATCATAATTGAAACTTTATTATTGTCATTGGGAAGCAGCTTTATGTCATATAATTTTTTATATATAAATTGAATGCACCGCGCATTCATATGCACCCAGAGTACTACTGCACTCCTTTACTATACCTCTAAAGTCAGTGTAGTTGTATAATAATGTAAAATTACATATATGTAAGTTAAATAATCGCGCATTGGTTAGTTATCATATGAACCGGAAGATGTAACTACTGCCATCTACAGTAACACTGTATGACTGACGTTTGCGGCTGAGCCATATGATTGTGTATCGTGTATTTTAAATAATAAATACGATTAGTTATTATAATCTGGTGTTAATAATCTTGTTATTATTCCTGTCCTATATAATACAGCAGTTAAGTACGTTTGAATTATTAAATATTTGCTAAAGGAACGTTACTCGAATTGATCTGCCATAAAGCAGATCACATTTTCAATGTTAACACTACTTCATTTTAACGATCAGCAGCAGCAAGTTGCAATTTACAATAGAACTGAAGCGAGTAAAAGTAGGTGGGTCTCTCAACAAATAAAACAGAATCATTGTTAGTGTTGCAACCATTCTAAGTGACAGCCCGTGAGTCAGCTGCATAATGATGCCAATATCAACTAGAAGAAAAGGAATACGATACTAGTACAATGGTCAGCTTGCACTCCACTTTGCCGTGTAACCGTCAGACAAATTGTCAAGTTCAACTTATTTGAAATGTCACGCGCAAAACACAAAACTGCAACCGTTGATTTGAACTAGGTTATTTCAAATAGAAATATGTTACTATATTTACATAGTTACTTACCTGTAAAACCAAATGTTAAGATGCACGAAATATACATATAAGGTATGATACATATAGGTAATAGACGAGGAGATTGAAAAGGAGTACAGGCTCTTAACATGAATGTATCTTGGGATGCTCGTTTGAATTTGATGACCAATATTCCAAATTCCTAAACATAAACATAAACCTAAACGAAAAGTTTGAAGTTTGCAAACTTTAGTTTTAACTGTACACCGCACTTGGATAGGTGTGAACGGTCTCGTATGGTAACAATATTTCTTAAACGTAAACGTAATTGTAAACCTTAAAACTAATTGCGTATGTGAATGAGGCTATAGGCTTTAAAGGAAGTGTTTTAGCCTCGGTTTTAGCGCTGTATAATGTTCTAAAATTATTTTATAAAAAAATACTTTAAATAAAAACGATTGATAATATATTTTTCTGTAACTTCTTTTTGAAACATTTTTTCATAAAACCGAGGCTAAAACACTTCTCTTCTCCAGTTCTTTATAAAAAAAAAAAGAACGAAGCAATTGAGGTAGCTGGACAACTGGATAAGAAGGAGATAAGAAGAGGTTGATTGCAGAGTGAGGAATTTCGTGGATATCTGAGGGAAAAAAATTGTATAAATGTTGAATATGATCAGGACAAAAGTACTTTAATATTTACAGGAGATTGAATGTTGATTGGATCTATGGTTATAGGTCCGTGCTAACCCACTTAACCCTGGACAGTCACACTACATTTACAGTTACACAAACGTCACACTGGGGCCTGGAAAACCCCAAAAAATCCACTTTTCTATAACCAGATGTATTTTTCCAAGGGATTTTACCTATGGAATATTTGTTTAGGATTATAAAAAATGAAATTACAACGAGGTTGCTTAGAAGCTATGCGAATGCTGCACATATAGAAAATTAGATGAAAATCGTGAGGTTTCTTAGACCCTAGAGTAACGTTCCAGGGTAAATAATACACAGCGCACTGTAATGTAAGTGTAATGAAGATGCAGCATCCAAGACTATGCTGCATCTTATTTCTGCGCGTTTTTTATAAGACTTACAAATAATCCTATGCATATGTGCATACAGCATCATCGTGCAGCGTTCTTAATAACGGCGACAGGCGACGCGATCGAGATAATTAAACGAGGCACCTCGTGTCACTAATTAGCAGCGTAGTGATTGATGACATGTTCGTTTTTTCGGTTATGAATGAAACTTCTCTTGACAGATATGCACAAAAAATTCGTATAGGGACAAATACTAAAATACATGTGTCATTCATAGAATTACCTTTAGTTTTTTATTTTTTCTCTGTTATACTGAAATATCTTTCTCTAATAATACTACAGTACGTCTAATACTTTTTATATAAATTATAAATGTTGGATGTGATCCTTGCAAGCGACAAAACTCCACTATTTGTCAGCCGTTGTTTTGAAGCTCTTCTGTAAAAATACATTATTAATTTATTACAGTTCACCAAGAGTATGTTTGTGAATTATTAACTAGTTGAAAGCAGCAAGCGCATAAAATTACTCACTGATACAGTTTTATCAGTTTGACGTATTTCCTGTGTTTGTACCATTCAATGTTCTGACATCAAATTATTAAGTACCAATAAAATTACAGTTCCGAGTAATTGAGTAAACATTTATTTTTGAGTACATTTTCCTGTTTGTCAGTAAATATAATAATTCTTCATGTATCTTCTTATCATCTAATCTAATAGTATACTTAGGTGAAGTACTGGAACTGCTATCAAAAAGGTATCCTCATATTTTTATTTACATTGATGTAATAATATTTACATCTTTGGAGGTTTCTGCTAGGAGGCGCTGCATGTGCGAAAATATATCACTTTTAGAGTTATAGGCAAATAGCATAAGCATATCCCTAAAATATTTTGTTAATTCTATATAATATTATAAGAACACTTCTATTTCTTCCCCTATTGTTGCTTCACTTTCTTATGGTGTGTCTTCCGATTTAGTTAACCAGCTTTCCCTCTACCGTTTTAGTAGTGTCCCAGACATCGCTTAGTAGATGATTTAAGATCTCTACTAATTTTTGTTAGCCGATCTTTTCCGTTTCCCTGCTATGATTTTTTTAAGTGTATTTAGTTTAATTCTAATCGCACATTTACAAGTTTGATAGCTTCGTGTGGCTTTACTAAGGGCCGTGCATTTTTTTTTGCATTAGGATTGTTAACTCAGAATTAATAAAAGAATCGTTCTACCTGAAGCTTAACACTTTTCCGAACACGATGTATTTAAAAATATGAATAAAAATACTATTTTCTACGACTTCTTAGAAATCTGATCATTGTATGTTTGTTGTTGCTAGGGAAATGTAGTACATTGCAAGCATCGTACGAAATGAATTTGCTTTATGAGTATTTCAGTACAGGTCAGTTCATTTCGGTGCAGGTGCCATTGCTAGGATACTTATTTAGAATTGTCAAATATTGGAATGGTGAAAGCGGGACAAATTTATTATTAAAATATAAAATTAATTAGGAAATAATATCGTGGTCGTAGAAAAAGTATATTGTACAACTCGCATGGAATGTCCATTTCATACTCGTTGTACAATATATTAATTTCTACTCCTGTATAAATATATCCTCATTATTTTAATTTTTTCGATGAATTATACTTCATAATTCACTCTTCTTGACCAATCACAAAGCCATAATTCACGGTTATTTTAAAGACGTGATGTGGATCACCAAGCAACAGCCGTCTGACATCATTCTCAAAAGTGATTTCCGAATTTACAGGATTAGAAAAAGTATTGTATTGTATTCGGGATTATGGTCATTATTCACTCATCTTTGTGAATAATGACCATCGTAGTCCCTCCTATAAAAATATACTATTATAATCTGTACTATTTCATAAACTAAGCATTTTTTTAACTTGTCTGCACTTGCAATTTTCATTTGAAATATCTTTACCTATAATTCCTTTTATGTACTTATTCTCCAGCCCAAAGATAATCAAATGTCAAGTTTGCGTTATCACTATCAGTAGTTTTACACAGAATTCCCACAGCGCTTATCGCTTTGCAAAACCCGTACATTTTATTATTTTATAAGTTTGACAGCTCATTCGCGTTTTGCCAGTGGTGCGCGGCAGTGCTCTTGAAAAGTGGGTTAAGTTTCAAAGATATTTTAGTGTTGTTTTGACATTCCTAAGTGACAAATTATTAAGTTAGTTTATGTGCAAGCATTGACGTCATGAGAAAGGATTGTACCTAGAACATTTTCATATTTTAAAAGTAAGTTTTGACGTACGCGGTGGTTTAATATTCCTAGTAACCAAGATGTTTGTTTTCGTTTTATTTAACACTACTTTATTATTACATAAAAGCTTTCTGCTCTAAAAGTAGATGAGTGTGTTTTGTTTCAAAACAGTCTTTGAGATATTGAAGAGAAGGGATTTTGGAGCTATTAAAAGGATAAACAATTGAAAAAGTAACAAATGCCACTTTTAACTTTACTCCTGTGGTTTTTATTGGAAAAGTTTATATAGTATATTCAACTGGTTTTATATTTCCTTCCTTATAAAAATTGATAAATATTGATAGTTCTAGTTCGACAAATATGATTGATTATTATATTATATTGAACACAATATCAAATAGAATTCATGTCAAAGTACGGAAAATCTTTTATTCACTGCCCAACCAATTTAGGTTTGCAAGTTTCTAATACGGCAAACAAAATACAAGTTAAACAAAAAGAATAAAGGAGTGTCCTTAAATTTATTATACATTTTTATGATTCATTCTTTTGTGTAGATACTTCAAAAATTATTAATTAATTAAATAATTTAAAGAATTATACAGATTGTATTAACATTTATAATAAAAAGTACGTTAATGAAAATGAATGCGGTAATGAAGCTCTTAATTCACGCAAAATGAGTGGGATTAATAACATTTAACTCACGGGCGTAGATAATGAAATTTAAACTCTACTTTAATTTACTTCCATACTAAATTTACATCAAATGACATCAAATTTTTGACGCCAGGTAATAAAATAATTTGAAATCATGTGCACTTATTAAAAACAAATAAATTTACATTAAAAGTAAATTTCTTTATTTCCACTTTCTATGTAAATGATACTTTACAGATACTTTGGTAACTAAGTAAATGAGTATGAGTATAGCGCATAGATCTGTAAAGTTTTACAGGCTTCTAAAAGAGGTCTGTAAAGTTTTACAGGTTTGTAGAAGAGACCTGTACAGTTTTGCAGGCTTGTTGAATTTTACAGGCATATATTTTAATAAATAATTTAAAAAATACTATGAAGGTAGGAATAAAACTTTATGCGCGTCACATTTTTTACTTTACTGGGCACATTATGGATTCTCACTCCTTTGTCGCTCGCTTCACAAACTTTTCAGCTCACCCGTAAAGATTAATTTACTACGCTTGCCACGTAAATATCTATTATTAAACCGGAAATAATACTACCGGTTATTTAAAACCAATAATAATTGTAAATGATTGAATTACCAGTCAGTAAATCCGTCTGCACCTATGATACAAACAATAAAACTATTTTGTGACGCATATTTCATTTGGTCTGTTTTCAATAAACCGCTAACACATATTTATTTATCTACATTATGAATGAGAATCTGGTAATCCCTGAACTCTATGTACTTTTGACACTATCCTAAATAGTAATTTATTCTAAATTATGGTATTTTTGCAGGCGCTGGTTGTGCTTCCTCCTGCTCGGCGGCCATGGACGACATCGTCATCGTGTCGAGCCGCGACAGCCAGGCGGCCGCACTCTGGGTCAACTACTTCGGCACCTGCTTCGAGCAGATCAGTCGCCAGAAGAACAGGCCCACCCTCAAGTTAGTATTCAAACATTGTTTCTTCTTGTAGCAAAAGATGTTTTGTAGTAGTTATTTCAATACTTCTACTACATTACTATATTAGCATGTACGCAAATTAAGTGTCTGGTGAATTTTCTGTCAGAAGCCCACACTTTAGACCAATTATTTTATCAATAATAATTAGGCTAATATACACTTTAATCAAACTGTAATTTGTCAAGCTAAAATTTAGTCAAACCGTCAATATACTAGTGTCAAACTCGTTTGTAACATTGGCTGCAGTGGGTATACTATAGCCATCTAGCGGGAACAGCAGATAATAGTAAAATGTGTTCTGTTTTTGGCTGTTTTAAGAGAAGTGTTTTAACGCTGTACAATATTATAATAGTATATTATGATACAAGTGTATAAGTAAGCTTTTAAAGCACGTACGACGAGTTTAAGAGCACGACGCGAAGCGGAGTGCTTTTAACGTTGCTAGTGCTTTAAAAGCACTTATACACGTGTGTCATACGCTATTTTTTATTATACCTGCATCATACTCTGGAAAAACTGGAAAGCAACATTTTGATTTTGATTCATTTCATAATTTTGCGCGTGTGACGTTTGACGTATATCGTTTACATGGAAACTGGTTAGCATTTGTTGTTTACGTTTACAGTTTTGACAGATATTAATAGTAAATATTTTTGTTGTTGCTTAGTAACCTTTAAAGCACGGCGTGTTTTAATCTTGCGTTTATGAACGCTGTAGCGTGTTTTAAACACGGATTATGATGCAGGTATAATAAAAAATTATTTTATAAAAGAATACTTCAAATAAAAGTGGTAAAAGATACATTTCTCTATAACTTCTATTCGAAGTATTTTTTTTATAAGATATTTTTAGAACATTGTACAGCGGTAAAACCGAGGTTAAAATACTTCTCCTAAAACACTCAAAAACAGAGCTCGTGGTACCAGTCAATCTGTCAAAAGTTCTGTTGTATTTCTTATTCATATACATATAAAATCATTTTCTTTTCAATTTAAAATTCGTCATTCATAGCAACATTATTAGCTGTATTATACATTGGCAAAATTAGTAAAGTACTAGAATTGCTTAATTAATTTTGAGGAAACTTCTGACTTATAGAGATATCCCCTTAATCTGAATTGTGGGTGAAAAAAAAACCAAAACAGAAGTACTACACGCAATTGTGGAATTTCCAAATCATTTATACATGTACAAAATAAAGCGGAAACAATTTATACTGTTTATATAGTTGCAATTCATTGTTTTTATCAGCATGTATCATACATCGGTTATATTTATACACCCATTAAGCGTTATCTACCGGATGGAGGGAATAAAATTTACAAACAAAATTTGAAGAATGGGAAGTCGAAACGCCAGCGGAAATCCAGAAGGAAATAGATATTAATCGGTATAAATCTAATTTCACTGACATTTACTCTTTATTTTGCTTTTCGTTTCCTGAAGAAAGCATGTTTACCGGGCACTTGTAAGTTTATGATGTTCAATATGCTTCCTTGCATTTTATTGTTTCGGATATGTTGAACACAAAATAGTTATTTTTCCGAAATCGATACTAAGTACACGATCTCACTCCGCGAAGTTTGCCAAAATAATAGCTAAAGTAAAACTTTACTGTTATGTCAAAATATAACTTTACGGACTAATCTGCCAAACTTTTAGCACAACCTGAAATAATAAACATGTTATTCTGTAATACTGTTGGCGAATTTATTTATTATTTACCTTTGATAATAATTTATTGGATTTAATTCAAATTATTATGCAGAAAACGTCTAAGAACATGTAAATAATAACGAAAATTATACACAAATATTAAACACTTTGACAGTACTTTTGCTATCATAGCCATCCCCGTCGCAACAACTAGTTGACGTTTTACAAATATATAATGCTATTTATTTGTTTTTAATTAATGATTTAATGATTTTAGAAAAAAATATGATGTATAACATCGCCATTAAAGTATTTTTTTATTACACGAAAAAAAAATGGATTGAATCAATAGCAAAAATTTAGATATTTATATTTATATTAGTAATATGTTATTATTTTCAAATGCTGCTACTACTTGAATTATCATCTACAATCTTAATAATATCATGTTAATAATATTATAAATATATAAATATTGTTATTGTAAATATCTATATTGCTGTCACTATACGTAAGATAAATTTTTCCTATTGTAACAACCCATTTTTTTCGTGTACTCATATCGTTTATTTTCCTCGATTATCGCCTGGCCTCGGAGAATAAATTCCATATTGGTAATAAAAAATTATACTTTAGTGCCTTGATATACAAATAACTATTCTGTATCAAGGCATTGAAGTATTACATTTCATCACGAATATGGAATTTATTTGCCGAGGCCCGTAGGAACGAGGATAATAATCAATTAGTGTGTTAAAAATGAACTTTAGTGCCGCGGTACATATTAAATTTTATTTGAAATATAAAATTAAAACCAAGTTTAAAAAAATATATATTTTATAGGTTAAGTTTACATATTTGTCAGTTCTCAGTTATCATAAAGAACACTATAATATAGTATGTTTGGTTCCCAACTTCTTCATCGGAATTAATTTCATTTTACGTATAAATTTACTATCATACGTCGTACATCTGCCAAAATTATTCTAATTGTACAATAATTATTGTAAGGTTGCCAACACTGCGTTGCTGAAAATCGTAGTATAATGAATTACTTCAATTGCCGATTTCAGATTTTTAATGACGATTTTGGCGTTCTTTAGTGTGGATTTCAAATAAAAGTTTTTATAAAGGATTGATTGAGTATTTAAATTCTTGTAGAGATGTCCATTTGAGTACAAAATAAATTCCTGCACGCCGGACTTTAAGTAGAATTCGTAAATAATGGAGGTTGTGTCGGCTGCAAAGAAGTTGTGCTCTGCATAAATTGATAAGATGAATTATAATATTTTTTTCTTTTTGATTATATTTTAAACAGTAACTTAATTTTAGTAAAAAAAGAAAGTAGGCAAAGTAAACTGATGAATATGGAAACTGTAGTTTAATTAAAATTTTAAATTTTTTGCATGTTTACTATCTGTTCATCTTTAATGTAATTTTGGTAGTTTTATTTTACATTATGTTGAAAAATATTTTCAGCTTCAGCAATTTTGTTTACGCAATGTTATCTCCTATAAATGTCAATATCCAGGGTTGCTCCATGTTCAATTATGAATTATACAAAAAAAAAAAACAGTAAAGTTTATTTGAGTAAATGCTTTTTTATTTTCTTTTACAATATGCGAGTATAAGGAAATACCTACAGTAATTATAAAGAAATTTCGGAATTTTTCCGGAAATATGAATTGAGGTCCCTTAAATCCGTTTTTACCAAATTTTTAATGACGTCTTTTTGTGTGTGGATAGACTAAGTTGATTTTAGTCATAATTGCGAAATCGGAAGTGAAAGTTTACTGGACACACAAAACAATCATTTAAAATTATTTCTAATTTGGAATTAACTATGAAAATGTAAAAGTATATTATACATTACTTTTTTTTTTGCGGAGTAAATTGAAGCACAAGCCGTAGGAAAAAAATACACTTCTCTCCTGCGATGTATATACTTTTTTTTATTTGAATTGTAATGTAATTCATGATAGTAACCTTTGATTTGTTTAATTTTTTTCATTGTTCACATTATTGAGCACTTTCCCTCACGACGGGAAAAAAAGTGCACAAATCCCCCGTAGATATGAAATTGGCTGTTTCTAACTTGATTTTGATATAGTAGAAACTAAGTTTCTCTCCCGGTCGTGAAAAATAGTTATTTATGTAAAATGAAAGTCTTATTTTTTCATGAATCGGAAAAATTATACGTCAAATTCAAAGAATGCGAATTAATGTTATAGGTACCGCGAGTTTGACCTAAGAAATACTTTTCTAACGTTACTATAAATACTAGCTGTATATATATTGTTCCAAATAAAATGATAAAGAACTTTTCATTATTCTTTACTGATTTACAAAATATCATATATATTTCTTAAACTATAACCAACCAGATTTACACTAAGTAACTATTTTTTTTTTTTTTTTACGAAAATGGAAAGCGGACTAAATACTTAGATCATATGGCTTTTCATTATTAGTAAATATTTTTACAGTATGCTGACAAATTTATTTATTTTATACGATATGACAATTGCACTGGTTTCAGTCCGGTAAATGTGACTTTACAGTATGGTTGGTGCCAAATAAACAATCAACGAACGCCGACTCAAAATTAGTTACAATAGTTTACGAACTTAGTTATTAAATCTATAAAGGTTTATTTTATTTTTCGCCTTTTAATATTTCGCCGGTGCAATTTTTCGTTAAATCATTTTTATTCTAATTGTAACTATATGTATATAATATATTAATAAATTAATAAATAAAAAAATAAAAAAAAATATATCATCACGCCTTTTACCCATTAAGGGTGTGGCACTCTGCTTACGCAGATCTCGGTAGGTGATATATTTTTGCGTATGAAATGCGGTTACCAGCCGTCAAGTCATAGCCCCCAAAGTTGTTAGTGGAGGGGGAACCACAGGGGTAAATTTAAATTGGCAACTGTCGGAAGTGGGATTCGAACTGAGGATCTCACGATCCACAGTCCGATACGTTGTCACTGAGCTATTTACCCCATTAAATTAATAATAGACTACAAAACAATTCCTTTACAGAGTATTCCAACTGGGCATCGAAGAAATCACCTCAACTTCCATCACCCCCATTTTAGAGCAACGTATCACCTCGGTGAAGCTATCCATCATCATAGTATGTCCATCTCTCTTATCACACATCATCAACGAGCCCACCAGCTCCGCTGCCCTCTGCAGCCTATTAAAAGCGGACCGCACCATCGCCATGCTGCTGGGTGTGACAGACGACGACGTCACCGAAGCGCATCATCAGGCTCTTGGAAGCTACAAGCAGTGGAAGCGCCACCAGGTGGGACAGGATCAGGACCAGGATTTTGCTAGGGATTTTCTCGCTGCAGCGATGGGGATTCTCACCAAAGTAGCCAGGCAACAGCATGCGCAGGCTTTGGAGGAGAGGACGACGTTCAGTGTTATGCCCAAGAAAGTCAAACAGGTTGGTTGGAATTTATTGTTTTGTTTCATAACGTTTTAGTTTCTTCTTTCTGTTCCTTGTCAAAGAATATTTGTTATTTTGTCAGTTTCAAAAACAAACACGTAACACGTAATCTAAAAGATAATCTTAACCATATTTCGTTAAATAAAATGTTTATTATTGCTGTCATCTCACTAAAGAACGAAAATGCTTGTCATTCCTTATTACAAATACTATTAATGCTTTTTGCTAGTAATAGTATATTGTAATACAAGTGAGGAAAGAGCTGCATTGCGAAACTAGTATGATACGTACTATTCCCTTTAACATATATAAACATATTTCTAGATTCTTTTGTTGGAGTGAATCAATATCCGTTTTTTTTAAATCCCTGTAGTTCGGTTTCTCCACATCTTTCTATCGTTTATATTACTTTGCCAATTTTTAATTCCTGCTGCTTTTAAATCGTTTACTTTTTTTAGCCATGCTGATCTGGGTCTGCCTCATCTTTTTCTTTCTCCTGATCTCCATTGTACTACTAATTTAATTGCATCTTTTTCTTTTGCTCTCCATACACGAGTATGTCCTAGCATTCGGACTCTCTGTTTGATTTTTTTCGTTATGTTTTCTTCTTTCAACTCTTGTTTCTATTCTAGTTTATTCTTATTCTGTATTCATTTTCTGATATCTTTATTGGTTATAATATTGGTCTTATTATTTTTCATTCAATTGTTTTTGAATCTTCATCTTTTTTAGTCATTTGATAGTCTCAGCTGCGTACTGTGTGTTATTACTGTTCAGTAAATTCTCATTTTTGTATCTGTAGTAAAAATCTTGTTTTTAGTAACTTTTGTTTGCGTGGACTGGAAAGTCCTATTTGTTGTCCTTATATTATGTTTGATTTCTACTTCTTT
The DNA here is from genome assembly GCA_963942605.1 of Poecilus cupreus. NCBI lineage: Eukaryota > Metazoa > Arthropoda > Insecta > Coleoptera > Carabidae > Poecilus > Poecilus cupreus. The sequence goes on from OZ012717.1 coordinate 2,878,205, forward strand.
TTATCCTTTGCTTGTTAGCATTTCTTCAACATTAAACATGAAAATTACAATTTCCAAACTTTTGCATTAATTTATAAAAGAAATTTTACAGTTATTTTATAAAAAATTGTAAATGCACATTTTTATAAACAATAGCTTATTACTTTCTTCACTCTGTGGTTGAAGTAAATTGTTTTGATTACTGAAATAAGCAGGGATATATCATTTTCACAAATGATACAGAAAAAAAATTCGCACATTAAAAATATACACTTTCGAGTTAGGACTGTGTCAAAATTTGTGAGAGAATTCAACGTTTACTTGCCATCTTTAGAAGGTAAAGGTCAAGGTTACTCTTGATCTCTAGGGTGGTCTACACGTCGAGTAATTCTAACAGTCTTTACTTTCTCCTAATTAAGCTAATTTGTAATTATTACAACGGTTTTATTTGTTTCAGACATCTTTAGATCATTTAACTCAACTGCTAGCTCACTAAAATGACCTTTTATATTTTATTTATCTTAAGCTTCCATTTTTAAGTTGTGTCATGTTTTATTTATGTTTCCATGTTCCTTGTGAATTTAGAGGTCTTCCTTTTATGTATTCTAGCGCTTCTTTGATAATGTCGTTGTTTCCCTTCCTGAGCGTATGTCCTATCCAGTTCCACTTTCTTCTTTTTACGGTAATTTCTATTGGTTCTACATTGCATACTTTCCACAACTCTTCGTTCTAGCTTACCGTATCTATATTATAAATTATATAAATGTAATCGATCAAATATAATTTTATTTCCAGAGTCAAAACCGGCTAGTAATCCTCCTAGCCGAACCCCTCACCAAAGACGACGTGGTGCGCATATCCGTAGACAAAAACGGAGATATGATCGAGGTTAAATCCGTGAAGCGCCGTAACCCTTACACTTTAAAGTTCACAATGCCGGACCGCTGTCTCGAGGTCTCCTCCATAGTCAACGTCGTGGTGGAAAAGAACGGAGATGTACTCGGAGCTAGACCTGTCAAATGCGAGAGCAGACTCAGAGAGCTGGATCAAATACTTAGATCGATTAACGATCCCGTGGACTTCATGTGTCAGGTGAGAGAAATTATTATAATATAATTATCTTTTCTCTATACACTCATTTCTCTTCTTAGACTCTCGGCTTTAGCCCTTCCAACGCCGACCAACTCGACGCCTGGATGGTCCACGCGTTCCAGAAGAATCTCCCACCTCACTTCAACCTTATTGCTGGATCCGGTGCACCAAGTGCTCTAAAACCCGCAGATGGAACCAGCGGGCCAGTGCGACACCCGCACGGCCACGAAGAGTTCCCCACCTTGCTTCACTTCGCTGCTAAGTTCGGGTTGGAGAAACTCGCGTGGCAGTTGCTGGAGTGTCCTGGTGCAGAAACCGCTTGCGATCTCAGGAATGCGAATGATCTCACACCCACGGAGATGGCGGAGAATAGCGGGCACAATAAGTTGGCGAGTGCTCTCAAAGGATACATGGTAAGGAGATATCTCTTATAGTAGTTCCGTAAAACCTGACAAGTGTCAATGAAATCATTTTTGAAACGCGGTTCCAGAATTTTTTTTACTCGTTTCATGGAAGCCTATTATTCTCGATAGAAGTACTGATTTCATAAATACTCATAAACCTCATATTGCCAAACGCATAGTTTGTCAACCGAACAACAGAGTATGACCTCCATCGGTTTGTTCTCACTACCCTATAGGAAGATGGAGATTTACTGACTGTACGAAACACTGTAACTTGCACTGCGTAAGCTAAACATAAAAAATCACACTCCATCTTGTGGGAGAAGCCCACTCGCGAACGATAAATTTTGATTGTAATACGCACGTTGTGGCCAGGCACCTGCTACCTCACTGCCCCAGTACGTGCCCAGCCCCCAACCAAACACCCGACTGCTAACCCATTTCACAAAAATTTTAACACCTATTTAATCACCTAAAACACATTTTTAGAAACCTAAGAAATAATAATGGAAGTATGTACAGTAGTAAAAACTATGAACTTGAAATAATTGTTATTTGTATAACTAGGTCAGAAACTTCACTTTTGCCTTCGGCTCGGCCTGCAAATAACGAGCACTCGCAAAATAGTTTTTTTTTTGTTGGTAACATCGCATTAATCACAAACAAAGATACGAGGAAATATACATAACTCATTTGTTTTCTTTGAAAAATTCGGTAACATTTATTTAGTTGATATTTATTTATTGGTTGTGCACTGTAACTGAAAATTTAATTATAACTACTTACATTTGAGCTTACAATTAACAATTTAGCTTTAAAATTGATGGAAATCTCTAACCTCCAAGCACTCAAACAGTGAACAATATCAACGCACAAAATTGACAGCCATTTTTACCGATCTAGGCCTGAAACCAAGCAGTTTCTGGACGATTTTGAAATGTATAAACTAGTGATTTTGGACGGGGCACTTATTTTAGTCTGGTTAAATTATTCTCGGAGCTATTAGATGAAAATATAAATATTATTTTTCGCACAAAACGTAAATATTCGACTTCATTAATGTGACTATCGTTATCCATTTATAATTTTTCGCTGACTACCGAGTTGTTTCAATCAAAAGCACCCAAGACTCGAGTATAATTTCAGGTTATGTCTTCTATAACCATCAAACTACTGTGATGGTTTTTATGTATTTACACCATAGTTTTTAGTTCCATAGTCACAAAAATAATTCACCTTGTTTAGGTATTAACACTTTACAAATCTATTGCTAGTAGTTTATTATAAATTGTTAATTATTTTTTGTCTTTTCAGCAAATGAGTGAATTCACAAACATGTACAGTCAACTAAAAGAATTAAGTTTATCGAAACAGCAAGCACAAGCTCAACCACCTCCAGGTACAAATTTAGTTTCTTATTTTCTTTGCAAATTTTGCTTTCATTGTTTGAATTAAACATATTAGAACAACAATAGTTTTGTTTGTGTTTATAATATTTGTATTTTAATAATTTCCAGACGTAGACGAAGACGAATACTTGCTCCCTCGTTCCGCGGATATGACGTACAGTATTCCGCCCCCCGCGCGTCCAATCTCCCCCGCAGTTGTAAACCAATCAGGTCCAATTACCGGTTACATGGAAATGCAGCCCGTGAAAACCAACGGCTCTTCTTCAACAGGCCGCACCACTCCCATCAGCAGAAAAAGCTCAGTCACAAGACAACCTCAACCGGATCAAATCAGCAACGGATCTTCCTCCAAAGCTCCAACCCCGCTTCCTAGTGAACCAGAACGCTCAGTTGAAACCTCCTCCACAAACGGATACGAAGATAAAGTCCAGGGAGAGCTTTTAGAAATCATCAACGACTTTAAAAACAATGTTTTCTCGCTTTCTGAAGTTGAGCAACTCGTTGAAAATTGGAGGAAACGTAACGATGTTCAAAAGTCTTTCAAAGAGAAAGAGGAACAGTTGAACTCGATGAGGAGAGAGTATGACAGAATACAGCAATTAATGAAGGAAGAATTGAAGAGACCCACGCCGTTTGATAGAATTAAGAAGTTGTTTAGAAGGAGCAATAAACCACAGAATACCATAACTACTATAACAAGAGATGTGAAGTTGGAGAGCGCCTATTTGAATGGAGATGATAAGGCTAGCATTGATACTGCCTCAACTAGTGGACAGAGTCAACTCAGGCCCATCAGCAGTCTCAGTCTTCAGAGCACAGCAAGTAAGTTAATATTTTTTGTTTTGTACTCGCAATCCTGAAAACACATCATTGACAACCAAGAACTTCCACTGGCTTTCTCCGGGCATTCCACAGCAAAATCATGTTCAAAATAATACAATTTAGTTCATAAAATAATACTTACATTGATGTACAAATTGTTTTTTCAACTGTCATATCATCAAATTCCTTAACACAACGTGTAAAAATTATGGGTAAAACCGTAGTTTACGGCCAATTGAGAAGTTAGCTACGGATTGCCAATGATGTTTGGTAGATATGACAGTTTGTGGTGATGAAGTCAAACAACAAAAAATTGTTTTTCTTTAACTATGACCGGCTAAAGAAACTAGGACCTGCAGCTAACTTCTCTTGTGGCCGTAAACTACGGTTTAGCCAAATTATGACTTTGCTGTTGTGAATTTGTAAATTAACAAGACTTTGATTAAATATTAATTCCGTTAATAATATAATGTCTATGGCAGACTGGTCGAAAAGTATCAGGCAGCATATATTACAGTGATCTGAATCACAAGTTATTCATGTCTATGATCTATTAGCTCTTCGATGAAACAACAGAACGCATCCGTCATCGACGAAAAATAGAGGCTCCTCTATTTTCATCGAACAGCATCCATGAAACAAAGTTGTCTCACTTCAGACGTATCTTTTGTGTCTCATTTCACATTAACTTTTTTTGTAACAGAGAAATTCGCTGTATTCGTCACTGTTGTTTCATTGAAGAGCTATCCGACCAGTATGCCACTTTAAACAATAATATTATATTATTATATGAGTGATTATGATACTTGAATGATTTTCATGAATAATGAAATAACCCCAAAAATAATTCTGTACTTCTTCTACTCCAGTAAATTCGGAAATAGCGTTTAGCACTTTTAAAAATGATCGAAATTTGTTGATCATCAGCATTATTTAAATTTTTTTCGATTAATTATAATAGAGCTCTAAATAAAAAATAATAAAGCCAAATTTTATAAAATAAATGTTTGTGTTAGGCACGTCTTCGTCTGGAAGGATGAGCACGTTAAGCGGCTGCAGTGCTGCAAGTTTTGGAGACAGTGGAACACATTCAGACCACGAAGATCGCAAGGTAATTAACTTTTATTTAATTATTATATATTCTGATAAATCGATTTGTTTGTTGATTTATTATTGAACAACCGATTACACTTTGTAATAATTATTTTCTTTTTTTCCAGCATCTCATGCGGCAAACGAGTAGCGATCACGAATATTTCGAAATAAATGAACCGAAAAAATCAACACAGAACTTTAATTATTTAATACCTCCCACCCCAAAACCAGTGTACAACAAATATAACCCACTGAAGCAGAATGCTGCTATTCCACAATTTAGCACCATTAATGTAAGTTTATCTTAATATTGTAAATAGTATTTTTTTACTATATTCGTAATAATTTTTCAGGAGAGACCTCCGCACCCTGTCCCTAGAGTAGAAACGCCGTCTGTAGGAGACCAGTATTACATCCAATTTCCTCCATCTGGCCTGCCAGTCACAGGTTAGTCAACAGCTTGCACTATTATTATTTTATTTTTTAAAGAGAATTAAGAATTTGTCCACAACACTTTATACTATTGTCGATTCACTTGTCCACAACACTTATAATATTTTTATAACACAGTACAAAATCCAACAGCGGTGAGCGGTTGTTAATTGGCAGCTTGGTTAAGTACGATCAATTTTAATGTAAATTTTGTTGTCTTCAATTTTGTTTAAGCATTGCATACACGAAAATTATTTCAATGTTTTACTCAATTTTTATGTACTTGAAAAAAACAACTTGTTCTATTCTCATTAATATTTATTTCAATGAAATGCGCAGTTCAGATGCGCACAACACGTTTCCGTGTTTTGTGATATGTCATTTGAAACTGCTGCGAGATATTCATTGTGTTTGCTTTTGGTTGTTGTGTAGTGGAAATATAAGTATTTTTCTTCAACATTGAATAATATTGTTACTGCTGCAAAAGTAAAATATGTTTTCCATCTATGTTTGACACATTCAAATTAAAAATACAATTTTCTCAGTAATGTCAGATAATAATTTCTCAAAACATTCATTGGACAATCTCAATCTCAAATAATTTCTATGTAAAACCGTAATTTACGACCAGAAGTAAAGTTAGCTACAGATCGCTACTGATGTTTGGTAGATATGACAGTTTGTGGTGGTGCAAGTCATACATACAGAAACCTAGCAAATTTGCATACTGAAATGCCGTTGAACAAATTCGTCTTTATTCAAACTCAAAACAAAAATAAAACTTAGTTTCTTGATTTTTAATTGTTTTTCTGTAACTATGACCGGCTAAAGAAACTAGGACCTGCAGCTAACTTTAGTTCCGGCTCCAACAATAGTTCATTATTTGACATTGTTAAAACGCCGTTGTCCACTTTACACTCTTTCGTTTTTTTCTGTTTTTAATTATTACAGCTACATTTAATAATATTGTAACTGCTGTAAAAGCAAAATAACTATTTTCTTCTATATTTGACAGACACATTCAAATTAAAAAATAAATTTCTCTATTATAATACCAACGAACTTTTAAAATATAAACAGAATAGCAGAATACGCATGCATGCGTGCCGGACAAATAATTTTGGCTAGTAATTTTTAACTTTCCTAATAATTATTAACATGTAGAAAATGTTTCGTTAAATAGTTCAAAATGAGATTTAAATAAAGTTAAACAATATATTTTCTCGAAAGTAGCTTACGAAAGAATCTGTTTTAAATTCAATTTAAATTTTTGCGCCAGAATAAAAATCCGTTTTCTTTTAAATTAGTTCAAATTTCTCTTACGAATGGAGCGCGAAAAATTAAGTTTGTCAAAAAACACTATATAATTAAAATATGCGCAAAATTTATCTCAAATTTTCTCTAGGATCATTAAGCATAAACGGGGACCAAAAACCCAAATCTCGGTCGCCTTCCCCGATGCCGATTCCCGAAGAAACCATGAACGAATACCTAGCCGTGGAGGAGCACCTCACAGAGTATATGAACATATCCGCGGGCGGCACCGAAAAACAAGAACCTACACCCGTGGGGCCCACCGAAGAGCTACCTGAATACATCAACTACCAACCCCAGTTCAGCCCGCCCCCAGCACTGCCACCGAGGAAAGAATAATCACAGACTAATATTAGTTGTCGTAACGTAAGATATTTTAAACCAAATATTTATTATTTTTATATAGAAACTTTATGTGAATTGAAATGTATTGTATTTTTGAATGTCTATTTGTATATATACACATTTTTGTACATTTTAATAGTTTTATACTGCTAGTATAATAAAATAAACTGTTTAAATACTATTCGGGAATACAAAATCGGTAAGCCATTGACAACATTTGATATTTATCTGAACTTAATAATGCAAGTATTGGAATTATATATAACTTAAAAATAATCAAAAATGTGGAAATATTCCACTGCATTTAGAACCAAGCAGAAGTGAATTCCCAAGTAATATAAACAGCGTAAATGAACTGAAACCTTTTTTTTACTTGAACTTGCAAATAAGTTTTGCTTTCAGCGCATGAGAAATCATTTCAACTTGGTATGTATGTGTAAATTTACTTATATTTAATTGATTATCTCTACATTTTCCAGTAATATTCACATCACTTATTTCTAAAGATCACATAATTAATAGTACAGTTTTCAGACACAAAATAATTTTTTTAAGTTGACTGCTAGTAACAGGCTAAGTATATTTCACGTTCACAAAATTGATTTTGTTACACTGTTTTTGGGGAATTATTAGTAAAATTGTCAGTCTGTCAAACTTGGAGCTGTCATTACTCACGTAGAATTATTTCAATTAGTTTTTGATTGAAGTAATAACATAAATAGTCAAACTGTAAAGCACTTTGTTTTATTAATATTACATGGAATGGTACTTTTTATTTTAACTAACTTTATTAACGTGAAATTGGAAAAGTAGTATGAAAATCACTTGTTACAATGCCTAATTGTAACATTAGTTTTAAAATATACTATACCGATGGTTGTAGGTTGTAGAAAACAAACATTCTACTATTTATTTGTCAAATTCTCTATTTAATTTAGAGTTAATAGAATTTCATACTAGCAATCATTGTTTCGCTAAAATTTAAAGAATTACAATTTGTTTTTGGCTGAAATACAAGTGCTAAACATTGGAATTTTAGAAGCATTACAAAATACGTACATACAAGATAAAATATATATTTTTTTACTATCATAATATTTTTTGCAAAAATGCAACATGCTATTTAAATTACTTAAAACATCATCATTTATTTTTTAAATCAAGAGCAGATAGTCAACCTCATTTTTACAGTTACCTAAATATTTATGCATGCCACAATACTTGAAGACAATTATAACTAAGTTACAAAGCCCGTCTTTATTAGAAAAATAAATGTCTATTACTTCCGTAAACTTAAAAACGTCACAGTCTTACAGTAAAATAATTCAACATGAAAACCAAGTATTTTACCAATGACGATAGTTTTAAAACTTCAACATTTTACAATACTCATTAAAATACAAAACAAAATGAACCTTTCAGTAAGCCCTAAATTATTGTTAAGATATTTTAGCGCCCAAAGACAGAGGTCGTGTAACTTTTTCTTGTCTCCTTTGTTGTTGTTCCCATATCCGTCTTTCTCGTTCTTGTCGCCTTTTTTCTCGCAAAACAGTTTGAGGATCCCAATCTGGTTGGGTTTGTTCTTCCCAACCGGAATTTTCTTCCCATTCGCCAAGTTCTCCTTCCTAAAAAATTAAATAGCGTGAGATAAAAGAAACAAACAAAAATTAATCGTTTTTTGACAGCTAGTAAAATATTCTCCATTAAACATGAAGTTTCGATGCGTTCTTGTTATTAATAAGTTGTTATGATAACAATTTCTTTAGAGAATTGTACCGCAGTGGTGAAACAAAATACAGAATTAAATATGAAATAGTAATAATGTTTATTCTAACCGGGGCAACAAGAGGCTGCGGCGCTAATGACAATCTCGCAGAGCTACTTCTTGAATGTTCACCAGAGCCGTCATCAATAAATATTTTAGTTTGTCGCGTGATTCGAGGCGCCATGTCCTCGAAGAAGTCTTCATGTGGTTCATCGTCTGGTTCGGGCGACTGATTTCTCGCTGCAATCGCTTGCTGCCTGTAATATTCTATATGTTCTTGAACTGAATTTGGTTTAAAATTGTTTGGGTTGGATTCGTCCCAATTCCAATTTTCCATGTCATTGCTACAGGCTGAATTGGAATAATCGGATATCACACCAACCGCAGTTAATTGAACTGAATCACATGACAATCGACGCCTTCGTCGAAAACAACATAATGCTCGTCTCCAAACACCCACAAAGAAAAATAGAATTGATTTTAAAGCTTGAACTAGCACTTGTATTGCCATATCTATGTTCTAATTACTTTTAGGTTATTTTGTATATTCAGTAGTGAGGGAAATCTTCTTTATCTGAAAAAAGAATACCAATTATATAAAAATATAAACAAGGGGACACTATTACCTCATTTGTGACAATTTATGTTTTTCTCATAACCATACAAAACCAATGTTTAGCTTGACGTTGACATTCGCCGCATATGTACTATTTTATCGATGCTGGAAACCTTTTAGCTTAGTAATGTATAACATAAATAACAGATGTCTCGCACGCAGAAAGTATTTTCATTTTGTACCAGAAATAAATTTTATTGTATGATTATTTAACAAATAAGAGCCCAATGCAAAAATGTTTCAAATTTCTTGATGAAAACATTTTTTTAAAACATAAATGTATTAACCCATTTATCCATTTACAAAACAAAGATTTAAATATTATTATTTATATTTTATATTTAGAAAGTAGTTAAAACAAATTCTTTATATAAAAATAGAATAGCTTACTTAACTTACAACTTTAAGCTAATTTTAAGTTAATCCATTTTATTTCAGCTTTAATTTAAGTTAGTTGTTTAATCTATGTACTTGTATTCTTTTACAGCATTTTTCCTTTCAGATTTTGTATTTTTAATACGTAAATTTTTATATCCAGATTTAAACTGTTCCAATGTTTGTTTGTGTTTGTTTTTTTCTGTTTACAGAGATCAAGAATAAAGAAGACAAGAAGTAGCAAAACTAGAAGCAAAGAGCAACTAGAAGTAAGATTTGAATTATTTTTTTTTTCAATCATTTTTATTTATTTCTTATTTGTTGTTTCTATGTTAGAAATGTAACAAAGTTAGCCACCGTGGGAAATGATCAAAGTAAAGTAGCTGAGGGCCGCTAGCCTCAGCTCATAGACTAAAGTTTTGAACTTCTATGACATAGATCTTGAAAAATCATCTAAAAATCTTTAATTACATGACAGTAAAATAAACTGTACACATGTTTAAAAACATGTAAATGTGTGAAATATTATTATTATTTTAAATTGTAAATTTTAGTGCTGGAAATGCATTTGACCAATCAGAATGCTTGAATTTCTACCAGCGGCGTTCACGTTGTTTTACATACTTCAATTGTACTTTTATTGATAAATTATTAATTTTTCGTTAATTAATAATGTAAAAAATCTAGTTATACTCGAAATTATATGGACTATAAGGAAAAAATAGTTATAGTTACGGTTTTAGCTAAAAAATGTAAACTAAAAATTAGCAGCCCACAAGATTTTAAAAGAAATCTACGCCGCTGTCACTTTCCCCACCAATGAACACATCTAGTTCACGCAATCACCGTATGATGGTACCACATGAGCTCATCTTTGACAGCCACAAAAAAAGATAACCTGAATAAAAACCATTAAATAAATTATTTCACAGTTATTAAAATTCACATGGAATAGAATAAAGGTAGACAATGGTACATGTCCAATGACTTCGTGGACGAAATATTTTAAACATACAACATACAAAGGTATTTCCACCTAAATAAAACTAAGTTGTGTTCAATCTGTAAAGTCGCTGTTTTACTCAAATTTCTAGGAATGTGACCAATATTGAATAATTCTGGGATGCAGTAGCTAGTAGCAGAGTCAGCCTTTGGGGGAAATGGACAATGTAACTGAGTCAACCCCCGAGGGATGAAGTTGCGGAGTCTAACCATCGATGGACATGGGTGAAAAACATATTTAGGATGTGGTCCAAGTAAAAGTAAAATATTTGTTGAACATGAAGTATAGTTATTAAAGGAATAATTATCAGTTTTCCTAAAGGCTTGTAGCATATTTATTACCACAGATTTTTACACTATTATACACATTACACACTTAAGCTTGTACTTAAATAAGAATGTTTTGTTTATTGTTGTAATGAAAGTGTGTAAGTTTTCCAAGTTGACACAGTGTTATTAAGTTCTGTAGAAATATTGCTAATATTGAAACAGTTCATATTTTTTAATGAATATAGTTATTCATAATAATAACTAGAATTTTTTTAGATAATGCTTAGAAAATATGTTTGATAATACTGTTATTACAGTTACCTCGGCTATAGCGGCACACCGTCGGATATAAGGTAACAATATTTAACCATTGTTCTATATGTTCGTCTGTCACAGATGTACAATGAATATAATTTTTCTATAATTGTGATAAATTTCAGATATTGAATAATTAACAATATTTCTGTATGTATTCATCGTTTAACATGTGTTTTAAAAGATTAATTTAAAGATACATGTTTAATAATCATGTGTAGTTGATACAATTATATTAATTGCATTTATAATTATAGCCATATGTATGTTTGGGTCACTAAGTTCATATTTTAAATACCATTTCTAGTATAATTATTTAAACCTGTCTGAAAATGAAATATGTATTTGGCATGACATATTTTTGTTTGATTTAAAACACAAATGCTAAAATAGACATTCTGGTTTCTACTGTTTACTAGAATTTTGTTAAACAAATAGGTACATAGTTCAATACGTATGGCATGTATGTTACTTCGTGTGTATTTAAATTTTTTATCGAAAATAACATTATGATTATTTTATTTTATTTTAAATATATTAAAAATCAATAATTTGTATCGCAGTGAACGTTGTATCAATTAAGGAATTGCGTGGCTAGGCTTGGTCGAAACTTGTTCAAGCCATTTAGCATTGGAAGCATTGAAGCTGAGCTGGCCTACGTGACTTTCAGCATGATTGTGCGGTAGCGGGGAATAGTTAGGGGTATCCATGCGCCATGTTACTCAGCAGTTTTTAGTCGAGTAATGGCCGGGTTAGTGAAAGGTGCGTCGTTCTGTGCTATTTTTTTGTTGTGCAATTACTCGACTCCTCGCGTAATTTAAATGTGAATTTTATAGTTAGATATGGTAATTACTGTATTTAAATGTAAAATTCAAGTTTGACCGTTGGGTGATTAAGTGGGCAGTAAATTTTTTGTGAAATAGATTAGTAGTCGTGTATTTTGATGGAGGCTGGGCGCGTATCCGAACAATAAAGTAACAGGTGCCTGGTTACACGTGCGTCTTACAATCAAAATTTATCGTTCGCGAGTGGGCTTCTCTCACTACACAAGAGTATGATTTCGTACGTTTGGCTCACGCAGTGCATGCCTGGAGTGGCTCGTACAGTCTGTGAGTTTCTCCATCTTCCTATAGGGTGGAGAGAACAAACCTCTGCAGGTCATACTCTTGTGTCCGTTGCAACTACGTGTAGAATCAGCCGTGAACGTTCGCGGAGTATGATTTCGTATGTTTGGCCTACGCAGTACGAGCTGGAGTGCTTTAGTACAGTCAGTAGGTGGGTGGGTGAGAACAAACCGCTGCAGGTCATACTCTGTGTCCGTTGTAGAATCAGCCGGGAACCGTTTACGGAATTTTTGCAAAGCGCTCTGTCTTCACGTGAAGACCATCGATTAACTTTGATACGATTACTGATCTAGCGCTAACGCGGCGCGTGGGGCATGCTCACAGCAGTCCGATCATCTAGAGTGGATCCAGAGTCATGACTGGTACCAGCTCTCGGCAAATATCGCATCCGATGCCTGTTAACAAGATTCGCTCTTGACAGTTCTCGTTCATTACAATTATGAAAATGATAGGCTCTACTCATAATTGCTTGTACAAAGGGAATTCCGGATGGCAGAGAAAGTAGTTGATCGGCTAACGTGATTCTGTGACATGAGCTCGGGCCCCTGCGGGATCGCGAAGTAGGAGACCATGCGGGGTTCGGCTAGACGACCCACGTTTCTTTTTTAAAAACAGACAACACACCGGTTGCTGTTATTAGAGTCCTAAAGGCACAGGAATGTTTGTGGGGTGGTGTGAATCTTAGTTTTAATTTAATTTTAAGGGTTTGGGTACCTTAAGCTAATTTTAAGTTAATCCATTTTATTTCAGCATTAATTTAAGTTAGGTTTAAGTCTACTAACCCATATACTTGTATTCCTTTACAGCATTTTTTCTTTCAGATTTGTATTTTTAATAAGTAAGTTTTTATTTACAGACATAGATTGTTTCGATGTTTCTAATTTGTATGTGTTTGTTTTTTCTATTTACAGAGATCAAGAACAAAGGAGACATGAATGCACCAGAACTAGAAGTAAGATTTATTTTTATTTTTTAAACATTTACGTTGTTTGTCTCTAATTTATTGTTTTTATGTTTTTAGAATCATTGCAGAGTCAGCCACCGCGGGAAATGGGCTATGCAGCTGAATCTACCGGCGAGGGATGCAGTAGCTAGTTGCAGAGTCAGCCACCGGGGGAAATGAACAATGTAGCTGAGTCAACCCCCGAGGGATGAAGTTGCAGAGCCACCGTCGATGAAAATGGTGCTTCCGTCGTGGGACATATCTCCTTGTGGAGAATTTCTAATTGTTTTTGCATTTGTGTTGTTTGTTCTCTTTCTGAAGATAGGTGTTCTTTGGTTTCATCGTTTGTTTTGTTTGTATTTGTGTATGTTCTGTTTCTTAAGACAGGAAAGAAGATGAAGTGGGCTTCGCTGGATTTCTACGTGTTTACTTTCTACTTTACACATGTAATTATACATTGTTTCATTTTATTTTACAGTTTCTTATATGTTTTGCTTGTTTCAGTCAAGAGTTTGCGACTGGGAAATGCAGCTGAAGAGTCGTCAGAAGAGTTCTACTTCTTGCCTGCGACCAGGGATGCAGTTGTAAAGCCTTCAAGATGTCTTCAACATAGTTCGCGTTCCCAACGCTCATGTAAGTCCCTTAAATAATTCATGAATAAATTGAATGATTTACTAATGTATTTGTGTTTGTTTAGTGGGCGGCGAGTCCACTCCTCTGTCTCAGGTTTTATTGGAAGTTTTCCTGAGATGTCAGGCGAATGTCAGAGGAGTTTCAGTCTCTTGCTTCCATAGTCACTCCAGGAGATCTGAAGATTTACAACTTTGTATTTATTCCAACGAATAAGCAAATACAAATTATAAACATCTACTCTTGTGTTTTATTTAAATATGTAGCTTTAGGAAATAATTTTATTTAAAGATATTTTATGCTTATTATTTGGTGCGATTTTGTAATAAAGAATATTTCATTCTGTTAAGATTAATTTAATATTAACTTATAAAATATAATAGGTATGTAAATAATAAATTGTAGAGCATATTGTATTGTTTTTGGAAATATTAATAAATGTGTTTTAAATGATTTATTTTGTTTTAATTTATACCAATATAAAATAACTTTTAATTTGTGGGTGAAAATTAGCCCTAATGAAGGGTGTAGCGCCCTTATCTCATTTTTATTTTACCCCAAAATTTAATCGTTATAACATCCTCAGCGTACCGGCAATTATATACTTTATGAACCAAAAGTCACCTGTGAGCTGGTGGGTCATAAAATATAATAGTTAAATGCGAATTACGTAAGAAATACTAACCCTAGGACATTTTAAATCACAGATTCGGAATCTATGGGATCTAATGAAGGGTGTAGCACTCTTATCTCAATATTTTTCCCCAAAATTTAATCGTAAAAACACCATTGCATGTCACATTTCCTCAGCGTACTGGCAATTTATATATTTTGAACCAAAAGTTAGGTTTTGGACGGTGGTTCATAATATATAAAAGTTAAATGCGAATTACGTAAGAAATACTAACCCTAGGACATTTTAAATCACAGATTCGGAATCTATGGGATCTAATGAAGGGTGTAGCACCCTTATCTCAATTTTTTTACCCCAAAATTTAATCGTAAAAACACCAAGACTATAGTCCAACTTTTCTATGGCAAAAACCCAAAAAATTCGAGTTAAGGGTGGATTCCTATAGATTATGCCCTAAAAACTCCAATGGCGATCTCGAAAATTGGCGCTCGCCCTTCAATTGGGGGGTAATTCGCTTTTGAAGTTCTCCAGTTTTATGTGTCTTATATAGCATGTACGTAAGGGTCATTATTGCTTATCACATTTCTTCAGTGTAGTGGCAATTTTTACGTTATGAACCATCAGTCAGCAGAGATTTGAACGTACAATACTCATCTCGCTACTAAGAGATGGCAGCACTAGGCACAAAATTGAAAAATCAGTTCAAACATTTTGAAATCCATTTTGATAATATAAGTAATTATAAATAATCTCTCTGCATTTTGTGTACTAAAGAAAAGAAATATTATTTCTAAAATATTTTCTTTATTACTTCTATACATACATACATATACATGTATAATATTTAGTTCATTATTGCAAAATATTAATATATAAATACATCAAATTATTTAATTTATAAGATCTTGTACAGCTTCCTGGTGGATTGGATTGACTTCCAAGACAAGTTAACTTCATTCTGCACCGGGAATACGTCCATCGTCGCAAGGGGATGACTTCCACACTGAAGACTGGCGAGCACCTGGTGCAGAGATGCGTCGCCGACCCCAAAGGAGCTGCATCTGTCCAATAAACAAACAAAAAAATTAGCAACAATTAAAGACGAATGGACATAAATACATTAAACTCAATACAAAATATTAAAACGTTCTACTATTCATTTTATAATATAATTATTACAAACTCAAATAATATATATGACACGAAATTAATTTACTCACTACAGACTCGTCGCCATAGCAACTGTGCCCTGTAACAAACAAAAACAAATTAACAACATCAACAAATATAAACACAACATGAAATTATAATAAGAATTAGAAGCAAAACAAAAAATATATTTTATAATTTGTTTTGATACAAAATAAAACTTTTGTGAACTAAGATTTTAACTGTTGCAAATATAAATTACGTGACCATACGACAATAATAATATATTTATATTGATGTTGCTAGCAGCGGAAGTCGATCCTGAGGTTTCTGTAATCGTCCAGTCATGTTATTGACTGGTGAAGTTATCCACGATGATACAGAGTTCGGCGAGACTGGTCAGAATATCAGCAGTTCCACGATGATGATGCAGAAGCAGAAGGTGGTAAAGGCTCCGGAAAAATTAGTAAGAATACCAGCAGCTCCACGATGATATTCCAGCAGCAGAAGATGGTTCCAGGTCCACGGAAGTCCTATATAAATATACAAAGTATAAATAAAATTGTATTGCTGTAAAATTAAATTACTCACGGCTCCGAAGACATTGATGAAAGTGATCATGGCTCCGGTGACGTTGTCCACGAGTCGTTATAAACATAAGAACAACGTATTAGATAAAAGAATAATAATTGTGAACCTGGAAATATACAAGCATGTTATGGTTAGGAAATATGTGTATTTGTCAAAAAAGGTGCTGTTAAAAAATAACAAAGTACATTGCAATAATAATTTATTTTTGCTGTTGAATGGTACATGTTTAATAATTAATATTATTATGATGTCCGCTTTATTTCACACTACCTCAGCTCCGTTGAGAGCTGGGTACCTTTGACCTGCTTCACATATGTAAAGCTAGGCGCGGATGAAAGCCCAGATGGTCGGGGTGACTCCTACTGAAGTTGCTCGCTATAAACAAAAAAAAGTATTAGATAAAAGAATAAATGTGAACCTGAAAAAAAAAACATACATGGTATGGCTGGGAAATATTTGTTGATGTTTGATTATATCTGAAACATAAACTCAAAATACAAGGCAGTAAAATTGTTCAATAAAGCAAGTTATGGTAATCATTCACACAGCACACCATTCATCCCATAGCACACCCCTCATCGTTGGCTTCAATGTTGGTTTCAATGATGGTTTCTTTTCTTGACTTCTTTCTTGCCTTTTGCCCTACCTAAGTGGTTGTCTAAGTGTAGCTAACTTACAAACTAAGGCGCAATGACTCTAATGACAAACAACCGGTGTTGTTGTTGTCAAGTTAGCAAAAACGTTCGACATATGCCGTGTCGACGACCCACTCCGGGAGCTCCTAGTTACGCGAGCGAGATCTGAAGGTTTCACGCCTACCCGTCAGGTTGACGAGGGGATCAGACCTCCCCTGGACTCCAGGGCCCACAATTGGTGGGGACTCCCCCCGATCCCCCAAAAGGTGAAGACCTACACGCTAACACAGACTCGCTTCCCCAAATTGGGGCCCGACTGGAAGCCGTCCAGTGCACCCGGTTCTCCATCGCGAATAAGCGCTTAAGAATTGGCTGCTTGATGCGCACTACGTTGGTCCAGGTGGACAGCGCTTCACCCGAATTCCCGACGTACACCCCCACGAAACGAAAGAACCGAATTTACAATATGTTGGCCCACCTAGTGCGGACGTAGAGAAATATACGCGGAGCGAATGTCTAGCACATCCGCTTGCTGGTAACGACAGCAGCCAACTGAGAACAAAATGGCGCTGGAATGTACACGGTTGCAGCATCTCAACTCCGCTGCGACGTACGTCCAGCAAACCAAGCCTATGCTTACAATGCACAAGAACAGCAGTAAACGTAGGTCTGAGATAGTCACGCACGAATTTATTTAATTCATTCTTAATTGAATGTAATTGAACCGGCTTGATCCGATATATATATTATTTTTGTGTATGAAGAATTTATTCATTAGCTACTGTCTAAATTTAAAACAAAAATAATATTCATAGTTCATTTGTATACATGTATATTCATACTTTTTAACATACATTGAATATGAATAATAGTCCCACAAAATTTAAAATTTTGTTCTCCTGTTTTGGATGTAACATTATTTAAAAATAAATACATTTACAATATAAACTTCTTCCAAATATACACATAAATAATGAGCCAAAGAAAGACGGTCATATATACGATTGTTGTTATATAGTTGTGATTATTGAAAAATGTTTTTTTGAACAGAGAAACAGTTTGAAATTTATAATAGACTAAGTATATTACATGTGAGGTGGGAAATGTTCCATTCCAGCCGAGGGTTTATTATATGACCGAGAGGTGAAGCCTCGAGGCTCGGATATAGCGCAAGGCTGTAATGAAACTCCCACCGAACAATGTATACTATTTTATTCACAATCATCCAGAATTATCGAATTTAACTTTTCATTATATTCATATATCAAACAAACAAAGGTGATGTATGTGTCAACAGTTCAGGAAACTTAAATCCTAATAAAACTGCATTGCATTAGAATTTTATATTACTTCATAATAAAAATGCTTCTGTTCCAATATAAATATTATAATTATTGCTGTTTTATTGTAAAAACAAGGTTTTATCTATATGTTTGAGAGCACTGTTCAATTTACTTTCAGAGATTTTTGACTGTGTTGCTAGGTAATTCTATATAAACACTTCCCACCCATTGGATAAATCTGTCACTTTCCATTGGGCGCGTTCAGTTGAACTCAGCAATTGAGTTGCTATGTTGCTAAACTCAACTGAACGATTTACTGAGTTTATGAATTCTGTCATCAGCTGAGTCAACAATTCAGCTCATTTAAAACGCGCTGATTTGCGTCAGCAAGTGCTGATTTCTAGTAGAGTTGTAGGTAAGATGTCAAAAATGGATTTGAATAATAATTTACATGAATTTGAATGGAAATTTTATAGATTGTGTGCCAGTCCCGCAATAGGAAACGATGTTTGATATGTGATTGAATTTTTTCATATTTTACCTTGGACGCGTTCAGTACCACTCAGCAACTGAGTTGGTGAGTTGCTATGTTGCTAAACCCAACTGAACGATTTGCTGAGTTTATGATTACTGTCACCAATTCAGCGTATTTAAAACTCGCTGATTTGTGTCAGCAAATGATTTTTTGTTGAGTAGTAGGTTATATGTTAAAAATAGAACTGAATAATAATTTACATGAATTTGAATGGAAATTATATAGATTGTGTGCCAATCAAGCATTAGAAAACGATATAGTTTTATAACATGTGAATAAATATTTTCGTATTTTACTTTGTTTCTATTCATATACTCGATCCACAATTTGCTAACACATATTTTACTGGCAATGAAGTTGTTTCGGTAAATAATCGTATACAAATTGGTAAGTTTGTGACAAATTGTTTTTTGAACATTACTTATTAAATTAATTTCATTTTGATAATTTGTAGATGTTAACCACACTTCTATAATCACGACAGAAATATAACTCCCATATGTACGAAAGGGTGTACAAGCTGTTACTTTACGTGTTATATATAATTTATAATTAGGTTCAAATCTTCCATGATTTCTAATACTCAAACCAAAAATAAATATTGAAAATATAAATTAAATAGAAAGTAATTACTACCCTTACCACTGTATGCATAATATTGATAGTTGACAGGTTAAATTTTCCATCACTTACTCAGCATGTCGTTCAGCACTACGCTATAGTTATTTACATTACAAGCAAGGTAAAACAGTTTTTATTGCTGAATGGAGGAAATGACCGGCGAGCCTGTCACCTCCTTGAAGCAGTAAAACAGTTACCTTGCGTGTATTGTACAACATTTTACTTGTTACTCATTTGTAAATCAAATTAAAATTATAACCAAGTCCTGTCAGTTATACACAACTGTTCTGTCAAACATTATTTGAAATGATTTCGCATAAGCCTTGTAAGCATTACTGTGGCAACATGTATTGCTTACCTTGTTTACTAACTTGTAAAAATTTTACAATGTAGCTATCAATTAGTAACTTGTAAAGATTCATTTTTCAAAAGTAATAGAGGGCTTGGGTAAATGGTGTTTACAAATGAGTAACAAGTAAAAATGCTTACTTGTTTTTGCTGAGTTGCTTACTTAGTTGCTGAATGCAACATATCAGTAAGGAATGACGTATTTCCTAACCTCTAAAAGATTTGGAATTGACATATTACTGTAGTGATTGTGAATAAATAGAGTTTACCTTGGCAGTATGTGTAAAGTGGAAAGGGTTCGGTTCTCGTTGATCGGTCATGATGATGTTAAATGATACATCGCTGTGTGGATGATAATCCTGGGTGTGATGTAGCGATGGGAGGTGACTCAGTGGGAACACGCAGATGCCAACGCGGGCTGCAGGCTTCGCGGTGGATAGAGTGAATGCCACTCGCTACTCTCGCCTCCTGCTAGCTTCCTGATCACCGCCACCGTGTAATGACGTCATTTGTAATAGATTAATACCCACACAGGAGCGGACTGAAATACAGAAATCAGTTTAGTCAATAACATCATTACAGTACAAGGAAGACAGAAAGTACTAACGAAAAAGTTGTCGTCCTCAATAGAATTTAGGTGGATTAACTCCTTTTGTATCACGGAAATATAGTAATACTGGAAAACGCACTTGAAGTCTTTTGCGAAAGCAAAAAACGAGCCAGATAAATATCGTGGGCCAGTTTTCTTTGTCTAACACTTGCTTGTAGAACCGTTGCTGCTTCGTGCTTGTTTTGTTGAGCAGTTGCTATGCGTTTGTTGAGCGGTTGCTATGTAGAAACATTATACAACAAAGGCCGATAGCCCTCACTAGTACCTATCTCTCTCGGCTTGCATTTTCAACGCCAGTGAGCGTGACATTATTAATTTATTTCAGTGTGTTTTCATAATATTCACACAAAACTCACACTATATCCCACATCGTGAGGTAGCACGAATCCTGAAACACAATCAACCAACTAGAAAACATTCCAGAGTGCCACAACCTTAATGGGTAAAAGGCGCGATTAAATATTTATTATTTATTTATTTATCTAGAAAACATTCCTCTGTTTTTTTCTGTCTTTCTATTAACAATTATCAAAGTTTAATATTACATTATATACAATCATAAGAACTTAAGTATACAAAGTAATTCTATTTATTTATGTGCAATAATTTTCAGACTTTTCTTTTTATGTAACTTTAAAAAACCTACTGTATATAAATCGTGAAAATCTGTTATTGGTCTTTTTACAGCTAGTTCTTTTGCTTCGTTTACATTCATACATGCTCGTCTGTTTTTCACATCAATAGTTCACGCAACAAATAATCAATCATATCCGAAATCATACATAACCATTTATTCCTCGGACGTCGACGCAATCGTTCACCATCAATCTCACCAGCATATATTAGTTTCACAAACCTTTCGAAATGGCCAAACCACCTCACTCCCACCTTTTTAATAATATTCTTCTCAACCTTAAACTCACAGTACACCAGTGTATTCCGAACATGATCACTCTCCTCTCAAATACCTCATTTCCACATTAGTTATAAGTCCTTCAAGCTTCTTCATCCACACCCAACATTCAGAAGGCACTAACACACCACTATAAACATTCAATTTGCATCTGTAAATACATTCAAGTTTCGAGCAAATGTACCAAGAGCACCCAATACTTTGTACCCTGCAGACACCCGTCTTTCAATCTCTCGGTCAATACGTCCATCCCTCGAAAACATACTACCCAAATATACAAATTCATTTACTTGTTCCAATCTCACCATTCACTGAAACATTACAATCATTCTTCTCAAACACCAACACTTTACAACATTATAGTACAGAAATTCAATAACAGATTTCAACCATATTAAACTACAGGTAAATAATAGGTTTGTTCCAAGTGGTCATTTCTGACATGTTTGTGATAAATTTCACTGCGCCTGTGATAAATGTAAACAAGTTAAGTTAAAAACATAGACTGGAACGACGAATGGAATGAAGCGCATGTGCATACTCATTTTTTGTTTTGACAGCTAACCTTAAATATACATATAAATAAAGAAATTCATACATTTTTCGCTACAAAAAAGGAAATGAAGCTTATGTTTCAAACTTAACTTGTTTACATTTTTCGCAGGCGCAGTGAAATTTGTCACAAACATGTCACAAACTTGTCAGAAATAACCACTTGGAACAAACCTATTGTATTGGAACATCAAAGTATAAAATAACAACAAAATGCATAAAGTACGAACCTGGCTGAAGACGGATGCTGATCCCGCTTGTGCATTTCCGCTGTCACAGTTCCACGCACGCGTCTCGCATCACATAATGATGCGTGCATCACGAGCACGAGCACGGCTGTTCGGCTACACGACTCTTCGCAGTGCCACGCAGCTGACGACTTCACACGCCTCTGGTGTTCGAATCGCTAACGAAGCTGCTGAAGCTCTCTGCAACATACATTCATGTGCGTTACACAGATGTGATCGTTCTATATTCACAAATAGTTTGTGTGATTTTGTTGGTAGAAGTGTATCTTTTGTAGCAGCTACAGATTTATTTTTACTAGATGTTATATCAAACGTATTTTTAGTTGTAAGGTGAAAAGGAAAGAACCAGTAACAAGCGAAGCAAAATACATTTTATACTAAATGTGAACTGTCAAATAATAGGAGTTCCATAAAGGAGTCCGACATACTTTGGGTAATTTTCAATAAAAAAAAAAAAAATAATAAAAATAAATGGTGTGGTCAACACACTACTTACTTGTAGCACGGCGGGCGGAGACTGATACTTAAGGGTTGACAAATAAAAACACAAACACTTTTAAAAGATGATAAAAAATTATATTAATTGAAATGGCGAAGTGGTGAATTGAACGGAAAACAAATACAAATATTACAGCGGCGACAACGTATGAATATGTTTAAAAGTTACAATTACCAAAACATATTTAGCAAAACAAAATTTATTTAAATTTCTACATCTTGTAGAGCACTGCAGACGTAAAACACGTCTGCTCTGTTCAAAATCTAACAACTAACTCCACGTCTTGTGCTAGCCAACATATGCATCTACCCCCATAAGCGGGTACACGGGGCAGAGAAGGAAACGTTTCTCACAGATCTAGCACAGACATTACCTAAAAACTAAAACCTTAATCTAGGGTTGGACCAGGATGTGTAAATCTGTCAACAGCAGATGGCATCTCAAGCCGATATTTCAGAATATTTGCCGCGATAATCTCATATGACTATTTATGATAACAAAATTCGAACTCACATGTGTGGTAATAAATTAACTCAAGAAAGCAAGAACTCCTGTCAAAGCGATTTTCGATGCGTTCACGTCCCAAACGCAGTTTGAAACTTGATATTTTAAAATCGCTTTGATAGTAAAACAATAAATCGTATTTTGAATGTTCGCCTTGTTACATACTTTAACATATAAAACCAACTGAACACGTATGACTTGTTCTTTGAGTATGATTTTATTTTGACAATTATTTAACATACTTAATAAACCGTTAAATTTTTTGTTTTAATTGTCACTATGTTTTTATTTTAAAATATTAATATCTAGTATTTAAAACTTTTTAACTAATAATATAAATATTGCATTTTTCTACTCTTGTATAAATATATTCCCATTATTACATTTTTTTTTATATTTTGATTCATAATTCACTCTTCTCGACCATTCACAGAGCCAGAAATTTATAATTCACGGTTATGTTAAAGACATGATGTGAATCACCAAGTAACGGCCGTCTGACAATTGACATGTAGTCAGTTGTCATTGTTTATTTTTATGTTGACGTTTTTCAACGTGTGTTTTCAAAGAATTTCGATCATATTCAAAAGTGATTTCCGAATTTACAGGAGTAGAAAAAGTATAGTGATATTCACCTAAGAATGGCATTCTTCGAATTCCATTCTGATGACGTCACAGAAGGGTATGAATTAAGTGATCCACATGCGTTATTAGCAATGCTTTTGTCTGATATGTTGCTAATGTCACGAAGCGTGTGTTGACGTACGTCGCTACTTACACCGTATAGGTGACAGTTGAATATTTACTGTGTTTATATTCGCATTCAGTGATTGAGTTAAATTTAACGAATAAATAGGAGTGGTAAAACATTATCTAAACGTTGCAAAGAAATTATTTTGAATGCTTCGGCATTTTTTCATGAAGAAAAACGTATAGATGGTCCACTAATTCCATTTTCTTCTACAGAAGATGTAAGTTATATTGTGAGGTTATGTTATCAATTTGACGTAAATGTTATTATTATCTATTTTCTTATACATTCTTCGTTATTATTATTATTATTATTGTCTTAGGGGATTTGTGCAATGTAGAAATTTAAACGACGCTAGGTAATAAATTTGTAAATACTTATTTCTACTACATTGCCAACAGATGTCAGTACGGTCAATCGAAATTTCAATTTTTATTAGTATCTCATATAAATGAAGTGTGTGACGTCATCACATTGGAATGCCATTCTTAGGTGAATATCACTATATACTATTATATTCGGGATTATGGTCATTATTCACTCGGATGTATCTCGCCTACTGCTCGTGGCGCAAACTTCATCTTTGTGAATAATGACTATCATAATCCCCCATATAATAATAAACAATTATATTTCAAACGGCACAATTATTTGACATACAGATGTTAAAAATGTTTTAGTTTTTGTTCCCATTGTAACTATAAGAAATAAGTTATCAAATATACCGGGTGGAGCATCATACCTGTGTACATAGGCGATTAACATGAAAAAACAGTTTTTCCGTGCGCATTGCTCCCCAAATTATTTTAGGCAAAAATGCTTCAAATACATGTTGTAGAGCATAAAATTCTGCATCTAAATCAATAAACAGAATTACTTTTACTTGCTTTGTAACGACCGAAATTAAATATGAAAACATGGAAAATTACGTTAAAAATATCAAATAGCCATGGAATTGAAACAAAAATAAATAAATTTTTGACATTTGACAGATGAATGATTAATTTGACGGGTAAAATATCAAATAGACAGAAAAATGATAAGCATTTATTTATTTTTGTTTCAATTCCATGGCTATTTGATATTTTCATCGTAATTTTTCATGTTTTCATATTTAATTTCTGCCGTTACAAAGCAAGTAAAAGTGATTCTGTTTATTGATTTAGATGCAGAATTTTATGCTCTACAACATGTATTTGAAGCATTTTTGCCTAAAATAATTTGGGGAGCAATGCGCACGGAAAAACTGTTTTTTCATGTTAATCGCCTATGTACACAGGTATGATGCTCCACCCGGTATATTTTAGTTTTTCTCAAAATTAGAAGTATGTACAAGAAAAGTACAAATAGCATTTTATATTTCAAATATTTTTGATAACATTTTTTAATAGAAACTTTTTTCATAGCTGATTCTTTTTTTTTAATAGAATTTATTGTTTTGTGTAACCTGTAAACTTCCTCTTCCGGTTTTTCAATTTCAATTAAAATCAACACAGCTGTGCGTATTTTCTTGAAACTTATATATTCCAAGTTTCGTTAACATATCTTATCTCATTAATGAGATATTGCGCACACGGACATACATTCATCCATCCATCCTCACACACAGACATCATTGAGTTGGTCAAAACGGATTCAGTATTTCGACAGCGATTTTTTTGTCATTATTTCAATACTGTCTTACTTTGTATATGTAAAAATTCTAATCTATTAAAAGTTAAGTGCAATTACGGGTAAAGGTTTTCTAAAGTTGGATTATGCAAATTAAAAATTTAAAAAGAGATTTAAAATTGAAATAGCTCGGTAAATAAGCTCAAGTGAAGGGCTACACAGACAGAAAATCATGGAGCAGTACAATGTTTTTATAAGGGGAGAACAAGTAGAACTCTTACATTCGTTTATTTTGTATCAAATTTATGAGAAGGTTGATGATATAAAAGAGAATGAACATATTGGTTTTCTAGAAACTAAATTTATTTTTGTATTATGTAGGTATTGATGGAAACTGTTCCAGTTGTAGAAAGATTTAGAGTAGATACCCCTGTGTTTAGAGCAAGACTTCATACAGCTACAACGTGATGACTATCTTTTATTTTACCCAACAAAAATACAACTAATTCTAAATGAAGCACAAGCATCATCGAAATCCGTGCATTCACAGCAAGTTGCTGTAACACCCTAGTCTGGCGCAAAACAGGCTCCACTAACAAGTCTAGTGATTTGATAGTGTCAAACCAGCCAATAAGACCGTAATCTAATTCAACAGTACATTGTTTTATTAACGGCACGTGCGCCAGTGAACTGAAATGCCACGAAGGCGTCAGACGTCCGCCCTCATTCCTCGTGATCGCAAAACACGAATGTGAACCGTGAGATGACAAAGGACATACATGCGACACGTGGCGCCGCTCTGGTGGACACGTGTGAACGATTACCACCGCATAACAGTGCGGATTATCCGAGTATTGTCAGCGCTTCGCATTCAAATTGTTTCATATGTGACAACTCTATGATCTGCTGGTCTAGCCGCGTAGAACAATGTTTTCACTATAAATAAAATACATGCGATAAATTTGGTTTCTATTTTTGTATATCCATCATTTACAGAGATATGTACTATGTAATGTATTGCAATTATAGTACCATTGCGCCCAGAAATGGGCAAAGAACACACATTGTATATTGTATTTAGATATAGCGAATGATCACACATTTCTAAATCTGTTCAAATATAAAAGCAGATTTGTGACCAGAGTAATAGATTTGAGACAAATTTTGTGATACAGATATGAATGTAATACTTTTTTTATCTAAAATCATGCATATCCCACTCTTTTTAGACAGATGACTTACATTATTACATTAGTGTGTATGTGTGTGTGTTTTTTAAAACTATTATTTGGCCTATTGCTCTTTTGAGTATTTATATTTTATTTCAATAAAAACATACCAATTTAACTACTTCACAAAATTCCGAGCTATGGTAGATAAGATTTTGTACGTGGGATAATAGATGATTATAGCACTATATTATACACAAACTCGACCTAAGTTTCGAGCAATTTTCTCATGCGTGCGATAATCTTGTCTAGGAGTCCAATCATATTATTTAGCCCAGTTAAAATCATACAAAGGAAAATTATTTAATTCACCATTTTTATATCTTAAATTCTATCATTATTACCTCCCGCACATACATATATGTAAGGGAGGCATTATGTTTATGTTAGGAATTGATTAGAATTTGGGAACAATTCATCAACAGTATATGGTAGATTATTTGAAGGCCTATCAGGGTTTTTGGGTCTTAGTAAATAAATGAGATAGAGTAAACTTTACTGGAATCAAAAAGATGTAGAATAATATTACCTACAATTTATATTTGAAACTTGTTTTCTATATTTTGTTGTCATCAGATTCAAAAACAGTGTTCGTGGTTGGGCCAAATGAAATCTTTATGTTAGTGATTTTTGTTAGTTTATTATCTCAGTTGTTATTTTTCCTTAAAATATTCTTAAAAATAACAGAATTTAAGATACAAATAAATTGAGTACAATAATTTTTCCTTTGTAAGATCAGAACAATTTTTAAAGTTATTCTAAAAGTCCTAACTGGGACAAATGATTGAAATCGAGACAAATATTTCCAATAAACATTTAAAATTGAAATTTTACATGACAAAGAAACTCTGGCATCCTTTAAAATAATATTTATTTGGGTACTTTCTAAGATCAATATATGAAAAATCAAAAAATAATGAACCATTTTTTTACTCGCTGTCGTATCAAACTTCAAATTAGTGTAAAAACCATTTCTTTCATCACTAACATTGTAAGTTATAAGGATTGATATATGATATATAAATTAATAAAGTTGCTGATTTATTTGCATAGACTATTAAAAATTATTTGTTCAAAATATAAAAACTCGCCGACTGATACATCATATTTATGCTAGTTAAATGTCAATAACAACATTCGCTAACATCAATATCAGTGTGCACAATAAAAATACGATTACGTTTGTGCTGGCGTACTAATATTTTTATACCAAATAACCAGGACCAAATAAACCAGAACTTTTATTTGTCATTTTCTACACAACAACAATAAAACTGGACACTGTGTTATTTCCTCTTTTTCACGATCTACATGCAGTCTGCTATCATATGTCAAATGATATACACACAAGTAAATTTTTATCCATTTTGAGTATAAATTGTTTGAGAGAAAAATGCTTCAAGTTAAGAAGTTGAAAACTAAATGTTCAATCACTCTTATCGGAAGTGCCTGTTTCCAAAGTAATGGGGTCTATCACCATTTAAAAAATTTTTTTTTATGAAACTATCTATATTGAAGACTATCAACACTTTTAAAAAGTCTTAATTGTTATTTATTAAACCACAGTGATTTTTTTAATAAATATTGTGACGTCATAGTAGAGGTGTTGCTGGATCTAAAACAGTACAGATTGTAAATAATTGTAGTCATATATTTTTTTACTTATTTTATTATTATTATTACAATAAAATAGAACATTTATGTAACAAAAATTATTTAAATCT
This sequence comes from Poecilus cupreus, assembly GCA_963942605.1. Lineage (NCBI taxonomy): Eukaryota > Metazoa > Arthropoda > Insecta > Coleoptera > Carabidae > Poecilus > Poecilus cupreus. Next base: position 2,906,574 of record OZ012717.1, read on the forward strand.
CTACTGTTTTAGATCCAGCAACACACGTCACGTCACAACATTTTTTTTTTTAAATCATTGTGGTTTAATGAATAGCAATTAAGACTTTTTAAAAGTGTAGATAGTCTTCAATATAGATAGTTTCATAAAAAAATATTTTAAAAAAATGGTAAAAGACCCCATTGAGGTACGTTTTACAAAATACAAATTTGTGCATCTGCGATTTCTCTTCTGCTATCTACTCACCTTACGATTGTGATTTTTAACAAATGAAGTGCTTTGAATGACTGTTGTGATTTTTATGCACAGTAGCAGAGTGCACGTTTCGATGGCCTGGGGCTCAGGTGCTGTGTTATTGTAAGGTGTGTCACAAGACCTGATGGAAAGATATCAGCCCTTGGCTTCATTTTTTGTGCGGAGAAACGAACCATGGAGTGAAATTAATATAAATACACCTGCAGCTGTACTGGAGAAACGATTTTTTGCTTGGAACAGTGCTCGGCGTATTTCTTTCTGTTGGCATTGCTGTAAAAAGAACATGGAATGAGGTACTTGTGTTGCAGCTACCAAGTAGAATGTTTGAATCTACGATCAAATATTATCTAAACTCCACTTTTGCCAGTTTTACATTAGATATACAAAGAAAGAATAATTTTGACCCCAATATTATCGTGATAATTTAAAAGACTGTAATTCCGTGATTACAAAGTTTTGACATTACCTTTCTTAACAAATAAATATATCATCACGCCTTTTACCCATTATGGGTGTGGCACTCTGCTTACGCAGATCTCGGTAAGTGATAAATTTGTACGTATGAAGTGCGGTTACCAGCCGTAGCCGTCAAGTCATAGCCCCCAAAGATGTTAGTGGAAGAGGAACCACAGGGGTAAATTTAAATTGGTAATTGTCGCCAGTGGGATTCGAACTGAGGATCTCACGATCCAAAGTCCGACACGTTACCACGGAGCTATTTACCCCATACCCTTCTTAACTATATTTCCAAACATTCACCACGCAATCTATGCTACAGGAAATGAATCTTTAACTTGTTTTTAACTACTTTTAATTCTACAGATAGTTCATTCATTCGTATCTATTATGAAAAATCTGGTGTGAGCACCACACTACTTTCTTATACATATAAAACCAAATGAACACGTATGACTTGTTCCTTGCGTATGACTTTATTTTAATATACAGGATGGTCCATCGGTTTGTATTTTTTATTTTATGCGATTATTATAAATATTACCGAATTTTTTTTCCGAGAAAGTTTATTGTACATTGAAATGTCCATGTATGTGCAGTATTTTTAATAATAATTACTTACTATTTTCATTTAGTTTAACAACTTTTTTTCGTTATATTTTATTTAGTTTGTTGAACCAATGTTTAATTCGAGCATTTTTTATAAATTCATTTATTGTTTTTAATTTCATGGCATTCTGTGTGTGATTCTTCATTAATAAAAACGTAAATAGTTTCTGTACTGATCATTTTAGGACTATAATGAATAAGACCTATTTTAAAGAGAAAAAAAGGTCTTTTAAATTTTGCAAAAATATATAGGATGTTCCATTAAAAAACATTGCGAAAAAATGGAACATCCGGAAGAAAAACTTGTACTGCAGTTGCGTGGGCATTTTAATGTAAAATGAACTTCGCATAAAATAAAAAATACAGACCGATGGACCATCCTTTATAGATGATAAACCTATTTAAATTTTTCTTCTCGTAGTTATAATTTTATTTTAAAATAGGTATTAATTAATATCTAGTCGTTAAAACTTTTTAACTGATAATACAAAGATTCAAACGACGTAATATCAAAATGTCGCTTTGAATTAGAACAGAAATGTAGTGTAACATTTCTACACTTGTCACGATGTATTTGAATTTTTCTCAGAGCTAGTGGTATGTAGTGGTATTTATGAAGCACTTTACATTTTGTAAAGTACAACACATCTCCATACCACTCTCCAGCAGAATAACTAATGTATTTGGACAGAAGAGGGACAGGTCGCCTGACAGAAATAAAGCACAAATGAAACGTACCCTAAGGGTGCAGCTCTCTCCGCCATCCGCAGCCTCACCCAGGGCAGTCACTCTCACACGTGGTAACGACTGGTATTATGATGTTAGGGGTTGATTGTTCCCGGCGCGGTTGGCAACAATGACACGTTCACTCATCCGCGGCGCGCTAATGGACCGGGATGAGACAAGCGAGTGTGCACTTCATCACTGTTGAGTAGAGGTTGGTTACACTGGTTGCTAACTTAGCGAGCCATACGTCTTCACGTCAGAGTCTTGTGGGCTTCTGCAGAGCTCAGGTGGTGGTTCACCCCTCCAGGGGCGGATTCTGCAAAAAGTAAGTGGATGAGTGGCTAATGCGAAAACGATGAGGAACTATTAAGCTGGAAATCTCCTCACTTTTCGAATACATCATTAAATAGTTAGAAAGTTAAACCTTTATTTCACCACACATCGACATAAAGTTGATAAAGATTAAAGATGCTTATCGCTACTAGAATGAGCTTCATTCTTACACTGCCTGGTAATATGTTATCATGGAATGATATGACTGTTTTAAATAATAAAAAAAAACCCAGGCAACGGACAAAAGTGATTATGACTATTAGTTTGAACAGATGACCAAAACGAACATATAAAAATACAGAGGAAAACAAGAACGACCTAGAAGAATCTGGAGGGTAGTAGTTAAACAAGACTGGATTAGACCACTAACCAACCACTGTGCTACAAATGTCTCAACCTTAAAAGAGCCGTTCAAGATTACCCACAGCTCAGACACCTCGAATCCAAAAAGGTCAAACTGCCTTCACCTGGTTCAAGGTGGATAGCGGTGTCTGAGCTGTAAGTAACCTTGAACCAAGTCACGTGGAGGTTGAGGCAGTTGTAGCACAATGGTTGGTTGGTGTTCTAAAACTGGCCTTATTTAACTACTGAGGGAAAACATTAAAGAAGCAATGGAACATAGTGCTCTTGAAGAAGAAGATATTAAATATCTACAATAATATAAGGTAATGGGGTATTCCTGCATTTTTGGGACAATTTTTACCTCCCGCCTACCTCTAGGTAAGGGAGGTATTGTTTTTGGTCAAAAAATTGGGTAGTGAGTTTTTAATGAATAAGCACGTTTTAGGGTCCCTACAATACGATTTTACTATTTTCGCGATGATGTCTGTATGTATGTATGTATGTATGTATGTATGTGTGTGTGTGTGTGTGTGTGTGTGTGTAGCCTGTGGCAATTTTTTCGTCTCGCATAACTCAAATACTATAATACCAAAAAATACAATTTTGTGAATTTTTGCTTCTTATATTTAAATGAAGAGCTGATTAGATTTTGGACAAAATTGGTCAACCGGAAGTAGCAGTTTACTTGAAGCCCTTAACAGTTTTTCATGAAAAACACAATTAAATTTCATTATCAACAATTTATGTTATTTTGAAAGTTGAAGAATATTTAATTTTACATGTGTTTTGATTACACTAATTTTATTAATTTTCATTAGATTTAGAGATAATAAAATATAAAGAAATTAGATTTCACAAAAATCTTGCATTCCTAGTACACCATGGAAAAAATTTTCAATTTGTTACGAAATGTGACACATGTCATTGTGATTATGAAGCTGTTTTCTTAGTGAAATATACGTGAAAAAATTAAATAAATATACGAAAGAAAATTTAAATTCTCAAATATAAATAGAAAATAAACAAATAAGAAGGTATGTTTCTATATCATCAAATACTATTTTGTACCGTTTAAGAGTAGTATTGGGCGGGAGGTTATGTGCTGGACACATCAGATTTTTTTTTCATTGGTAAATGTTTTTAGATCTACAATAATCCAAATTTTAGTGAAAAATTCGTAGTATTATGTGAGATATTAAATTTATCAAAAATGATTAAAATTCAAATATAGAACGTGTGACGTCATCTTGTCTATGACATTTGTAAACGGATATCAGCGCCATCTATCGCCAAGTGAGTAGCGACGCACCTATTCGAAGCTGTCCAGAAATTTGTTTACATTTCAATTTGTTGTTTGTTAATATATATTTATCTGCGGATTGCGTGTGATAAGATTTGATATATAGAGCCTGGGTTCAAACAAGTAGATTCGTCAAATTTACAAGTAATTGATTCTGCTATGGTAAATGATTACAAGATGGCAGCACACTTGACATTTGTTAACCTGAATCTGTCTGAAATGAGCAACAGTATGCAAGTTTACGTCACGCATTTTAAAGCCGCGAAAAAATGTAGATTTATAACATAAAATTATGAATGAAAAGTAATGTTTTTAAATTATTCATTATATTTTCCAGACATATTTTAACATTAACTACTATACTTTATTATTATTTTATGCTTATTTAGTTAGACAGGAATACCCCATTGTTGAGTCCGGGCCTGGTGTCGCGTTTCAGCATCTGTCAGCAGTGCAATGTCACTTGTAACAAATTCACTCGCTCCGCGTTCCTGTTCAGCATCCACGCTGAATCGCTGAAACGACGAGTGACGAATCACACTGAAAAATCACAACGCTAGCCTGAAAAGTTGGCGAGTGCCGGCGGCTACAGCGGCCAGTCGTGCTGTAAACAAACCTTTCGAACTCTATCAACACCGCTGACATTTCCACGAATCTGACGCGCTTTGTCACGGTTTAGTCAATATTAGTTTTTAGAAATTCACTGGTTTTTGCGAACTCCGCGCGAATGAAATGAAATTTTGTTGGGGAAGATACAGTCAGGACAATAATTATACTCTGTCAAATTCAAATCTCCGTCTACTAACTATAATAATAAGCAAACATTATAACCAAATGATCATGAAAACCAAGGTGCATGTTACACAGACCTAAATATTTCAGTCCTTATCGATGAAAACATAAATTAGGTTTCATACCAATCGAATTATTACATCCGGGCACTGCACATATCATAATCATTGTAAAATCAAAAGCACAATATATCAGCAACAAGAAAAACTAAGCGATACTGCTTCTGTGACGCACTGACAAGGAAGCAATGACAACTAAAATGACAACTAAATAACTACCACACTAAAACGTTCTTACTATATATTTTCACATTGTCACCTATGGTAGGTTTAACTGTATATTTGTAACGCATGCGCAATAGTATTTATTAGAAAGAGATAGACAGTCCACCAGCAGCGATTTTGACAGTTCTATGGAGACAGCCCCTTACGTTGTATTGGTATAGGAGTAGCCGATCCATCTTGTGGTTCAGATCACTGATGTTACACCATGAATTTCAATCAGTCTCAAAAATTCGCGACATACGATGACAACAAAAGTTTATCTAACTAGATGATATAATGATTTGATATGTTTCACAGAATTAAGCTGGATTTATAGTTTGCATAGAACACAGGAAAAATTTTACATAGAAAAGCATAGAATTTTATTTGAGGGTTTTATAAATTGCACCGATTGACATACAAAATGAAAATGACAGAAGAAAACATATACCTGTCTTTGTCTACGTCAGATGTTTTCGCGAAAGTTACTAAGAAACATTTACTCAACTAATACGAAATAAAACGAAAGTACACGGAAAATTTAACATTGTTCAATTCGTGTGCTGTGCTAATTATTCCTATGTTCTATGGAAACTATAACTCTAGCTTAAGTATTCTTATCTATATGTCATTCCCACTGATTTCTACATAACACTAGATTGGGCATAGGCCATATTCTGCCTTCTGAGAGCGTTCCCAATTGAACGGGTGAAATTAGAGGTTTTGTGACATTTTTGTAAAGTAAAGTGCGCAATCTGAAGCTTTGCCTTCACTCTCTCTACACTGCGCTCGCCATGACTTCTCTTTAGGTCATACCGCGAAATATGGCCATACCAATAGACAAGAGAGATAGATTTTAAATATTCAAGTATCACAAAACCTCAATTTTGACCACTATTCAATTGGGAACGCACCTCGTAGCGGCTTATGCCCAATCTAGTGTTATATGGAAATCAGTGATCCTCCCAATAAATAAACATGAACAGAGAGCTCTGGTAGGCCAAATGAGTGGACATTCCAAAATATCGCGAACGTGGAAAGAATATTCAGTATAAATTTGATAGGACCTCTGGCGAAATCACTGTAAGGCTATTATCTCTATTCTAGTTTATTGTTTTAGCAAATTCTGCTGATGGTTTTTTCTAGGACGAGCTAAAGCGAAAAATATCATTTAACATTTGGAAAATGATATAATTTAATGATCAAAGTATTGCTCCCGAGAATATAAGTTATTGTCATCTTATGGTCCACTTCCTTGTACCATCCACAGGCACAGAACAATATTTTGTTATTTATTATATCACAATCAATATTGGGCTTCAAATTATCAAGAGATGGCGTTGATCACAATTCACAAAAGGTACATGTCAAATTTATTTTGTATGATATCTTCACTGAAAAAAATTTTGCTTTAAATATAAAAAAATTGCAGGTAAAATCGAAATATTTTGCATTCAACTTTGATCCAACAAAGTTTTTATTTGTTTTGAGATTACTTCTGTTTTTGATTTTTCAAATGATAGTAATTACTCTTAAATTTAATGTTTTATATCATTAATCACTTTATATTCAATTTGAAAACCAAGTTTTTAAATCAAAAGCTATTAAATTTCACATATAAAGTAAAAGTTTTTGATATGAATTCATAATTTTTTTGTTATTAATTTATTTACTTTTAAGTGAAAAGACAAAAATAGTAGATTTAAAATTTTGTTACTTTTGAATCGACTATTTTTTTTTTTAGTTTGATTGCTAATATTTTTTGGAACAATGTTTTTATGTTCTTAAAACAATAGAATAAATTTTTTTTTTCTAAAGTATTTACTGTTAAATAGAAAGTAAAAATATTTTGGATTAATTTTTTTAATATTTTAACATTTTACAATGACATATGATTTTTAAAATAATAGTAGAACTTCTTGTTTTGCACATTTTTATTATAAATCATAAGAAATATAAATTATACATATTATAATATACATAAATTATGGTGAACATATATTTGATTTAAATGACCCCTACTTAAAGAAATTTAAAATATTTTGTTTAAATTCTTCCCATTTCGTAAAAAGGTTATCTCCTTTTCCTGACCATAGATTTTCAAAATCCAAATTGACCTAAAAGAAATTATAAATCAGATTATTATAAGCACCAAGTACTTTCTAGGACTTAATTATCAATATTAACCTGCGAGAAGCAGTATACAATATAAGTATTTTCTTATTATATATAACTAACTGACTTTATAAAATAAAAAACTTCCAGATTTATATAAAAACATTTTACATGTAAAATATTTCGAGCTAGGGGTAATGGCAATGTTGTAATCCAGATTAAAATATTACTTTTAGTGACTATATAAATAAGTTATCTTTCTATTTATGAAGCTCAGTTTTCTTACTGACATTAAATTACAATATTTAAATTGATTTGTTAAGACACTTACTAATTTCATCCCATGTGTGCTTGTAAGAATAGGCCACTGTTCTAAATAATCGACATTTGAAGGAACAATTTTCATCTGTTGCATTCTAAATTCGTAAGTAGCTTGCCATTTGCTTACTACTTCGTCCCACGGTTCAAAGTTATATTTCAGCCAGTTCTTCAAATTTTCAATAATTGTACTGTCGACTTCGAAATCGGTTGAAATATTGCTTTTTGGCTCTGAAGTATTTGATTCGTTCGACTCTCTTGTTACTATTTTATTTCTGTGTTTACTATTTATATATCGGAAGTACAACACCCCTCCCTGTCTCTTTTGCTTTGCTCCGGGGCAATAATAATATTCCTGTAATTAAAAATAATAATAATAATTTTCACTTTTTATTTAATTTAAGTCCTTGTTATAATAAAAGGCCCACGTGGCAATAGAAAAACGCTTACTAATAAAATTATAGAAAACTTAAGATTAACAATTATAGAAAATACACTAATGACAATTTTTTTTTCCTACGTATCATTCATTTGCAGAAATATTGTTACAATAAACATAACTCAAGTATGTTCGGTGTGTCATTATTAATAAAAATCATTTTGAGTAAAAATTGCATTACTCAGTTGTGATGAAAATGAACTGTATCTATAAATCATTATTTTTTTTAAATAATATAGGAACATTAATACTTACAGGGTTTTCGTCTGGAAAGATCGTATGAATTTCTTGTGCAATTTTTTCAAAGTCACTCTTTCGAAGAATCTTTTTTTCAGAAATACAGTAGTCTACAATAATTCTATTTAGTTTTGTTCTATCTGTTGGTTTTAATTTTTTTAATTTTAAAATATTTCGCCCAGCTATATCACAATTAAGTATATTTCGTACTTCCTGCAATAATAATCAGTTAATATTTATAAATCATACATCCTACATCTCATATATTATTATTTTTATTATTACTATATTATTTTCGTTGGTAGATTTTGGAGATTCAAAATTTTCCTCCAACCATTTTTCTACAGAAGTTGTTTTTGTTACTGTATCCGTACAGCTTCCTTCACCAAACTACAAGAAAAAATACAATATAATCTTTTATTGTTGTATATTATTACATATATGCAAAGAGAATATTTACTTCTTTTAATTTCCATTTATTCAGTTGTGTACGTAGAAGAATTCTTAAACCGAAATTTGTATCTGGTATCAATTCTTTCAGATCAAATTCATTTATATATCTTAAAGAAGCAATAGTAAGTTGTTTTCCTAAAAGAAGCAGTTTTAAGTGGAAGTAAAGTAATTGTAATTAATTTTTATCGAACGCTTATTTAGCCTCTATTGATGAACAAAATTATAGTTATTTACTTTACAAGTGAGCAAAGTAGAATTACCCACTCGATAAAATTATCTCACTCAGCCTTCGGCTTCGTGAGCTAAAATTTCTCTCGTGGGTAATTCTTTACTTTGCCCACGTGTGAAGTATAACGTTTTATCCAACACTTCTTAATAAATGAAAAATTTATTAAAGAAATATAATTTGACAGTGACATATGTATAAATTTTAAAATTAAAATGTCAATCGAAGTAGTTACCAAGGTGTTGTGTGTTATTATTATTGTTATAAATAAAAAAATTCTCACTAGTGGATTTTCTTAAAATTATACCCACTAGTGGATAATCTATTACTTTGCTTGTTTAAAATCGCCATAGTTATAGAGCATTTATTGAGAGGTGTTGGATAAAATAATGTATATGCATGTATTATATACTTACCTTCCAAGAAAGAGTAGGCCTGTTCAATTTTGTTTTCTTTTAGGAAATTTAAAAGTTCTGGTTCCCTTGGGTTATCATTAATTGAATTTGAGGGGTCAACCAAATTATTAAAGTTGTAGGCAATTTCTTGGTTTGGAACTTCAATGCAGCCTATTTCGGTAGCAAGTTCTGAAGTTGAAGTTGTAGGTATATATATTATTTCATTTTGTGTCCACGTTGATTCCATTTTTTTTAAATTATTTATGTATAATTACCCCTGATAACACTCTGCACGCTTATATCACTACACATATAATGAGCGAAACATACAAAGACCAAACGACGCTGTACGCATCTCGTATCGTGTTTGGGCAAGTTAGCACACGTCAAAAGCATATACTTTTGATTTGAAATTTAAAATGTTGCAACAAAAGTAAAATGTTTAGACACTAAAAATAATACTTTCAAATGTAATGTTATTTATTTGTTTCAAATGTCAAAACTTTTAATTCGAAATATTGATTTTTTTAATCAAAAATAAAATAATTAAAATGAAAACAGCGACTTAGAAAAAATTTATGTTCAGATATAAAGTAAATTATTTTAAAATAATTGCATATGACTCTCAAAACAAAGAAATGATTATTTATTTTAAGTACATGTACTATCAAGTTGAAAATAAACTTTCAGTTTAAAAGATTATATTTATAAGTAAATATCACTTACACTAAAAATGATTGTAAAAAGATTTTAATTTGAAATTATCCAAATATTTGAATTGAAATATATTTTCAAAAGTACATGTTCATGAAAGTTTTTACTTTTACCTGCAATTTTTTTAAGACTACAGTAAAACTTTTGATTTTTGCTGATTTTAGAAATGAAAGTATACTATTTTGAAAATAAAGTAAAAATTTCTTTCAGTGTTATGATGTCGAATGCGTACTTTAAGGTTGGTAGTTTGTATTTATGGGCAGTAGAATTGTTGCCATACGCAGCGCAAATTTACCTGTTTTTCTAGGTTTTTTTGGAGAAAATTCAATCTTAACCTATAATCTACAAATACAATGTACTTTTCATTTTAAGATCTTATTTAAATAGTACGGCTCCTACAAATGCAATACTTGCATTGGAATACTCTTAAAATAATGACTAATGTTATTAATTTTAAAAAAATAACTATTAATTTTAAAATACAATGAAATGTATGTACCTTATGGTTATTTCAGCTTTCTATCACTAGTTAGCGTATTTTAATTTTGGATGCTCAATAACCTTTGCTATACTTCCATATTTTACACAAAATGTTCTGTAATCATAACAGTGGACGAAATTGCCCCTCACAGAACACAACTAATTATATCTATAACACACTACTTATACTACTTGTATTATTTAAAAAATTTTAAAATAATTAAATATGCACAGCATTTTTATATAAGAATAAAGGTGCTAGGATAGGATTAATGTATGTTGGAAATATTTATCCTGCCATACGCATTTATTGTTATTTTTGTCCATGATAATATAGGTATCTGTATTTATACTCTCGTCCGCTTTGCAACGGACACAGTGGAAACTGCGAGCTAGAAAGGTAGAAAGGGGAAAAGAATAAATTGTGAAACCCGTTGGGGAAAAAATTACATCGTCCTTATTGTTTTAATCGATCGCATTGGCGCTGGATAAAAAAGAGAATACGATCGCGTAACGTCATGTAAACAAAGTGATGCTTATGCACACAATGAATACATGTAGTTGGACACATTTGCGTCAGAGCCATCTACACTGCATGCGTACAAAAAATATTCACAACGTGACCTAAAACCCACGTTCGATTTGAACATTTGTATCATGGCAAAAAGTTTTGGGTTTTATATTCAGCAACTCTAAGCAAAATACTTATTTTTCTCGCGCCACATTCTGTAAGGTAGATATAGGAATCATGCTTCAAATTGGATAGTAAGTTTTCAGTAGATGAGCACATTTTAGGAGAGTCCCGAATACGTTTTTTGTCAGTCTGTATATCTGTCAGTCTGTCTGTGTGTGCGAATCTCTAGAGTTACGGTTTCTCAAAAACTATACTAAACCAAAAATGTTGATATTTTGTATGTATCAATTGTATCAACTTGGGAAGAGCTGATTAGTTTTTGGTGATAATCCAATAACCGGAAGTGGTAGTTTACTGGAAGCCCTTTCAAATTATTTTGAAATTCCTCAGTAAATTATGGTTTAATGGCAATTTTTGTTTTAGAATACTGTTTCAAATATTGTTATCTACAATTATTGTTTGAAACATTTTTATCTTACTATCACCATTAACTACACGTTAAAGAAAAATTATGTGTATTTACATGTCTTTGTTTAAATTTGATAACCTGAGAGCATTAAAAAAAAAAAACTGGTGTTTGCAGCACAGTACCTCCCGCCATAGATTTATTATCAAGCAATGCAGGAACACGGATCATAACTATTAAGAAAAGCTCATTCCCACGGATCATAACTATTAAGAAAAGCTAATCCCTTCAATTCAATTATGACATATATCAAAAAAAGACGTTTTTAAAGCGTTATTTAGTTAGCGATTTGCTCGAAAATGTCAAAATATAATTTTTCTTTAACGTGTTGTAATTCGTAAATGGTGAGAGTAAGGACAAAAATATTTCAAACAACAATTGTGGATTGTAATATTTAAAACATTCTAAAATACAAATTGTAATTAAACCATAATTTATTGAGATATTACAAAATAACTTGATAGGGCATCAAGTAAATTACCACTTCCGGTTATAGAATTATCAACAAAAACTAATCAGCTCTACCCAAGGGGATACAATTGATATATAATACTAAAATCATAATTTTCCGTTTAGTAGTTTTTGAGAAAACGTTACTTTAGAAATCCACACAGACTGCCAGTCAGGCACACATAGACAACATCGCAAAACTATTAACCTTAAACGTGCTCATCCACTGAAATCCCTTTACCAAATTTTTAGCATGATTACTATATTTCCTTTACACTTACAGGAGGTGACGGGAGGTAAAAAAGAAAGAACGCTTGAAAAAATATCATTTTTTTAACATGTTCTTATTGAAAAAAAATTTTTTTTAAGGGATGAGCGTTCTTGATAGTTGTGGTACGTGTTTCTGCATTGTTTGATAAGAAATCTATATCGGGAAGTATTATTGCGCCCATAACAGTTTACTTTATGTAACTTAATGGTAGTTAAATTTAAAAATATATCAATAATCTACGTAGTGAAAATGGGGAGTGATGTCCAGTGAGATTTATAAAAAATATCAGTGTCCCGCGGCTACGGTCCAATACATACCGGCGACATCGCACATCACACCACGGTTCGTGTTACATTTACCGCTTTTCACGGGCAGCGAACAGAACACCTACACTCGACAGTTATTTGCTGCTAAAAGTACCTCACATCAAGCCGCGACCTCAACCTGTCGATATCTAACACCACACGCCGAATTGAATTTCTGGGTAAGTTATAGGTTTGTTTCTAAATATATTTATTTTCTGTAATTTGATTGTTGGGTAAAAATAATACGAAAAGAACCACAAGGATATTCGAGATAGGGAAAAAATTTAGGTAAGAATATGCTGAAGGAAATTAAGAAAGTATACGAAGAGGTCTGGACTACTCGGTTAAGAAGAGAAAAGATGCATAAGTCAACAAACTTTAATCTTGAATATAAATACCTACTGACTACAAGCAGGCCATTATGTGGCAAAAGAAAATAAAATCTAAAAATTATTGTAAGATTTAGAATTGGAAACGAAGAAAAAAAATTACTAGACAAAAAACGTTAACAGACAATGCAGAATAGATAATGTAGAAATTTGAACACCGAAATGTAACAAATAAATATTTACTACTACTACTATTATTTTGTGTATCATAAAGCCGTATTTTAATAAATATAAATATAAGTAAATAAGAAACATTTTAGTGCGACAATATGGTATGGAAAACATAATGAATAGATTTTGTGTAGATACATGTAGTAATAAACAATTGTTTTAATAATTGGTTACTTTGTATTAAAAGACTTTAATTATTTAAATAAACAGTCATTTAATTTTTGTGACTGAATAGCAATAATATTAGCACAAGCTACGTTAGCGGCCTTCGAAGACACTCCTTATAACTTCTTATTTTCCTTTATCCTTATACCCAAATTGTACATATTCTTCATTTTGAAGTTCTGTTTTATCCATTCTTTTCATGTTGTCCTATTCTTTTCTATATCTTTCATTTCTTTTATATTTTTCCTCTCTAGTTTCCTAATTCTCCTATTGTCACTTCTCGTTTTCCTCGATTTTCCTCTTTTCCTTCTCTTATCAATGTTTCCGGCTTCTATAATTTTTCTAACTAGGTTGTTTTGGTCCATTCTCATTCTCTAAGAACTTAAAGATCTATTCACATACATCAGTAGAACTTCTTTTGCTTTTTCATTACTTTTACCCTCATACCCAGGTTGGGTGTCAAAATATCTCATTTTAAAGTTGAGTTTTTACCTATTCTATTCTATCCTTATCTTTGCCACCTTTTTCAGTTCTATATTTTTCCTCTCTTGTTTCTTATTTCTCCTATTGTCACTTCACTTCCTATGTTTTCCTTGGCTACTCTTTTTTTCCTTCTCTTATCGGTATTTCCGGATTCTATAATTTTATTAACTGGATTGATTTGGTCCATTCTCATTATGTGCCCAGAACTTAAAGGTCTATTCACACACATCACTTCTTTTTTTCCTTTACCCTTATATCCAGGTTGGGTGTCAAAATTTCTCATTTTAAAGTTAAGTTTTTATCCATTCTATACATCAATTTCAGTGATATTAGTATCAATGAAGTCTATGCACTGTCACAGTGAAATCCTCGAGTTAGTAATTGTAATTAGAAAACTGCAAATTGTTGGTTATTAGCGTTTGCATTAACGATATTTTAATTAATGTACTTTCGGCCAAAAACCTTCAAGTGATGTCAGGAGAGAAAGTGGAAAGTACACTGGAAATTTCCCTTCGATTGACGTCACTTGAAGGTGCAATTAGAATTAGTATAAATAGGGCTGTTTCGATGACAACTGAAGACAGTCTTAAAATAAAGTGAGTCTTGAAATGTAGTTAGTCTTCAAATGTAGAGAGTCTTGAAATGTAGTCAGTCGAAGTGTAATCATCGAGGCAGTCGTCAGTTGTTGTAAGTTGAAAGTCGTTTTTATAAATCTAGTCTTCGTCAACTAAGTTCATGTATGTATGTAACTTAAGTATTTTTCTGTTATTTCATTTTATTATTGCAATTTAATTTCAACACCTTTATCATTTGTTTGTTACTTTCTTGTCATTTAATTTATTCATATATACCTTCTTTAATAAAAGTAATTTCTTTAAACACGTAAACCTTTCCTGTTTTGTTGTCTGAGATTCTGCCTGTTACAGCACAATGCACATATTTCCGTACACTCGTACAGTTTCGTTACTGTGATAGTTAGTGATTGCCAAGTTGGCAAAATTATCAGACCTAAAATTGTCTATTTTAAATTTTCAATGAAGAGGAAGAAAAAGTGTACCAAGATAAAAAAATCTGGTGTGGGCACCACACTACTTTCTTATACAAATAAAACCAACTGAACATGTAGGACTTGTTCCTTTCGTATAACTATTGTGACAATTATTTGACAAATAGATATGAAACCTGTTTAATTTTGTGTTCTCAGCTATGATTTTAATTTAAAATATTAATTAATATCTAGTCTTTAAAACTTTATATCTAATAATACATATAATGCTTTTATAATATTTAAAACGGCACATATTTTTGACACTTCACAATTATTTGACACGTTTGACACCTAGATGTTAAAAATATTCTAGGTTTTGTTCCCAGTGTAACTAAGATTACTGAAATATATTATTAAATATAAAATTTAGTTTTTCTCAAAATTAGAACAATGTACAAGAAAAGTGCAAATATTCCAAATATTCTTGCTAATATCTTTCATTTGAAACTTTTTTCAAAGCTAATTCTATTTTTGAAGAAAATGTAATTTATTGTTTTGTGTGTTCAGTAAACTTCCTCTTCCGGTTTTCCAATTTCATTCAAAATCAACTCAGTTCTTCATATTATCATGAAACTTATAAATTCTAAGTTTCGTTTACATATGAGATATTGCGCACACGGACATCCATCAATCCTCACATACAGACATCATTGAGAAATTGGTCTTAATGGATTCAGTGGACGTCAAAATATGTATTTCTGCAAAAATCTCGTCAGCGATTTTTTTCATGATTCCAATACTTCCTCATACTTTGTATAAGAAAGTAAAAACGAAACTGGGTGCAGTTCAGGTTCAATATTACCCACAATTGTGTAGGATTCCTGCTACGCCACTGCGACGTCGCCCCCTGTCCAGCAACCCTACTGGGGGCTTGACACCGGGGGTGACACGTACACGGGATTAACTACACTGCCCGCGTCCTACCGCCCTTCATAACCCTGGACCAGGCGTCGCTGGCGCGTGATGCGTGAGTAAACACCGGGTGACCGGGGATAGCTCACGGTTACGCTGCCTGCGCCAAGCCGTCACACCGTGTAGTCCTCTATGTTCGGGAGTATCTGAGTTTGTGTGTGATACAACTAGGGGGGCTCACGAATCAAATGTTACATTGCGAAGCTCACGATAAAAATAAATGTTTCAGGTGGGCTCTCTGCTTTTGCATATCTATCTGAATACGATCACAGATTTGAATTCAATGTGGTGATTACTTTTTTAACTAGAAACGGAACTGAGAATATTATTGTAGCACAGGGATACTTGCTGACTTAATAAATACTAAAATATACAAAAGATAAGATGATGAACTATAAGCAAGATGGACAAACTTAATGGATGATATATAACACTTGTAAAACAAATAAACAAATAATAATTAGCGACACGAATGAATAGTTATTTACTTTACAAGTGGGCAAAGTAAGGAATTACCCACGAGAGAAATTTTAACATGCGAAGCCGAAACCGTACGTAGTGTAATAAACGGTATTCGCGTTTATTACGATTAAAGATTGCAAACGATATTTAGAGATTTCAAACTAAGTAAATGGTTCATTGTTAGTTGTTCGTGGAAAATTCTACTTCTTTAGTATTTCAGTTAAGTTCCCGCCTAATCAGCGGAAGTCAATATGTTGTAGGAAATATTTAACCAGAGTCTTATGCGAGAGTAGTGCCCAGTTAGAGTTATTTTGAGTGCCACTGTCCCACCCTTTAAGTAATAAATTGTGAACCTTGGGCAGCGAGCAGTCACTTGCATTTTGGCTTTTCTTGTGAAATGTTCAAAGAATTACTACACAGTTTAAGGGCTCATCTCGATTGTATACATAGTTTTTGTGAAGTTATTTTGTGAGTTCATGTAAGTAGATTTGAGTTTTATGTAAGAGTATTGTTAATAGCGAATGTTATCTCAGTTTAGATCTTTGAAAGTTATGGTATAAGTTAGTGAGTAAGCGATACTTTGGATTATATAGCGTCGAATTATTCAGCTCGTAAAAGTATTTGATTTATATAATTTATTTTGCTTGTTCGTTATTAAATATTATATAAATTTGTTATTGTTGAATACCTGTTTGATTCCCGCTTGCGCACATACGAGTATTTCCCGCCATTTGATCACAAGTCTTTTTTTAAATACTCTTCGGAATCGAGTTCAAATATTCCGTGGTAGCTAGCGACTACGCTATCTTTGGTTATTCCTTAATCAAGTAAAACCCTTTCGTATGTCAGTTACCCCTTGGTACCAAGTGCGAGGTACCTGTTACAATAGTAAGACCTAGAGAGGAATAGCAAATACAAGATGGAGGGACAATATTATAGAAGACATGAAAACAACAAAAGAAACAAAAAAATGCTTGATCAATCCAATGAATTCCAGGAATTCTATGGAGCCGAATACAGAAGACAATGAATAAATACTGCCTTAATTGGAATCTTGAACCAGAACCCAGAAGCAACTTTATGGAATTTATAAGTTATTTGCATCACAAAATTACGAGGCGGAAATAATTTCCAGTGGATTTATTTACAATTAGTTGTTGGCTGTGTGCTGCACTTACTTATAATTGTAAAATGAATATTCACCTGATGCAAAGTAAAACACCGTCAGCCTCAACATCAGCCTGGTTCGTGTCTGTTAACTTTGTAGAACACAGCGAGTGCGATGCTTGGATCTCGGTGCGGTGGTATTAACAATTTAATGCCAGTACAAAGTTAGGATATTTGCGTACATTTTAACAAGCGCGGCGCGCTGCATCCAGCCTCGCCAAGGGAATTAGGCTAAGGCCGCCGAAAATGTGAAAGGGTGAAATGTTTCAAGGAATCCTACTATACTTCCACTACACATCTTATGCTGCCTCAAATTTAACCCATGTTGATAAAGAATAATATAGAGAAAATTTATTATGACCGAAGTTAAAAAAAATACATGAAGCATATGCACAAAGTAAAATACAATTACTGTAATTAAATAATAGTTATTTACGATACAAGTACGTAAAGCTAGTCTCAGGGGCCTTAAAACACTCGCTACGCTCGTGTTTTAATTGACCCATTCGTGACTAAAGACGCTTTACGTATGTGTATCATACTAAATTTTATCTACGATATTATGAAAAACCCCAAAAATATATAAAAAAAAATTTATTTATGAACTAGGATCACAATATTAAATGAGAAGTTTGCCATGATAACAAAATTTTTGCAAATTTGGCGTGTTTAAAAATTGAATTGAATAGCATAGAAAAAAAAAAATACAAATATTACGACGACAGCGAATGAATATGTTAACTTAGTTGCAGTTACCAAAACATATGTAACAAACAAAATTATGTAAATTCTACATCTTGTAGCGTACTGCAGACGTGAGAAGACGTCTGCTCAGTTCAAGAACCAAAAACTAACTCTCTTTTTGTGCTAACTAAACACACGCATCTACCCCATAAGCGGGTATGTGCAGGGAGAGGGGAAAACGTTTCCTACAGAAATAGCACAAAATTACGTAAAAAACTAAAACCTAGTCTAGGGTTACCAGACCTCTTCGTAAATCTGTCAACTCCAGATGACATCTCAAGCCGATATTTCAGAATATTTGCCGCGATAATCTCAAATGACTGTTTATGATAACAAAAATTCTAACACATATGTGTAGCAATATATTAAACTCAAGAAAACAAGAACTCCTGTCAAGACGATTTTCGATGCGTTCAAGTCCCAACGCAGTTTGAAACTTGATATTTTAAAATCGTTTTGACAGTAAAAACAATAAAACGTATTCTGAATGTTCGCCTTGTTACACTAAAAAATATATGCCATTTATAATAACGATACTTTATTAATTTCAAGTATGGTTACAAGATAAATTGGATGGTGTCTTCATGGAATATAGGGACAGAGGAGTCAGAAGGAATACGTTCGCTGGTGGCGGTGTAGCAGTGCGCGGGTACTGGTTGCCGTTGGCTGATGGCGAGTGGATTTGTCGCCTAATTGAAAACACGACCGCGCCGCGATCCCTCCAACCAAACCAAACGCCCGACTCTCACGCACGACTTTCACTTCGTTCACACTGTTACAACAGAACATGACGCGTGATCGCACATTCTTAATATCACATGAGACATTAACAGTACCAGTAACATTAGGTACTTTATCTGGAGTCTGGGGTTAATAGCTTCGTGAGATCATGAGATCTACAGTCGACAATTTTAACTTTACTCCTATGGTGCTGTGATCATTGGCTGGTACCACGAGCTCTGTTTTATGATACTCCAAATGAAGTGTTTTATTCGAAGATTTTTTTTAGAAAATTATGCAGCACTCATGTTCGGTATTATAATATTATATTGTACAACGAGCATGGAATAGTATTTATTTCTTATGCGATGCGAGTTGTACACTATACTTTTTCTACGACCACGATTTTATTTCCTAATTAATTTAATTTTAATAATAAATTTGTCCCGCTTTCACATTTCCAATATTTGACAGTTCTAAATAAGTATCCTAACTGTGGCACCTGTACAGAAATGAAATGACCTGTATTGAAATACTCAAAAAACAAATTCATTTCGCACGATACTTGCAATGTACAATGTACCTCATATCCTTAGCAACAACAAACATACAATGAACAAATTTCTAATGCCCGGTTGCACCAATGTTAGTTAAATTTTAAAACTTGGTTTAAATAAATAAAAACAAATCGAAGTTATATGTCATATAAAGTAATTGACATTGATGTCAAAAATTCGATACGCTTTAATTTATTTAAACCAAGTTTAAAATTTAAACTAACGTTGGTGCAACCGGGCATTAGTGGTTGTAGAAAAAGAAACTTACTTTAAAAGTAAATTTATTTGTTTTTCACAAGTGCACATCAATTGAAATTATTTTATGATTTACTTAACATTTCCGTCAAAGATTTAATTGTCAGTAATAATATAACAAGATAGTGAGAATAAATTGAAAACAATTTGACAGATTTTTCGAAAACTAGTTGCCAGGCAATAGCCACAAAAGCCCGAAGGGCTTGAGTAGCTATTGCCAAATGCCGACAAGTTTGAGAAATATACTGGAGAATTATTTTCTAATTTATCGAACTTTCGAGTTATATTTAATTAGATCTAAATCTATCTTTTTTGCTCATTTTTACTAGGGTTGATGATAACTATCTGACATCTGTCAACAAAAACTAATAAGCTACAGAGAATATTCCCAGGAATAATCACAAGAGCATAATTCTCAGTATAATAATGACATGATTGGATAAAACACAGACATGTGACATACAATGAAGCATTTCATTGGTTTTAAGAAACGTCAAAAAATAATCATTTGGATAACTTCATGTAAATTTAGTATGGAAGTAAATTTAATTAATTGAAGCTTTTCTTGGAAAGTAAGTAAAATGATACAGCAATATAAAAAATCTGATGTGGCCAGCACATAACCTCCCGCCCAATACTACTCTTAAACGGTACAAAATAGTATTTGATGATACAGAAACATACCTTCTTATTTGTTTATTATCTTTATATTTGAGAATTTTAATTTTCTTATATTTATTTAATTTTAGGACATATATTTCACTAAGAAAACAGCTTCACAATCACAATGACATGTGTCACATTTCGTAAAAAATTGAAAATTTTTAAATGTTTTCATGGTGTACTAGGAATGCAAAATTTGTAAAATCTAATTTCTTTATATTTTATTATCTCTAAATATAATGAAAATTAATAAAATTAGTGTACGAAAAAAACATGTAAAATTAAATATTCTTCAACTTTCAAAATAACATAAATTGTTGAAAAAAGGAAATTTAACCGTGTTTTTCACGAAAAACTGTTAAGGGCTTCAAGCAAACTGCCACTTCCGGTTGACCAATTTTATCCAAAATCTAATCAGCTCTTCATTTAAATATAAGAAGCAATAATTCACAAAATTGTATTTTTTGGTATTATAGTATTTGAGTTATGCAAGACGAAAAAATTGCCACAGACTACACACACACACACATACATACATACATACATACATACATACATACATACATACATACATACATACATACATACATACATACAGACATCATCGCGAAAATAGTAAAATCGTATTGTAGGGGCCCTAAAACGTGCTTATTCATTGAAAACTCACTACCCAATTTTTTGACCAAAAACAATACCTCCCTTACCTAGAGGTAGGCGGGAGGTAAAAATAGCATTGAAACCCCTCAGTTCGAATCCCCCCCACTTGCCGATATAGTTGCATTTTAACTTTACCCTTATGGTTACTTTGCCACGAGTACCTTTGTGGGCTGCGACTTGAAGTTAGTAGATAATTGCGAAAGCAGAGTGCCACACCCACAATGGGTAAAAGGCGTGATGATATATTTATAGCAAATTTCTTTTTAATTTGATGTTAGATGTTTCCAAGCATGAGTCGCTACTGGTGATTTAGTTGTTGTATTTAAGATTATATTTTATTATTAAAAACCAAAAATATATTAAAAACAATTTAAAAAATTCAAAATATATTTGCCTGATATGTAAAGGCAAAAAACTGTAATTTGAAATTTCCAATCGCCAAATTAATTTTTTATCTTATAATAAAAACCCAATCTAATTTGCTGCAAGTCCAAATATTTTTATTTAATTAAAATAACTTGATAAAAATTAATCAAAAATTCACATATTCAGCAGCAGCATCCCACCATCCCAATTACAATTCAACCTTTCACCTCCTTCACTTCAGGAGCAGGTCACAGTCGCCATCCCCCACCACCCGCCAGCTTTTCAACATCCCGGGCGATGTTGTAGCTATGTGACGGCCGCGGCGCGCTCTCATTGGCTAACACAGGGTAGAGGCGTGGCTTGGCGGTCGTTACGCCCACCTGGCGCCTTCCCACACACACTACGGTCAGGGGGAGGGGGTGCAGGTCATTGATGTGACTGGCTCTGAGGATCTCGGGGATACAACAGTGGATAATGTGATGTTAAAAGTGGGTAATAAATCAAGTTTGGAAATAAGGTTGGGAGGAATTGTTACAGTAAAATATCCTAATACATATAATAAGGTATTATTTATATAAATAACATGTCAGACTTCGTATGTGAAACTTTCACCCTCATATATTATGTATGTACTTCCACTCTTAAACTAGCTATATTACAGATCAAAAACCGTTCAGATTTCATTTATACATTATGTGCTATTTATGAAAAGTCATCATCACTTAATTCGCGACCAATTCATTTAGATGCAGTTTAAATCTCAATCCGTGCTACTGCCTTTGGTTTCTGGGAAAGCGGTATCAGAGAGGTTCTTGTGCGACCAGAACTGAATTTAAGATGAACAAGTTTTCAGCCTGTAGCACCCATTCATAAAAGGTACAAAATCGTAATCATTACATATGCAAAGTAGTAAACTACAAATTTTGACAATTCAATAATTGTTCAATGGTTAAAAACGATTGCATTAAGGATTCATTTTTTAAATTTTCTAGTGCTATTTCAAAATATCAAATTTGGGTCATATGTCAGTCTTGACTTAATCTTCTTGGATGATCTGTATAATCAGAGATTGAATACCTTATAGTATAAAAATTGAACCAGTAACTACACTTCATATATTTCATGATTCCAATATTTCAGTAGGCGTGCTAAAATTAAATTTTATGAAAACATACGCAAGAAAGATGGAGAGATACCAATATATTACGAGTTAAACAATACAAGGCTTCCCCTCTCTAAAATAAACAATTTTTATAATTATTCCCCTGTTTATAAATCTTAATTTGTATTTACTTAGTTACCGTTTCTATTTAATTGTTTATGTTATTTTTTTGTTGTTGTACTTGTTTACCTGACGAAGAATTATATACCTTTAGTAATTCGATACATTGGTTGGTACCACAAAATCAATTTTTGGGTGTTTTAAGAGAAGTGCTTTAGCTTCCGTTTTAGCGCTGTACAATGTTCTAAAATTATTTTATTTAAAAAATGCTTCGAATAGTTACCGACAAATATATTATCTACCACTTTTATTTGAAATATTTTTTATAAAATAATTTTATAACATTGTACAACCACAGTATATGAATTCATACAGTAGTGACACTCGCATGAGTCGAGCGGACATATTGTCAGTTGCGGTATACGGCGAAAAATTTGAATAGTTGTCACCTGTAAAGGGGATAAAATCTAAAATTATTATTTCACATGTACTTCTCTGTTTTGCCTTTTGCACTAATTTTATGAACTTGACATGAAAAAAAAAAATACTGACTTGATATTTGACAGATATAACTGACACTGACATACTACACTCTCTTTTCTATAGTTACTAAGATATCAGCCTATCACCACTAAGCGGCCATCTTCCCGGTTGCGCACTACTGAAATTGAGATTTGAGATCATGAAATATTTAAAGTAACGGTGCTGTGTGAATCCTTATATTGTGGTACAGCGCTATAACCAAGGCACTTGAAACTCTCAAAAACATAGCTCGTAGGTACCAGCCACTGTATTTATAGTTACTTACTTTACAAGTAGGCAAAGTAAGGAATTACCCACGAGAGAAATTTTAGCACACGAAGCCGAAAGCTGAGTGTAATAATTTTATTAAGTGGGAAATTCCACTTTGCCCACGTGTGAAGAATAACGTTTTATTCAACAACTCTTCATAAATGGAAAATTTATAAATAAAATAGGATTTGACAGTGACATATGCTTTAAATTTT